>JAUTXW010001510.1:0-330078 GCA_030620095.1 Kuschelorhynchus macadamiae
ACTTAACTTAGCTTTCGTTAGAACGTATTTCCCGATGGTATGGTAAAATACCCGTGTGTGAACCTTTTCAGATGTTCCTTTAACATAAGGTATTGTAAGGAACCATAATGCTTCTTCTAGATCAGAATGCGTGGTAGTGGGATAATATAATCATTTTTTAATTTGGTTATATAGGCCAACAGATAATGACAACAGATTTAGGTGCTCCATTTTCGCAAACAAGCCTCGAAAAGGATTGAAAAGTACATCGATGAATGGAATGGAATGGAATGAACTTTAGGAGTGGCCCCTGGAGATAACATGGAAAATTCGATTTTTCTTTACAGAAATAAAATGTCTCTGTTGCCCATATTTTCACGCAAGCTAAGTTCAATAAACGATTAATTAATAGAACCTGGCTTTGGAAAACCAAAGCTTGTGTGGAAAAATAAGTCAATATCTCGATTTTTTCTAACAAGATTAGGCCCTTAATTCAACCCCTTTAGCCACCTGCAACACTCAAGCCTTTGGTTTTTCAAAGCCAGGTTATATTAATTAATCATTTAGTGAGCACAACTTGCTTGATAATATGGACAATAGACACCTTTTATTTCTGTTATGAAAAATCGAATCTTTCATAATAATATAATAACCTCAGGGGCCACTCGTAAATTTGCTTTCGTCCACTCAACATCGATGTACTTTTTAACTCTTTTCGAGGCCTGTGTGCGAAAATTGGGCATCTAAATCTGTCACTATCTGACGGACTAATAGTGTTACTGAAAAATCTTTCACAATTTATTATGTAAGTTGTTACAGATCTGTTGTAAAGCGTTCTTATGATACCTCCTTTTGCATCTGAAGAATGATTAGAGCTGTGGTAGAGGTATCGTTCAGTGTGTGTGGACTTTAGGTATACTGAAGTTCTGATACCTTCTGCCGATTGTTTAACGAGAATGTCAAGAAAAGACAATTCTTGTGAAACCAAAAAATAAAGACGATGCAAGTCCGACAGATCGAGTTTTGAGAACATTCTACATTGTCTACCATCTTCAAACAAACGTTGGAAGCCCGGTACGTACCCGATATCATCGAAAAATTCCGAAGCTAAGAGAAAACGGGGATAAAGTTGATCAGAGAAATGACCCATATTTCTTTCCTGTGTGAAGTCCAAGATGACGTCATAACCAGTAGACTTTGTGAACGTAATTGGTAAATTACGGCCAATTTTTCACAAAATTGAAACGCCCTGCGAAAAGCTATACAAGCAGCTCCGCACTAAACACCAACAAGAACTGCAGAAGCTTCGTTCTCTCAGCCAAACACAACCAGTAAGAGATGCTCGAAAAACGATAGTTAACATATTCCAAATAATATTATCAGATACAAAAAATAATTGTTGAACAGGGGTCTAAATTTTTCTGTGGCACTAAAAATAATTACAGCTGTCCAAACAATCAACATGCCTTACTTGAAGCCGATGACTTCCGGCATAAGATAATGACCGTTTTAGATAAGAAGACAAAAACCACCCATGTCTACAGTTTACCCAAAGTCCATAAGCAGAATATGCTTCTAAAATTAATTACTAGTTCCAAAAGCTTACCATTGCTTTGGTGAAATACTTGTTAGAAATCATTCAACCTTTACAAGGTAAGACGAGTCTCTTATTTAAAATTCATACCAATTTTTTAATATCTTTAAAGACATCATAATAGCGCAAGAAGACAGGTTTGCTAGTTCTGATGTCGAAAGCTTGTTCACAAGTGTTCCAATGTGTGAATGATTTTACACACAAAATTAAGCAAAAGTTGAAGGAAGACGATACACTCTTTGAACGCACAACTAAATGTGGAGATGGAATTACTGGAATGCTGTCTTTGTAACTTCTGCTTTCAAGTGAAAGAGATTTTTTACTCACAAGATTTGGTGGTCTTCCGATGGGGTCTTCTCTTTCTCCGGTGGTAGTCAACATTTATACGCGTGCAACTAATACTGCTCAAACCAAACCCAAATTTTGGCTTCAGTAACATAACATGTATTAAGTTTGCAATGGAGAAAGAAGAAAATTTTTCTTTGCCTTTTCTTGACGTTCTCTTTAAACGATTTGCAGAAGGCATCACAATTTTAGTACACAGAAAGCCCACCATACTTCGACGGACCTTGAGGCAGAAATTATAGATATAAAAAAGATCTATTGCTTTAACGTTGGTTTTCACATTAGAAACCACTTTTAAATCAGAAAATACATTATATAAAACGAAAACTGAGCCCAAGCATTTTAAACCCGCATTCAAGGGAAACACGTCAAAATCGGAGATAGCGTACGCAGACTCATCTTAGCGTTTTTAGTTTTTAAGTTATTTTGAAAATTTATAAGTTGCATTTTAGAAAAACCGCTGTTACTTTTTATTTTTGAAACTTTTCAAATTCAGTAAAAACTTCCTAGGGCGACTTTTTCTGTAGAATTTAACTGTATGCTCAAATTTTTCCCAACGTTTTGATTTCGTGGAGCCATCATCAAATTAGTTTTTCTTATAGACGCCATCTTGATTTTTTTCCATAATAGGTTAACCTTTTTAAGAGCTTTTCAACCGAAGTACCATAATGCCAATAAGTAATAATGTTTAAACGATTTTTTTAAGTAGGCCTTGAAAAAATTTTTGCGTTAACATGGAAACTGTTATTTTAATCTTGTAGCTTGTTTAATCTTAACTGAGTACATTCGTCGCATCCTTTAAACACGGCTGATGTTATCATGAAAGGGTATTATGGTTTATGGCAGCTAATATATCGGCCTTGCTTCCAATATTTGACAATTTTCAGGAGGAGCAAACTCATACAGCTCATTTTTACTATTTTTAATACGGCCACAAAGGTAAAAATCGAGCGATGTAAGATCTGGCGATCTTGCTGGCCAAGGCATGGACCTGTTATTACAAATTATAGGTCCTTAAAAAATGTTTGTCAAAAATTGTCTTACTTCTCTTGTATTATGTGCAGGACCACCATCTAGTCGAAACTACATTTGGTTAAATTCATCCAGGGGCATCTGATGTCTAAAGCTGGTATTATTCTCTCGCATAATGGTTCAAAATATCTATCTTCGTTTAAGTTGAATTCATAGGTAAATGGCCCTATCCAATGATTGTCAGTTATGAACCAGATATGAAAAATCAAATACTTACGTTACTAAGAAGTTTAGTTTACCGTTAATTCCATACCAAACATTAAACTCGAATTTTCTTTGGAATTTTGTCTCTTTCACTTTTTGTAGATTGTTGACTGTCAAATAATAAGTGTTATGTTTATTGAAAATACCACAGTTCGTGAATCTTCATTCGTCTGTCCAAAGGATCATGTGTGAGACTCTTGGCATTTATTAACAAACCAATTACAAAAAGGTATTGCTCTTTCCGTTTTTCGAACTAACGTTGTTGGGTTATTACCAGCGGACTTTAAAACAGGAGGGTTTGTTATCCATACACAGGTTCTAGAATAAGGCTTATTTGGTCGAGTTGTCTCAGAAAATATTTCTTCGTACTTCTTAGTGCATCATCTTTATTTCTGTTTGCTTCTAAGTAGGCTTCCGGCATATAAAACTTCTCTTCATTTGAATGGCTTAGTGTCATTTTGATGAGGAAATAACAGATTATAAACAGTTTCCATGCCAAAACTATAATTCATTCATGGCCTACTCAAAAAAAATTGAATTTTCTCAATTTAAAGAACAAACATTATTAATATTTGGCATTAAGATACATTGTTGAAAACCTCTTAAAAAATCGATCTAATACTGAAAAATGTCAAGATGGCGCCCTTAAGAAAAAACGAAGTTGATGATGGCTGTACGATACCGATACATTGGGACCAAAATCTGAGTATACAGTTAAGTCCTACAGAAAAGTTTGCCCTAAGAAAATTTTTTGACCGAATTCGAAAATTTTCAAAAATAAAAAATTACAGCGGTTTCTCTAAAATGCAACCATAATTAATAAATTTATCAAAATAACTTAAAAACTAAAAAGCTTGAATCAGTCCGCAATCGGCAGTAAGTTGGTAATTAAATTGTCTACGACTTTCCCCATTTAATTGTTTTTCTATCTCTCACAGTTTCCAAGATCTCAATACATGCACCTCCAATCTGGGACACACTGTGGAAAAAACGATTGGAGATGTTACCACTCCAAACGTTGTGAAAAAAATAAATAAAACAATGCAAATCCGAATGATTAAAATATTTTTTATTATTAAATTTTCTAAGACGATAGGCCCATTTATCATGCGTCGGAATTTAATGGAATTAAACTGTCGAAATTTTTTTATATTGACTGGTCTAATATAAAACAAATGGAGAAAATTAAATTTTAATATAATCAAATTATTTTATTAACAGGTTCAGCCAGTTACCTTGCATGGCAACGATAACTGGATCAATAAAGTGATTGACAGCTGTGTTTGATCGGCTGTGGGAATCTTTGATCGATTCCGTTTAATAAATTATTAAACACACAACAAACAAAGCATAGCATTAATGGAACCTCACCTAAAAATGCGTTGGTTTTTGATTTGCGATAGAAATTTATTTAAAATTACGCGTTGGTTATAAAGTTGATAATGTGGACTAAAATGATGTAGACAGGCCAAGCACCAACGCTATTCTTACAGACCAAAAATTAATTTGAAAGCATGACAAGGGGACGTTTAAAATATATATCTGGCAATATCGACGAAAAACCTGCGAAATCTGTTAGGACTTCTGGATGGTCACTGTCAGCTCAGAAAGAACCTTTACAAGATAAAGCTAACACTTTTCTTTATAGAGGTTGTTAATAACAAGATGAGTCAGTATTACAATTAAATTGTGATTTCCCAGCTTTTTTTTATAAATATCTAATAAGGAATAGATAGGAATAATGAGACATAAATTTGCTGAGAGACATCTTGTGTGTCTGCCATACCAAACATTAAACATTATTTTCCTTCTTCCACCTCCACAGAGAATATTTAGCTGTTTCTTTGAGTTAATCCGACGGCTGATGTTTATCTTGTATTAACTTAAAATATTAAAATTATTGTTTTCTTCATTGCCATTTATTTCGTTGTCTTTGTTATAAGGTAATAATGTATAAATATTTTTTATTTCATCTTTTTTAGTTATGTTTATACAAGTTTTATTTTAAAAGTCAGATTTAACAAATAATAACTGGTTCCATGTAACATCATTTGTATAATAACATATAGATATATAATGTAATATATAATAACATCCATATATATATATATATATATATATATATATATATATATATATATATATACATATATATATATATATATATATATATATATATATATATATATATATATATATATATATATATATATATATATATATATATATATATATATATATATATATATATATATATATATATATATATATATATATATATATATATATATATATATATATATATATATATATATATATATATATATATATATATATATATATATATATATATATATATATATATATATATATATATATATATATATATATATATATATATATATATATATATATATATATATAAGTAGGAAGTTTAACGGTCATTCGGACAAATAATTCTGCCTTCGATAAGCTTATTCAGGTATAGGGTCCAAAAATCGTGGACCATAATACCGACAAGCCTTTAAGCGTTTTCCATCATCTCTACAGGCACAATTGACGACAGATGATGGAAAACGCTTAAAGGCTGGTCTGTATAATGGTCCATTATTTGTGAACCCTATACCTGAACAAGCTTATCAAAGGCAGAATTATTTGTCCAATTGGCCGTTAAACTTCATACTATTTTACGTACATACCGACGTTATTTACTTTCTTGTTCTTATATATATATATATATATATATATATATATATATATATATATATATATATATATATATATATATATATATATATATATATATATATATATATATATATATATATATATATATATATATATATATATATATATATATATATATATATATATATATATATATATATATATATATATATATATATATATATATTCATGATATTATGGACAATTAAAAATTACGCCAATCCGTCATCCGCCAAACATTTTTTCAATATGTTTACTATGATACCGGTAATTTTATTTTTGAAGATAAATGTTTCGGTTTAAGTTCATTAGTGATAGTTTGTTCTTCAAATATTCAAAATATATGATACATTTTCAACGCATCGAGCGTTTAAAGCAAATTAATGGTATATCGGTTCCGTTGATTTCTTCGGTTGCAGTAAACGCCTACCTTAAGAATGCCATCCTTGTAGCATGCAAAGTATTTGGGTTAAAACAAGTAAACACCAATTATTCAAAGAAATAGATAATTTAATTTAAATAGAGGAAGTAAAGCAATTTTACACCAGAAGGATGCAATAAAACAAAGAAAACCGTTGCGTGCTGGTAAATAATAATATGTAAAAATATCAAGTTTTAATAAGTGGCAACACACAAACATAGTGATTTCGTCGGCGCGTAATTATATAAGAACGGTGCGTAAAGATAATGCGTGCTGACTCTATTTAACTAATTTAATTTGAAATCTAGTAGCTAGAAGTAGCCCTAACGATGTATTTTATATGTATTATTTTGCGAGAGTGGCCTCATTGTAAGTGTAGGTTTTAAATAAAGGGTGTTTGGCAAAAAATACTTAATAATTGATTGAATTATAGTAATATAGAGATTTTTCTGGTATTGGAGAGTAGTGAGAAGGGTTTTAATGTCAAATTAAGTGGATTTCTAGTAGCAAAGGGATTTCATTTTAGAAAAAAATGGAAGCTATAGGAAACAAAATGTTGATCACATGATAAATAAGGGCACATTTTTCTTTCTTCAAAACAGTTTATTTTTATATATTTTTTTCTAGCTCAGTAGGAATAGTAAAGATAGTGGCGATACTGATCCTTTAAAGTTTATCTGGTTTTAGGGGTTTACATTACTTTTTTATTTCATATAGAGGCAGAATATAAGGAAATGTGTAATAAGTTAAATATTTGAACACATTCAGAGCAGTAGCTATATTTATGTGATTAAGTATTTTGTAAAAGAGAATTAGTTTTTATATCTAATAATGTAACCGTCAACTGAATCTGAATTCTATTTTGAATAAATTAAATTCCCTATATAATTCAAACATATTATTATTAATAATATAAATATTTACACAATTGTTTAAGGATAAAATATATATATATATATATATATATATATATATATATATATATATATATATATATATATATATATATATATATATATATATATATATATATATATATATATATATATATATATATATATATATATATATATATATATATATATATATATATATTTGGATTATGGGAAAGGAATACTTTAATAATTATTAAAAATTTATGAATTGTTCACACCATTTTAATAATCATATAATATTCATGCATTTCATACTGTCAACTCCTCGAGCTAAATAATATGCAGCGAAAAGGCTGTTGTGAAATTTTTCATGATTGTAAACATTTTAACCCTCTATAGTACACACTGTATAAAATGATAATTATATTTATTTTTTTAAATATTAATGATACTAATTGGTTTAAAAAGCGATCTTATATGTTTTTTGATGAATTTTGCAGTTTTTTTTTGAAAATAAATATGTGTATATTTAAATATACATTATACAATTTCGTCATTTTTCTAAATGAAAAACCAAATACGACATAATCATTTTATTTATTTTACTTTATTATGGAACAACAAGAAAGAAGAAAGTAGAAGAAAGATTACATGTGCAACTGTTGAAAACAGTTTCTATCTGATACAAAACATAAGTCTCACATTTAGTACATGTCACTTTGGTAATTTTTTGACAATGTTGATTTTTACATCTTCCAGTTTTTTCTGCATATTGGGGCCAGTGATCCATTCGATCCATTCTGCAGTCTACATTTGGTGTAACAGAAGATTTTGCTTTTTTTCTTGTGATTGATGTTGGTTTTGTACTTGACGACGGACGACCTCTCTTCTTTTCTTTACCAGCCCAACACAAACTTTGTGCAATATCTGCCTTGAAATCGTAAAGAGATAATTGATTTTTCTTCGCTACTCCACAGTCGTTACAGCTACGCCTATACAAAAGCCAAGCGATAATGGCACACATGTCCATAAGGTGAAAAAAGATGCGCAAGTAATATTTCCTTGATCGAATTTTCGTTCTGTACAACGCCAAAAGTGAATCAATCAAATCGACCCCACCCATAAACTTATTATAGACGTGTATAACACTTGGGCATTTTACTATAATGTCTTTTTTATTTTTGCGGTCATATCTCTTTATAGTTGTTTCAGGATATGCACCTGAAAATGTACTAAGCAAAGACACCACTTTATTGTCTTGCCATTTGACAAGTCGAAGTTGAGTGTTTTGGTAAGTTGCAATCCTTTCAGCATAGCTTCCTCTACCTTGTTTTTTCAGTACATTATCAGCCGGCAAACCATTTTGTGGTGCGCGGTTTGTACGGATGGTACCCACGCTCTGGATACCATTTCTTGCTAACTCGATCTGAAGTTCAGGGCTACAGAACCAGTTGTCATAAAAGAGTAGATAATTTTGGTTTTTCGGTATACGCTCAGCTAGTCGAAGAACCACGTTGCTGCTAGCGCTTATATCTGGTAAATTTTGCGGTTGTTCTGTAGATCCACAGTATACCTCAAAATCGTAAACAATTCCACTTGCTCCAGCTAAACAAAATAATTTGTATCCCCATTTCTTTGGCTTTTTGGGATTGTACTGCTTCAAACCGCTTCTGCCTTTATATGGCACTATTTGCTCGTCTACAGATAGGTGTTGTTCCATTGGAATATATACTATTTCCCTAATTTTGAACAAACGGTCCGAAGGAACCATATAGAATATATGCAAATACTTTTTGATTTGCTATACGTAGAGACATTGCATGCAACATAATATATATATATATATATATATATATATATATATATATATATATATATAGTTTATAATATATATATATATATATATATATATTTGAATATACCCAATATTTATGGATAACACTATATGAGAAAACTTAGTGGAAGATCGTCTTCTTCATCATAATCCTGCTGTTCGGAAGTAGTCGACTCTGCCTCACTGCTGCTGGAGCCTGCATCAAAGAAAACGACAGTAAAATGCTAGATCCTAATCAAACAAAAATAGTACCAACCTTCTGTCAAATTGGGCTGAAACGTTTCATCTTCAACACTGTCGTCACTACTAAAATCATCATTACTCTCCACCTCTGGTGTTAGCACCTTTACGCTATGTCTTTTTCCATAAAATATCTTCGGATCCATTGCGGTCAAAAAGCAAACAACAAACACGTTAGAACACCTTATCGCACAATGTATATCCAGATATACAAATAAACCGTACGCTATAAACCGCGCCTCAAGCGAAAAACACGTGCTGTATTTACGCGACCGTAATGAATATACACTGCTTAACTACCAACTATTTTTACTTTTCAATTTGTTTATAAATTAGACACAAATATTTAGGCACGTATACCGGCACTTTCGTAAGACGCCATAACCTTGAAATAGTTCAAATGTCATCAGAACTTCCCGCTCGATTTTCAAACGAACACTACCGCAAATGACCGCGTGTCGGCTATTGGGATGTATTTTAGGATATACATCGTGCAGGTTCAGCTTGCGCCTCATAAGAGACAATGGTACGAAAAATTAGATTTTGTATATTTAAATATACACCATACCATAGAGGGTTAACTACAAATTATGGATCATATAGGGACAATTACAAGTACAAACTATTTATGAAAATCCTTCAAAATTGTAATAGTTCCAATTTCTGTCTAGTGTTTTCTTACAAAAATAATATTTCTTAAAGAAACTGTTAAAAATGTTCTTACACAAAACTGGTAACCTGATTTTGAAGGGCCACTTAGTGATTAAATGCAATTTTTTTATGAGTAAAGTCTAAATTTTCATAGTACATCATATTATCTTTTATATAGAAGTATATCTTTTCACAGAGATATCAGAGTTTTTAATACAACCTAGTGTTACATTAGTACCCAAAATGTGCATTTAAGTTTCGTTTTATTATTAGCAATTCCCGAATAATTATGCTAAAGAAATTTGCCACATATGTAACATATTTAAAGAATTATTGGAAAATATATAATCAACATTAATCAAAATCTGATATTTATTAGATAATAGAAAATATAACATAACATACAATTTTTTTGTGATGAAAAACTGAGCGACGGTGTTTAACCTCAAGTTAATTTTACAAAACTGATCTATTATAATTTTTTTTACTATGTTTTAGGTTTTAGAAAGACGCCTGCTATCCCCCTCCTTACTTCACTCAATGAATATTTTGAATATTTTTTTCTTTTCTGTAACTCCTGTAACTCCATCCTCTTTCTCTGGCATCCGTTCGCCACATATAATAACTGAAGCCCGCCATTATCTTTTGCCAAAAGAACGTCATCTGTTTACTTTTGTTAGCATCAATAAGCCAACTCTAAAAAACAAAAAACAAATGTTTTGACAAACCTTTTTAAATAGTATTTTCATTTTTTTTAAACATCACTATTTAATTTTAGGAACACTACTAGAAGAAGTTACCTTTTTGCATGGGTCAGCCAGTATATAAAATAATAAAATATATGCGAATGGCATATTTTAGTTCCTAATGTCCCGCCAATAAGCAAATTACTTCTTCCCCCCCTCCCCCAAAGGCACCTCGTTTAGTTTGTATTATTTTGTATGTCGTGAAGTCTATTTGTAAAAATTAGACCGAGATATGAAAGGTCTCCGAAGTCAGGAGTTCTTAATTAAATATGCTAAAAGGGTTAAATTTGTCCATTTTTGACTGAGGTTTTGGCCAGAACGTCTGAAGCTCCATTCAGGAATAGGTGCAAATTCAATATTCTGTTATTTTAGGTTCCCAATTGAACAACTTATCACAATTCACAGTAATCTCATACACATGAATAAAAAACTTTTAAATTGCCCCAGCCTTGTTGGCTTTTTTCCTAGAAGACCACATAAACTCTGCTAACAACAATTTAACCAGTCATATATAAAAGGCATATTATATTCAAGACTATTTTTGCGTTGCTGTCATGTTGATTTTATTATTTTTTCAAGGGTTAAAAAATTATTTAATAAAAAAGACAATTTTAAATGATTAACCAGTAATAGTGCAGTACTAGAAAGTAAGGTCAATGGTTTCTGAGATATAAAAATGTGCCACGTAAATTATTATTATGGTGTTGTAACACCATAATGAACATGGTTCTAGCCTATTTTATATTGGCATTTTTTGTAGGGATTTTTCAACCAAATTAGTAAAAAGGATTGAATATATAGATATAATATTTTTCAAAAAAAATCGTTAAGTGGGAAAGTTTTATTTCTTCGGCTAGAGTTTTTTTACCAACTGAAATAAAAGTCAACATAATTTGTAAATAAAAGTTGTATGACATTAGACGATATTGTGTAAAAAATTAAAAGCGGAGTTTTTTGCGCATGTCACCTCGCCTCCGTTACTCATTCTAAAAGATAATTTTTCTCATATCCCATTAAAAGCAATTTAAATCACTCTGTAAGTTATTACTCCCTGTATCTATCTGGCATAGTCGATAATTAAATTTTAAATTATGTGAACTAGTTGTCTATGCAAAAACTGTTCAAGTTAAAATTAAAGCGATGTTGCTGAACCAGCCCCGATTATAGTCAGTTAATTAATCAACATGCCTTTTGTAATTAAGGCTGAATGTTGGGATTGCATGCGAGATTCCGCGAAAGTTGAAAAAACTTTATGAAATTCTTGTTCTTCCTTGCTTTGCTTAGGTGATACTATTTTCACAACTATGTGAGCTAGGTTTTATTATTAGATGCTTTGGGTGGTTATGGTGACCCGCATAAGTATTCATACATTTTTTTAAGAGTGGCAATATTAATTTTTAAACTACTTTGTCATAAATTTGAGTCTATTTTCCATAAACTATATTGTATGTTTTAGCTAGAAAATATTTAATATTTTAGTTATTTATTTTATAAAAATTTACTTGAATTGGATTTAAATTTTATTTTTGAAAAATTAAATAATTCTTTATTATTATTTTGTTGCTCAAATTAATATTCTTAAACGGGGTGGCACTGAATTTACCAGGTATCTGATCGTTGGTGACATATTTGTTCGTTCTTCTATTAATCTTGCCTCCAGTTATGCTTTATTGGTGATCTGAAATTTTCTAATGCGTGTTTTCACTACATGCTCCAAAAATTTTCACCAGGTTTAATGTCAGAGGATTGGGGAGGAGGTTTAAAGACTTTTGGTACGTTACAAGGCAATCACTCTTGAGCAACAGTGGTCTTATACTTGGAATTTTTGTCTAGATAAAATATAAAGTTGTTACGCAATTTCTCAGCATGTTGTTTTATATGTTCTTTTGAATTGTGACTAAGTTGTGTGTCTTGTCTGCCGACATACATCCTCAAATCATTATTGATCCACCTTAATGTTTAACATTGCCTGAAAGGTTTTCTTTTTAATGCTTTTTATGTCTTTTTCCGTACTAAGTGAAGTCCATCTCCAGTCACAAAAATGTTGTATAGGGTGTCCGAAAATGTTGCTTCCATATTTAGAGGGCTATTCTACATAAGAAAATAATAAAAAGGTTCCTATGAACGTGGGTTTGAAAACGTTTTGTTTAAAGGGTGTTAAAATTTTAAATAATTTTAAATTTTTTTGACGTGCCACTTCTAAAAATATTTCACTCAAATTTACCACACGATAAATTGCAATTAATGCCTATTAATGGTTTCTCAAATATAGTATTTTAAAAAATTATACAGCGTGTAATTTTTTTTTTGGCCTCACAAAAATTTCTGTAGGGACACTGACCTAATTTAGTATCACAATCGCCTTTTTTGCTTTATTTTAAAATTTTATATCCCTTGGACTCTTTTCACACCTTGCATCGTTTTGAAGTGATGTAGAAAATTATGTTTAAAACATAGACATTTATTTTTAACGATTATAGGTTGTAATTTTGATGAAAGCTTATGCTAAAACCGTTAAAACTATCCATGTTGGTAAAGACATTTTTCTAAATTATTTCAAAACAGTTTAAGATATTATATTAATATTAAAAGTCCAAATAATACAAAATTTGTAAAATAAAGCACGGAATCCGATAGTAGTACGAAAGTAGGTCAGTGTGGGTACATGCAACATTTCGGGGTGCTCAAAAGGGTCGTCACCTCAGTTTAGTTTTCTAAAACTTGTTCTGGTCATTTTATAGACGTTATTTACGGTATATAGTGTGTTAAATTAAAATCTGTATACGTGTTATAGAACACAATATTATATAAGCTAATCCCTTCCTAGTTATAAGATTTTTTATTTCCCTCGAAAAAGTGAAGTATTTTAATCGTGAAAAAATCACCCTCCGAGATTTTTCCGTATCTTTACGTTTCAGGATTTCAGGATTCCGAAAAACCTGTTTTCACGATTTCGTCGGTCTGTCTGTCTGTCGGTCTGTCTGTTCGCGGCATAGCTAAAAAATTACTTACCGGATTGACTTCATTTTTGATAAAAAATTAAGGGTCATATGGGGATGACCTGGTAACATTTTGGTAATAATCCAATATGGCGAAACAAAATGACGGCTTAGTGAAATATTAAAACAAATATTCCTAAAAAACTATTCACCCAATTTGTTTCAAGTTTTGCACAAAAAAAAACAAGTAATGTGTAGGAAACAATTGGCAAAATTTTGGTACGAATCCAAGATGCCGACAAAATGGCGGCTTAATAAAATTAATCAAAATTCAGCCTGAAAAATCACTTAGTAGATTTATTTCATATTCTGAATCATAAGTAATTGTGGTATAGAGATGAACTAGTAGTAAAATTGCGGTACTAATTCAAGAGGGCGGAACAAAATGGCTGCCAAATAGAAAGTTTGTAATTGTAAAAAAAATCACTCTCCCAAGTTTTACATATCCCCACGTCTCGAGTCGCGTCCATATATGTCAAAAAATATATTTTATCAATTCCGTCGGTCCGTCTATCAGTCTGTCTGTCAGTCAGTTCGCGGCATAGCTAAAAAACTACTTACCTGGTCGACTTAGTTAAAAATAAATGGTCATATGGGAATGATGTGGTAATATTTTAATATAAATCCAATATGCCGGAACAAAATGGTGGCCTAGTGAAACGTTAAAAAGTTATTACTAAAGAAATTAATTATCCAGTTTTCTTCAAATTTTTCACAAAAATCGAGTATTACATAGGAACGAACTAATAATATTTTTGTATGAATCTAAGATAGCCAAACAAAATGGCGGCCTTATAAAATATTTAAAAAAGCTGCCTGAAAAAACTATTCGTTTCAAATGTTGTGCAGGCATTAAGTGTCATATAGAAAAAAGCTGGTAAAGTTGTGGTACGACTTCAAGATGGCGACCAAATGAAATTTTTAAAACATCAACGTAAAAAAATCTTGTTCAATTGACTTTAAATTTTGCAGAAATACTACATGTGATATAGGGATACACTGCAACTGGTAGGACTTCAACATGTGGTAATAAAATGGCGGTGGGTATCAATGTAAAAACTGCTTATTGAATTTATTTTATATTATGCCTAAAAATCAAGTGTGGCATAAGTGGAAACTGGTAAAATATTGGCAGGAATCCAATATGATGTCACAAAATGGCGCCCAATAAAACTTTTTAAAAAGAAATATAGATGTGCTATTAAACGACTATGTACTGAACTAAATTAGGTCACACTTTACTATTCCCAATAAAAGGAAAGATTCACAACCCTTCGTTAGTTCCGGGTAAATGAAATTTACCGATTTTTTCTCTTCTATCCTTGTTATTAATCCTTTTTTATTTCGAGTTAGCTGAACAGTCGACAGATATCTGTATCTACGAACTGAATCTCGCCCTTTTGTAAAAAGATATTATTATAATATTTTGTGAATTTTAGAAACGTACAACTAAATGCCTTTATTATTATTAGTATTATTATTATTATTATTATTATTATTATTATTATTAAATGTAGAAAAGCCCCTCCAAATATAGAAACGGAATTTCTGGACACTTTGTAATATGCTCTCATCGGTCAAAATCACACTGTTTTAAAACTCAGGTAGCATTTAAATGTTCTTTAACAAAATCAAGCCTTCTTGATCGTTCTACGAACTGTGTCATGACTTCAATGTTATTGAAATCATTATTTATATCCGCACTTAGTTGAATAGCACTAATTTTTATATTTTGAGTTACTTATTGCGACATTTTTAACCGAATTCAAAAACAAAGATTCTCATTTCAAACCCACGTATTTTTCTTATTTTTGTTATGTTGACTGATACATGGCTAACATTTAAAAAAATCAGCACTCTGCATTGCACAACGTGACTGATCAGTATCCGGAAAGGAACCTAAAAGGACAATTTTCAATAAACTTATTTTCAAAACTACAAATTTTTTTTAATATTTTGTCCACACTGACGCACCTGCGGCATGCATCGTAATGCTAAGTAATTGATTTTGTATTACTTTAGAACCACTAAATATAACGGAAAATAGTTAACACTCCAAGCTTTTTATTTCCTTATACATAGTGCAAAATTTATTAGCGTTCAAAGACACTAAACGCTCCAAAGAAAAAAAATTACCACACGTATGATATCTCCCCCCTATCTAAAATTCAACATAATAAAAGCTATAAAGGGGCTATCTTACAAGAATCTTACACTGGTTCAATGAGATACAGAACTTGTACAAGGTAGAGCTCACGCTTATGTAGCTAATAAGCTATTAGGGAACTATACTTTGTGCTTTTTTAGGAAAATGTCAACGATTATATCTCATTAGTGATTTAAAGATAGTACTTGTTATTCCGTTATTGGCTATTTAATTTTTTATTTGCCACTTTATACGTATGATAAATACAACTATATGTCACTAATTATCCATCATATAATCGAGATTCACTTTTTAATGATTTGAATAATTCTTGCATATTGAAAAAATAATTAATATTAGAATGGTTTTTATACATTTAATGATGGTTTAATATTTGGAAGTTAATAATGAACTTCCAAATGAATTAAAGTAATTTTTAAGGAACAAAAAGTAAATAAAAATTTACCGTCATTAAATACCATATACCACGAAAGTTTTCTCAGAGAAAGGTCATATACAAATTTTAAAACCGATTTATCTAGGTGACCACGGAAACATAAATGTATTTCACTTTTGTGTTTACAATTGAAGTTAAGAAGAAACATTAGTTGAAATGGTGAATATTTTTCGAAATGAGAAAATTTCCTTGTCAACAATATACCAAACAATTCGTGAGTGAGAAGAAGATTCCCGTGTTCTAATTTACCAAAAACGTGACCTACCACGGAAACTATTCCCAGTTTATCTACACAAAAGTTGGGTCGTCGTTTGCATTTCTCTCGAATGACTGTCGCAAACTCTCAAGAAATAACCTAAAATACCGAAAACAAAGGAAATGTCCCAAATATACCGTTAATCTATTAGAAAGTATTCCAAGATTTTGCGTTCTTTACGAATTAGTCACTTCGCCAATAATAAAATCATAATTATGGGCGATGATAAATACTTTACATTTGCTAACCCGGAAATTCCTGGCAATAATTGATTCTATATAGATAATTTTTATGATATCCCTAACGAAGTAAAGTTCAAAGCGAAGGCAAAGTTTGCGGATAAAATCATGTTGTGATGTGCAATTTCGGACGCAGGCATTTTTAGGCCGTACACTGGACGTATTAGAGATCAGGCGGTTGATTCTAATATTTATATGTTTCTTTCGTTACCGAAATTTTTCGGAGAATATTTTTGTCAATTATGGAATTTATTTGTGAAGTATTTGGAAGGAAACAAAGATCGCTTTGTAAAAAAAAATATGTCCCAAATAATGGTTTTATATGTTACCTTTATTCCCATATAAAACTAGATAATTTTAAATCTACCCCCTTTTTCCATTTCCCCCCCTCTCTTCACCTCCATATATTAACTTGACAAGAAATTTTTGGAATCAAGAATAAGTTATTTAATACTTTCCACATTAATTAATATTCATAATAATCGAAATCACTTAACAAGAAAATAAATTTTATTAATAAATTTCCCATCACCCCCATAACTCGCGGATTTACCTTAATGATCGCCAAATTATTTTATGTTAATTATATCTTGAGGCAATTCAGTTATCTATCACTGAAACCATCTCGGTAATATCCGAATACTTCCTAAAAAAACTCACCCAAATTAGTCAAATGATCACGGACTAATCGATGTATTTTTTTTAAAGGATTTATAATGTCATCGATATGATAAATGAATAACAGTTTTGTCAATAAGTATCAATTAATTTCGTTCAAAGCCATATTTTACAACAAACTCTGACAAATTAAGCTTTACGCATTGAAACTTTCTTAAAAAAAAAGACCCGAATAACTAAATCATTCAAATACGTTCCTTGATCAAGAAATATATATATATATATATATATATATATATATATATATATATATATATATATATATATATATATATATTTATTACTATTAAATGGAGGAGTTATCGTAGGAATCAGTGGCATACATATAAAAAATCGGTACATTTCCTTTACATCGAAACTCCTTCGTTATGAATATTCCCTGTTATTAGGAACAGTTGGTTCCACCCATAATCATCTAGTAACACACAAAAATTGTAGTTTCTTTCATATTTGTAGACAAAAGAGAAAATTCAAAAAGGAATTTTCAGTAAGGGTATTTTTTTAAATTCACGTAAAATATTAAATCTGCTAAACATGCAACTACCAAAAACAAGCCCATTTCGTTGAATCCCTAATCCATATTATTCATTCGGTAAAATAGTTATATACTTTTCATTTATACATACTACTTAAGACTAATGTGAAAAGTGAAGCGAAAACGGTAATTAATATAACCAAAAATTATTAACTATTCTACATATATCTTTTCCCCGTTTGATAAAAATGTGTGAAAGCGCATTTTTATCGATTTTAGTATATATATATATATATATATATATATATATTTATATATATATATATACTTAATACATGAATAATATGTACTGCTGGAAACCGTACAACACATTATGTTTTATATGCGTTGAATAAATAAAAGAATATATATAAATTTTTGCTATTCTAAAAAGAAATATATATATGGCTTCGATCCACCTAACAGCTGATTGAATCAGGGAGAAGTGACATTAAATAGAAAAACCTGAAAGTTAGGGAAATCGTATTGATAATTTACCAAAATCATAAAATTCACAAAATAAGAAAGAAAACTGGCAACGTTGTAGGAAGCTGTCAAACGAACGGCTGATTTATCGATCGATAAGTATTTTCTTTAACGCTACATATGGTAACAACTACCCCAGGGTTGTGACATAACGTCAAAAACGGGTGCAAATTAAGACCAATATATTAATTCCTTACTAGAGAAGCCGGAATATAAATAAATTGTAGAATTTTAAAATTAAAATGCTAAAATACGCAAGTATGCATGTAGTTTTTCGTTATTTTCAAGGGTTAGTAGATGAAGGATTATTAAATATATAATATAAATACATAATTTTTTTTTTAAATATAGATATTTTGACAGTGTTAAGCCCATGCAAGACAAATGGTAGAAGTTGTCAATAGTATTGATTCCTAAAATATTATGTGTTAAAACATTTAGATACATTATTAGTTGTTCTCCATTTATTAATAATAATTATTAAAATATGTTTTTTACATAATCACTATAATTATTACTATTAAATGGAGGAGTTATCGTAGGAATCAGTGGCATACATATAAAAAATCGGTACATTTCCTTTACATCGAAACTCCTTCGTTATGAATATTCCCTGTTATTAGGAACAGTTGGTTCCACCCATAATCATCTAGTAACACACAAAAATTGTAGTTTCTTTCATATTTGTAGACAAAAGAGAAAATTCAAAAAGGAATTTTCAGTAAGGGTATTTTTTTAAATTCACGTAAAATATTAAATCTGCTAAACATGCAACTACCAAAAACAAGCCCATTTCGTTGAATCCCTAATCCATATTATTCATTCGGTAAAATAGTTATATACTTTTCATTTATACATACTACTTAAGACTAATGTGAAAAGTGAAGCCGGAAAACCATAAACGGTCCCCCTCGAAAACTTAATACAACTGGAAATACAACTTTACCAGCGTTTAGGAAATTTAAGTCAGCACTTAAGATTGCCGATAGATGCCGCTTATCGAAAATGTTATTTTGATTGATAATATGAGCAATATATCAATAACTATCGATATATCGATAACTAGCCTTAGTTATGGATAACTATCGATAGTTATGGATAACTGTCGATAGTTATGTCGATATATCCAAATTTCCTTATTGCTATTCGATATATTAATATCGATATATCGGAAAGCAATCTCATCCCTAGTGTTGAGCCGCCATTGTTGTACGAAAAAAAACGAAAAAAAAAACATATTTACCACGACTGCAGCTCAAAACGGGACGTGATTCACTAGTGCTTAAGTGCGGTTGCAGACTAAAAGCCGGCCTCCAGACTAGAAGAATCAAATTGTGATCCAAATTAAAAGGAACAAATGCTGATTCGGAAGGAACAAACGTAGTGGTATACGCGTAATTTTGGAGATAGAAGTAGACTGAAATTTTAGATTTTTAATTATTTAATGAATAGTAAAAGTATGCATTAAGATTTGTAAGAGCATAAATAAAGCGTGGCTAGAAATGCTAATCAAAAACAATGAATAGCTAAAGTATTCAACAACTGATCTACCCAAAATAATTATCTTAATGTGAAACCGCATTTATTGGCCCAGAAGAGGCCAAATCGAGATTCCATAACGGCTGTTTAAAAGAGTTATTTTATTATACAATCTGGATTTTGGAGATAACCGAATTCTTCTAGCAGACTCCCTTGTTTCCTCAAAATAATGTAATTTAACTACCGTGTCATTGTATATTTTAATTATTTCTTTCTTTGTCGCTGCATCAGCAAGACAATTTGATAATAAAACGGGAACCGATAATTATTGTGATTCAATGTTATATATTATTAGTAATGGTGAAAGCTTGTCTAAGAACTATAGCTCAACTACTTTCTAACCACTAAAGTGTTTTCGAAATTTAGATTTTCTTATTTCTTCATGATGACAACCTTCTTGTATATTATATAGTTTATTTTACCACCTTTGTACATATCAACTTTGTCTTATTTTGTAGCTCTAACCTTTAGAATTAATGATAAAAGACTACTGATGAAAAGTGTAAATTAATACTATCGGTTTATAGAACCATAAACCCGTGGAGACGCTTGTTGACCGCTAATAGATAAATAGCATCGTGTGTGTTAACCTTATTCGTCTGGCAATTAGAATAAATTTGCCAACAGTGGTAATAAACTTAGAGTAAGAATTAAAGTAGAAATCACTCATCATAAATCACGTTAGGGGTATGCGCCAACATGGTTCCCCTATTTTTCACATTCTATCGACCAACGTTTAGGATGAAACAAAAAGGAAATATCATTAATCGTGAAAAAATTATCGTTCCAGGTTTTTACAGATCCTCGCGTTTTTCCATTACTGTCGGTCGGTCGGTCTGTTCCGGTATAGCTAAAAAATCCGCTTACTCGATTAACTTTAATTTTGCTTAATTTTCCACAAAAATTACGTCTGATATTAAAAAAAAAACTGGTAAAATATTGATATGAATTCAATATGGCGAAACAAAATGACGACCTATTAAAATATTTGATGTACGAAAATGAAGAAATGGGCCTTGCTTCATTATCGTTGACAAAAAGAAGGATTCTTACTTATTCCTTAAATAGGCAAATAGGTATTTTTACAAATTTCAAAGAAATAATCGTTGTCTACTTCACTATCTAAAATCAAACCAATAAGTTAGGTAAGTTTAAAAGGAAATTAGTTATTTATATATTATTAAACTTTAGTTTTTAGTTATGTTGGCCTTATGTCACTAACATTTTGTAATTGTGACATTTAGAAAAATTATTTGTTCAGTTGTTGCAAATGTCATCTTAAACCTGTAACTGTCAAGTTAGACCTTGTCTAAAGTTAAACCTCTTTAGTGAATACGGCGCGGCTGTTAGAGCTTGAAACTAAAATCAATGCTTTTAACGCGCTTTTATTGGCTTCCTATTCGTCTGATTGTTTGTTTGTATGTCTGGTTCAAATTTTATAATGGATTTTTCAGCACTTCCATTACCGATTATTTTCAAATTTGACATGCATACACATTCAGATATAAAAAATTCGAATTTTTGTAGTTAACGTTTAAAAATCCAAAATGGCGGCGCCAATACGGCTGACGAATTTTGTTACTTGTGTAGCTAAAACTGAAAATCGGTGCCTAGGACAATTTAAGTGTCAGCATTTAAAAACTCAAAATAGCGGTGTCAAAATGACAATGTCAACAGGTCGGACGGATGATTTTAACATTTGTCGGGATTATTTAAGAATGCACAACAAAAATCAAAATGGTGGCCCCAACATAGCGAAAGAATTATGTCATTTGTACAGATTCGACTGAAATATCAGTATCTAGAAGTATTTAAGTATAAAAATTATGAAATTTTAGTCAATATTTGAGAATTAAAAATGGCGGCACCACCATAGCGGACTAATTTTAAAATTTCTGCAGATTTGAATAAAATTCATCATTTAAGGGTATTTAAGACTGAACATCATGAATTTTTGTCAACATTTTAAAAATTCAAGAGTGTAATACCAACATGGCGGCGGAATTTTAATATTTGTGTAGATTTGGCTGAAAGAAAATAGGCATCTGGGGGTATTTGAAAATACATATCATACATTTTTAGTAAATATTTAAAAAATGAGAGTAGGAATGCCTAGAATGCGAGCGAATTTTAATATTTAGACAGATTTGAATAAAAATCGATATTAAGTCAGCAATTCATACATTTTTAGTAGTAAATATTTAAAATGGGGATGTCATCAATCAATCCGATAAGTTCTGTTTTCAGATATTTTTGAACATTTAATTAGGCCACCGTTTTGTTCCCCCATTTTGAATTTGTCTCAACATTTTTACCAGTACATCCCTATATAATATTTGATTTTTGAGCAAAATTTGAACATAATCGATGTAGTAGTTTTCTGCATTGACACACAACATTTTATTAGACCGCCATTTTGGATTTGTAGTAAAATTTATCAGTTGATGGTCATGTCAAACCTAATTTTTCTGCAAAATTTAGATAAAATGGATAAGCACTTTTTTAGTAATATTTTTTTAACATTTCAATAGGCCGCCATTTTGTTCTGCCATATTGGATTTTTACCAAAATGATACTACGTCATCATCATACTTTTAATTTTTAACCAAAACTTGAAGAAAATAGGACAAGCAGTTCTTGAGCATTGTCGCGGACAGACATACAGACTAACCGACGGAACTGCGAAAACTGTTTTTTTGCAACTAGAAGACTTTCCCGTTGCGAGGAAAATAAAAAAAAAAAAAAAAAAAAATATATATATATATATATATATATATATATATATATATATATATATATATATAGAATAGCCAATTGTCATATTGTTATTCCATGTTAATAGCTAAATTTAAAAAATAAAAGTTGTTTTTTAATTTTCAGTATCCTAAATCTTAAATTCTAACCAGTTTAGAACATGTTTACGAACACATTTTTACTTTTAATTATGTCATTTCAATTCCTTTACCTCACAACACATAAAAAATTGGCTCAACTCAAGTGAAAATTAAAAAAAGGCTCGAAATCATCCGAAACTTTACTTATCATTTCCCTAGATTTTATCCAAAATCTAGTGAATTTCGAAATCGCAGTACGTTTTTTTGAGCGTGAGACGTCCTTTGACTATTTTAACTCTCTAGTAGGAAAAACTATTTTAATCGTCAAAATAATCACCTCAGAGTTTTTATTGTATCATTATGCTTCTGAGGATTCTCACATGACCCCGGACAAAAAAAACGTTTTATTGTACTAAACCGGATTGGTCAATACATGTGACCCAAAATAAGTGATAAAGGTACCTTCCATTAGACAAGTCCCCTGGAAAAGGAAATCTAGGTGTTTACTTAATGATTAAAAGACAATTCCAAACTTAAACGGCCATGTTTTTACAAACTCACATTGCCGCACCATAGTTAGGTCACCTAAAGCTCCTAGTTTCGCAATGTCCAAAATAAAGTAAATAAAACTTATTTATTAAATATAAGGCAACATATAATTAGAAGATTTGAACAGTATTAACAATAACAAAATAATACATTAAGACACATGCAGTAGTGAAACTAAAAAATGCTTGGTATTTTTTTTCAGCAAATTAATTTCTTTAATATTAAAGTTTATTGTAGTTTCACGACCCGCTATTGGTTTTTAAGCCACGCTGGTCACGTGACTCTGTAACAATCTTTACTGTAGCCTATTATACTTTTTTACTATAAAGATCCCTTGACAATGAAAGTGGGATGGTCTAATACGATAGTGGGATGGTCTAATACGTGGAGTTGTCGTTCGGGGTTGCCATATCCAACTAAAACTCTTGTTACTGGTGTAGTATGATCTAAGGCTTTGGGTATTTTAACTTGCATTTTACTATTTTGCAATAAAAGTAGTTTCTTTATACTGCTTGGAAACTAATACTGCAAAAACATTACTATTTTTTGTATGAAAATTTTATTGCATCATGTTTAAACATTCACCGTAATAAAAATTGGTATAAACATTGGAGTTCCTGGCTAGGCTTGGCATCGTCGTACGATCGACCTTATACTGTGAAGTAATCTTGGCAGTGACTAAATATGTAAATAATGAACTCTATTTTTATTCTTACTCTAAGGTAATAATATTTATTTAATATACGAATAGTATTTTCAAAAAAATAAAACAAGAAAATTATAATAAATATCATAGGTCATAAACATACATTCGAACGAAGTATTTAATAACCCGTGTTCTCGTAATCTTTTGATATTATTTCTCATAGCACATACTGCAACAAAAACGTTTATTTTTCTCATTTTCGTGTAATTTAATCATATTGACAGTTAAAAACAATAATTCGTTGTTTTTTGCTGTCAACCTAATAATAAGTACAGAAATTAAATATCATCTTCTTAATTTTGAACTTTCTTTAAGTAAGCCATTTATTAAATAGTATTAAGTAATACTTAGGAGCCTTTTTAGTATAGAACTGCAAAAAGGATGTTGCAGTATAGGAAGAAAAAGTTAGAAGGTACACGACGCAGTTGTAAAATTGATAATTTTAATTAAATTACGCTAGGTTACATTATGTTAGGCATCAGGTGAATTTATAAAAAATTATAATCCTAAAAATCGACAGACGGTTGAGCTATAATTTTCAGTCAATCTTTGATCATTAGGCAGATTTAAACGCGTATTTAGAGCCACTGACTAATAATGGATGAAAAAGTTAAACCACAATTTACACAAAAAGCCTTTTTATGAAATTGTCGTAAAGATGCAGTTTCAAAGAATTTCAGAGTTAGAAGTACATAAACACGGTAGCAAAAATCATTATTTTAACAAACTTTAAACATCCTCTAATTAACCAATAATAGATGACATTAAATCAGGCTTATTATCAGTTGTTTTTATATCTCTTATCTCTTAGAACTTAGAAAATAGGAGAAAATCAACATTCCAAAAAGGCTGGTTGGTGTGATCGTAGTGTTTAATAAAACCTATCATAAGCAAGGCTCTTATCAACGTCCTCTATAATTGACAGATAACAAAAATTCGTCTAGCTTTCAAATCCAAATTGTATAGGAAGAATAACTCCAACCACAGCAGCGATATCTCGATCAGACATTTTTTAGACGAGAAATGAGGTTTCCAGCTAAGTCAGATATTTTACTTGGGCGAATTTATTGTTGAACACTCTACTATAAGCGAGTCACTTAAACCGGAACCACACAATAACAAATAATCGGCACTTGGCGAGCTACTTGCCGAGATGGTCGCTGGGTGGCGAGCACAAATATACACACAAGCGGTATTCGCCAACGCGCTTATTGTCTGCTTTAATTCGGCCCAAAATTGAAACATTGCAAAAATACTTCCAAAGGTAAAACCATATTTAATCAAGAAGTTTCTTTCCTTAGTAAGTAGCTACAGAACAATTTTAAACAAACAGTTACTAAACCCAAATTTTTTAATACAAGATACCACTGGATTAACTTTCATGGGATGTAAACTGCTTTTTAACAGGCGATTCAAGTCTTCACACTCTATATATTATTTAACAATACAAAACCGAATACGACAGAACCAGATCTTGAAGCGATTCTAATCCTAAACGAACGTAAGTCGTGACTGACACCATATATTATCTTTAAAACCGTTTTAACATTTCAAGACGAGATTTATGGAGAAGAAAATAATAAGATTTTTGCCACGTGCTTCAATAGTTAGGAGAGTTACTGCAAGAACATCGATAAACTGAATCAATATTTTTGCCATTCTGTATGGGTATTATTAACAATATTACATTTTATTTATATTAGAGATATATGAAAGAGTATTACAGATAGATGTGCACACTTTATACTTTTCTGTTTACAGAGTGCCTAAAATAAATAGGAGAAATTTAAGCAAATGATACAATCGAAAGCAAACTGTACGTTATTCCACGACATAATATACAAATACGTAATTAAATCGGAAGCTAAAGGTACAATTTTTTTTAAAACTTATGAGTTGCGTACTCTTACCGGAATGGTCGGATAATTGTACGCTATTAACATTTACAACAATCAAATACATGAATCACAAAACATGTTGAACATAAAATCCAGGCATCACGATTTGGATCGGCTTTTGGTAGAGGAGGTAAAGCAGATGGAGAAACAGGAGAATGTTAAGGAATGTTTAAATAATGATAATTTCATAATATTTTCGAGCATAAATGCTTTTACGAGATAATATACAAATTCATAAAAGGAAACAAACCTTAAAATATTCAGGATTTTTAACTTAAAACTGAAGCCGCCATTTTCTCGAAAACAAACAGGGATCAAAATTAAATAAAAAGTGTTTATTTGATGGGATGAAATATAATTATTTTTCGGCTGTATTAAAATAACGCCGTCACCAGTGTAGCCGCCTTTCTTCAGTGACGTTTTACTTAACAAAATACACCAAGGTTTCTTCAGAATTCAAAGTAATAAGAGAAATTCCTAAAACAATTTAGCAAAGAGTTTTTTAACCTACGATATATCGGCAATAGATCTAACAAAGTACGTTCATTAACAGACTCCTATTCCTAAAGTGTCTGATTTTATGTGGACTGCAGCATATATGTTTCTGAAAAGCCCTTAAAATTATCCAAAAGAAAACAGAATCCTAACAACAGTATCGATAGATTAAATTACGAGTAGTTTCTATAGAATACAGCCCTTAGTCAAAGTCGTTTTGCCGGTCGGTGATTGAAAAACATTCAAAAAATATTTAAACAAAAAATCTGGCACAACTTTATTAGATTTTTTTTATCAAGTTGACTGTATTCATAAAAATACCCAAAATCTGAAATAAAGCCGCCTTTGTTTAAAATGGCATGGCGGCCCGAATATAGCATTTTTTAACAAATAATGATGTATTTCAGATTAAAACAGCACTGAAGAAAAATGTTTATCTTATCATTTTATATGCTCTAGACGCAAAACCATGCTCCTAGTTCTATAAGTTAAGGTTACACATTAAGCTCTTTTCAAAGTTTAAATGATCTTTGTAGTATTCAGAGAGCAAATAACTGATAATGCTAAATGACCTTTAATTTCAGAATATATATGACATGCTAATATTTAAGGGGGTGATTCTTGGACCCATTTTAAGAAAAAATCTTCATATGAACTGATGTCCTGTCTTAACTTTTGAGATTTAAAGTTTTCAGAAAAAAAATTATTTTTTTTAATAACTGTGATACTACTATAGATATCCTTATGAAATTTGGTACACGTGTTCTATGCATCAAGATGCATTTTCTAATGTACAAGCAATTTTATTCTTTTTACCAGTGGCGTCCGTACGCGTTTTGCTTAGAATATTTTTGGAGAAAAAAATGGTACGCCACTGCTTTATCTTAAAATAAAAATTATTTTTGGAATTCTCATTCATTTCTGAGCAAATTCGATCTCTTGATTTTCTTTCGGCCGACGCATAGTTTTCGCTTAAAAAAATAAAAATCGTTTTACTTCAGGGTCAAATCGTTAAAAATCTGATAGGGTGAGGAAATCGCTTATTTATCGGGTGAAAGAAAATTATGACATCGAATGTGTTCATAAACGAAAAAGTTTTCTCGTCTGATGGTCCGTTCTTGATTAAATAATTGAGTTAAAATTGCTTCATAATATCTCAAAACCAACTAATAATAATTTTTAAACCCATAAATCTAGTAGTTCTGGAATAAATTACGTTTTTACAAACGTCGATGTCAAATGACTTAAAGTAAGCTGTTGGTGTTCAAAACCATCTCAGTGTGTCATCTCTTTGGTTTTTAGTGTTTCTTTGAAGTTATTGAAGTTATTTTCGCCGTTTTTTCGAATAATATCATTAAATATGGTAAATTATACGAATGCGGAAATGGCGGCAATGCATTACGCATATGGCCTCGCAGATGGTAATGCAACAGAAGCCAGACGCATTTATCAGGAAAGATATCCTAATCGTGCCTTGCCAGATAGCCGAACCTTTTCGAATATTCATCGCCGGCTTAGCGAAACAGGTAGTTTCAATAAAGGTACTTCGGAAGGCAGACCTCGAACTGTCAGAACACCTGAAGTTGAGGAAGCGGTGCTGCAAGAAATCGACGAACATCCTGAGACGAGTACGAGGAAGATCGCTAGAGCTTTGAATATTTGTCACCAAATTGTTTGGCGTATTTTATGACTTTTTGTTATATCCATATCATATTCTAAGAGTACAGGCATTAAGGGAAAGCGTGTGAACTTCTCTCAGTGGTATCTTCAGAGTATTACACTAAATCCGCAGTTTGAGTCACAAATTTTGTTCACAGACGAAGAGGAATGCTATTCAAAATTTCCATAACAAATAGAAAACCCGCATGCCATAACCGAAACCCATTTTCAAGAACAATTTTTGGGCAGGAATTATGTAATCATCTCATAGGCCCATTTTTCCTACCAGGACGTCTTGATGGACGGTCTTATTTGCATTTTCTCGAAGAACTACCTGGGTTGCTTGAAGATGTACCAGTTGCGTTAAGGCATCGCATATGGTACATGCACGATGGAGCACCGGCTCATTTCAGCGTAATTGTCCGAAATCATTTAGATACAGTTTATCCTGATCGTTGGATAGGTCGCGGAGGATCTCAGCAATGGCCAGCAAGATCCCCCGATCTCAATAGTTTGGATTTCTTTTTATGGGGGCACCTTAAAACTCTAGTGTACAAAACTCCCGTTAACACTGTAGAAGATTTAAGAGAGCGAATAGTTGCCTCGTGTGAAACTATACGGAATACGCCGGGAATATTTGAACGAGTGCGCAATTCCATGCGTAGACGGGCGGAAGCATGCATATTAAGTGAAGGTGGCCACTTCCAACAATTTTTATAATTAATGTTAGTATTGTTAATAATTAATAAAATTAAGCCGTTTCTGTAAACTTTGTTTTCTGCAAGCTGAAATCCCCGCTGTAATTTATTGGCACATGAAAGTTTTTTAAAAATTGTTTCCTAAAGTAATCAATCCTAAAGTAAAGTAAATCAATTACTTATTTCTAAATTAATTAATATTTATTATTAAATGAAGTGAATAGCACGAAAAAAGAAAAAAACCGCTTTCCACACAACAGTCACCACATCAGATTCCAAAATTTTAAAAATAGATTATGCATGTTAATCAAGAGTGCAGGAAAATGATGCGAATATATTTAAATATATAATTGAAAGTGCTGATCTTTGTACATCATATGGATTAGCATTGAAAATGGCTAAACAAAATACGTTATTAAAAAAAATAATTTTTTTTCAACCAAAAGTTAAGACGTTTAGGACATCAGCAAATTTTGCATGTCGCCTGTATAAGCTCCTCTATTTACAATATTAGCACTTAGATACATATTTAGTACAAGTTCTGGAGTATAGCAATATCTTTAATTTTATAATATAAAAATAAAAAACCCTTATGATGAAAAACAGAGAAAATATCGTTATTTTCAGTGAAAGTATAAATTATTTTAAGGAAATGAAAACATACGAATAATTAGCCTTATTTACAAAAAATCCAAAATTTTAAAAAAAACATGTTAATCTGAAACAGAGAATATATTTAAATATTTTTCGTTTAAAGAAGTTTTACCCATTTTTTGCTCTTGCCCTCTGAATGCCGGAATCGCACAGAAGTGTTGAATCAACGAGAGTATAAATACTCCGTAAGAATTTAGGATTCAGCGTAAGGATATTTATTAACACTTTTTAAATTTTATTTGGTTTTCATGGAATTCAGTTTATTGTTTTTATTATTGTCATTATTATTATTGAAATTGATAATCAATTTCTCAACAAGTGTTGGGCTCCAAGCCCACCCCGAATGCAGGCATCAAAAGGAATGGGCTGGTTTCTATTATTTCTACCTGTTGACCTGTAACAATTTTCTGACCATGTGGCAAGTACTGAGCAGGACTGCCTTCTGGATGTCGATAAAGGTATAAGTATAGAATCCTATGATTTTCGAGTTCTGTTCTAGTATTTTTGGAACTAGTCCGGTTGATGAGACGATGATCTGAATCACATGAATCTTATTCAGTCCCCACGTCTGCTGTATCTCGATGGCCAGCTCCGCATATTTGGCCTTTTTCTCTTGATATTTATCCAACACGTTGTTATTGTTGGGTACAGCGACATCTACCAAATAAGCTGCTTTTGTTTCCTAATTTAACAGTACCACATCAGGCCGATTATTCGTCACCCGTCTGTCGGTGATAACTGCCCGGTCGTAGTACAGTTTGAAGGCATTATTTTTAAGCACTGCACTTGGTTGGTATTGATAATAGGGAACAAAGGTGTTCAGAAACCTATATTTATTGACAAGCAAGGTATATGATGTTACACACCTGGTTATATCGCTGGAGATAGTCCGTGTTTGCTAGGTAAGTGCAGGCAGATGTTATACGCTGTATAGTCTCTGATCTCTCGCTACATTTTCGACACTTATCGGATTCAACGGACCGGTCTTTGATAATGAATTTCCTGTATTAATAACTTGGCCCTGTATTGCCAGCACAAATCCTTCTTTCTCTGGGAATAAATGTCCATCCTTCAACCACCTGTTGGATGCTTCTTTATCTATGTGTGGCTGACTCAAGTCATTGTGATGTCGGTCGTGCAGTGCCATTTGAGCCCACTGTTCTTGTATGTCGTGATCTGAAAGTAATTTTAGTAGAATAATGTTGTCACTTGCGAGATTGAGTGGAGAGTACGAGTTGTCACTTAAGGTCACTATGTGGTGGAAGCTTAATGTTTTTGCCTTGTTGGTGAAGAAATCTCTCCATTTTTGCAGCTATCGTGAGTGCGAATTGTTCAACAAGAGATGTCCCACATTCTCTTTTTGGTAAGGTCATTCGGACAGTTGATGACCTTTGGTGGTGTAACTTGTACTTGGTCATCATTAGGCGAGTAGTTCGTTGTAGCCCCTCTAGCTCCGTGTTAGTCCATTTAAAGATTCTACAATTTCGGTAGGTCAGCTCGGGCACAACATAGGTGTTAATTGCTGTAATGAGATTTCGGGCGTTCAATTTTGTCTTCAGAAGAGCTCGCACTCTTTGAACGTACTGATCTTTTAGCTCAGTCTTTCCTTGTTTACCCTGGACCAGTCTAGCTTGTTGGAATCCTAGGGGTTTGTAGATCTCTCCTTGATTCATCGCTAGAACTATTTCTCTATTGGGTAGGGCTACATCACAATTTTTATTGTTATTATTGTGATTATTATTATAATTATTTTATTTTTAATTATTTATAATATCTATTTTGTTGGATTTTTGCGAGATTATTTATAATTAAAAGTTGTTTTTTAAATAACCAATTTTCTCGAAGAAGAAGCAATCATAACTCTTCTAACTATATAACGATTGTAACAAAATTATCAAAATAAAAGTTTTGGTTTTTGAGTAGAAACTTTTGGATCTTAAAGAAACCAAGGAAAATCATTTGTTAAAAATACTGGTACCAAGATATTCCAACTTACGATGTAATTCAACTATCCACTTCCAACAAAGAAATATTTTTTTAGAAGTCAGAAATAAAATGCAGACACATCTCTTATAATAAAAAGCTTTTCTTTTAACCTTTTGAAAATGCTATATAATGATAACAAATAATGTACGAAATTTTCTTGGTTTACGTTTTTATTCTTGTTAATACTATTTTTTTTGATTCTAGTATAAACAACTTTCGATATTTAGGAGAAATAACGAGGAAATTTCTGGGTAAAGACATTTTACGGATTTGTTTATATAGATTATTTAATTTCATTAGGCCTTTATTTCGATGTCTAATGTTACCAATAAATCAATATAAAACAGTTGACTTTTGTGCAACATTTAAACACGATTAAATAATAATGCTTTCTTGTACTCTTTTTACTTTTTATTGGGTTGCCATTTTACTCCGCCATATTGGATTTAGCAAAACTTTTCGAATTTTCTAGGTAGGTCTAGTGTCAAATTAAGCTCTAAGAAATTTTTTGAAACTCTGCGTCATTTTCTCAATATTATTTGCTGATAAAGTTTGTTTTTTATATACAAAAATATTTCTTTAAATTTAACAATGTTTAACGCAAATATTTTAAAACGTTTCAGAAAAAATAGATATGTAAGTGCATTTTTTTTTTCGTTTGCCCCTTGTCGCATGGAATCCCAGTCCCGATGACAATTATAATACCTATGTACTAGGATCTCCGTGATATATCTAAAGATAAAAAATTAAGGAAGGTAAGGTAAAAAATTAACTAAAAATATAAATTAAAATAGAAATGAAATGTTGAACAGAAGCATTAAAATGCACACACAACCATTTTTCTTAGTAACATTATTCTAGATTTTATCAAAAATGGAGGTGTTTTTAAATTTTGTACTTAATTAAGTATTTTGGATTCATAGTGCGCAGACGCGCAGTCGCAGAGCGTACTGTTCATCGAGATTATTCACATTAAAATAAATAAAATTTATATTTAATTTTCTTTATTAAATTTGCTTAAGATTTCAAATATATGTCTATTTAGTATAGAAGATACCTTATTAATCTTCATCGGTATTTCTATCTTTAGTTATAATTTACATATTATACTTCATATAGTTTTAATAAATAATAGTTAGGTTTAAGTAAAATTTGCATATATACATACAGACATACCTTACGACCTTTGGCGTCTCAAGTCCTGACCTGGTTCGAACTAAATAAATACCTGCCAAATGCCCGCTAAATTTAGTGCAATAAAATTGTAAAATATTAATGACAGTGATACAACTGCATGTCTTGACATCTTACAACACAAAATATCTGCAATCCATTTGAGTTTAGCATACCAGTACTAGTATTTGCAACTACAGTAGTGATGTCACAAAACTCTTTAAGTACTCTAGGCGTGGGTATATAATATAGCTCGACCCGTAACTCCTAGTAAGATAATTCATATATCCAGTTGTTACTTATTTACGAACTAGTTATGCCATCGGGACGGCATTTGTTTGGTTACACCTTTAGCTCGAATAAATGTGTTCAAGTCTTTTGTAATGTCATCCACCTGTTGAATATGAATTTTAAAATAAACGTCGTTTGGGGCGTAGTTATTGAAAAAAATAGGTAACAGGTTGCCAGAGTAGTCTAGCCTAATAAAAAGACATTTAGGAAAACAAATAAAAATTTTATGGTATATGAAAATTTAGACATCTATCTACTACTGCACCATCTACTTATTATTTTCCAAATAATCCACTGGACACTCGAAGCGACACATGCCAAGGTTTACTGAAAATTAAATATTTTCAATACGAATCAAGATGTTAAGAAATGGCTCCTGAGTTTTAGACTGTTTCGTTTTTCCTACGATTGCATCTTCAGATATTCCCAGCATAATATCAACTTCGATGAGCAGAGTGTGCTCACCGACGAGTGACAATTGGAATATTTGCTTTCCAGGCATAATGAAACACGTAGCCCGCGTCTCTATTAAAACTTTTTGTATGCTTAATAATTTCAATAGATTCTCTAATCTTCCTTTTATAATATGCCGAGACTGATACAAGAACCTCGGTATATTTTATATTTGTTTGTTAAGATATATGGCACTAAGTAAAAAAATCGGTAAACTTTCTTTAACTGGAACTTTCCTCGTTACGATGTTCTTTACATTTGTTAGGAATAATGAAGTGTGACTTAGTTTAGGTCAGTACATACTCACAGCATATATGTTTTACATATCCCGTATTTTCAAACATTTTTATCAGCCGCCATTATGTTCCATCATATTGGATCCTTTCAAATATTTTACCAGTTTCTTTCATATTCAATAAGTAGATTTTATATTGACAAATACCGCAAGTTTGTTACGTCATGTTGAATTCGTAACAGTTTATCCCATTTTACATTTAATTTTTTGCAAAATTTAAAGTCACTTGAACAAGATTTTTTACGTTGATTTCTTAAAAGTTTTATTTGGTCCCAATTTTGTTTTGCCATCCATAATTCCAGGGCCGGTCCTGGGGGTCCAACGCTTGCGTGTAGAATATTTTTTCCGCTCTTTAGATAATTTTAAGATGTAAAAAGTATACAGCATGTACTCAACCAGGGGCGTGCGGTGAAATTTTAAGAAAGGGAAGAAATTTTTAAAAACTTACCTATTTGTAATGTAATTCGATTCTTCGATCATTTTTTGCAAATTCGTCAATGACGTCATCATAAAAACGTCGATGCTCCGACATATTTTGGAGAAGTTTATTTTCAATGCACAACAGCGATGTATGCGAAAGTCATTCCTGCCCCGTTAAATTTCTCACGAAATTTTGTATGCGTTTAAGTGTCGAAAAATTGCGTTCTACTGATGAACTTGTGGCAGGTATTGTCAATAATAATTCACACAATTTCGACACTTCGGTGTAGGCATCTTCCAGCTTCTTGTCTTTTAAAAATTGCATTAGGTCCTTAGCGTTATTTTTTGCGCTAATATCATCAGTTTCGTAAATCAGTTTTAGTTCAGATCGCAGTAACATTCGGTCGAAGAACTGGCCATCATGAAGAAAAAGAGATTTAAACGCAACTTCTGGAAAAGTTTTTCCTTTCAATACATCAAAATTGCAGAGCTCGAGGAATTTAAAATCATTTAAACCGTTAACCTACTAACCTATATTTAACGTCATCGTTTTCTCCCAAAATAGGTCAAAATCATCTCTTTTTTGGCTTAACATGGACTTAAAATCATCCACTTTTTTTAGGCCAAAAGCAATATCAGTTGTTTTAGTTTGTAATATATTAAAAACATTGTTCGAGAATGGAAATATTTCTGAAAATATGTTCAACAAATAATTAAAATTAAAATCTCGTTTCAAACAGTCCAAAAACCCCCTCGAACTATTTGTTGCTTCTGTGTCCCATCTTTCATTATTTTCTATTATATTCTCAAATAGTTCAATCAGTGATTCACGATTTTCAGATACTGTTAACACAAGTCTTCCATTATAGTTCTACCTAGTAGGAGCTACTTTGGGCAATCGTTTGTGGACAATGGACTCCAAAGCTTGTGTATGTTTTGTTGACTTGGAAAAAAAAGCAGCCATGCCACTTAAAGTAACGAAAAATACTTTACACTCTTTAATGTGATTGATGGACTGGGATAAAACTAAATTTAATTTATGAGTAAAACAATGGACAAACACAGCACTTGGGAAAGTTTCTGGAAGTTTAGCTTGCAGACCCCCTAATTGTCCTGCCATCACTGCAGCTCCATCATAGCTTTGAACAACTAATTTTTTCTCTCCATTAATTTCTTTAGTAACGTTATAAACTACGGTATATAAAGCCTGCTGTACGATTTTCGAACACATTCTTAAAACCTAAAAATCGCTTTTAAATACTTCCATCTATTTTAACGTAGCGTATTACTATAGATAATTGGCTAAAATTAGTAATATCAGTTGTTTCGTCCAGAACAATAGCAAAGAACTGCGCCTCGCCAATCTCCTGCTTAATTCTTTTTAGAATAATGGTTGCAACAGCGGAAATTAAATCATTCTGGATTTCATTCGACGTTCCACGAAAAACGCTAGACTGCTCTAAAAGGTTTTTTAAGCAATCATCATATTTAGCCATTAAACTAAGTAAATCTTAAAAATTTCCTCTATTTGAAGAAACCCTTGTTTCGTCATGACCTCTAAATCCCAATTCGTGCTGCCCAAGAAAACAAACAACATCGATAAGTCTTCTTAATATTTGCCTATTTTTATCGACTAGTTCATTGTGTTGGCGGTGACTAATTGCCATCTGTTTATTAAGGGTGTGTTTAATTCTGGTTTTGCCGAAGACTTTTTCTTTTATGACCACGCAAATGCGCTTTGGACATAATGTGTCTGTTTACAGCTTTATAGAAATTGTTTAAATCGGAAAAACCAGTTTTATTCCAGAGACCTTTTTCATTTTCAAAAAGTAAACATAGCCAACAAAATAATTTACTTATATTTTCACATCCTGTTAGTGATTTAAATTGTTCGTATTATTTTTCCGGATAAAAATGTCTAATATAGTTTTTCATTTTTGTGGTTAAATTTTTCATAGACGGATTTGCCCTTCCTTTGGAAATTATTTGAAGCTATCAGAAAAGTTTAATGTTGAAAATCCCTTTATTATTAAGACGTACACCATACATTCACAGACACCCTTCTTACTAAATTCTCCAACATTTTCAACGTTATTACCGGCAGCCGAAGTTGACGGTATTTGCATATTCATGTCCGCATTATTGTCTTCCATATCGCACCATGCACGACGCGACGTACGTATCACACAACACACGGATAGCCGTTCAAACAAAGAACCTACTCCACCGATAGCTTCCGCCCCCACTTAAAGCACGCGACTGAAATGCAAAAAATTGCATTCCAGCCGGTGGAAAGTTCAATAACCTCTGGCTCGATTCACAGGAAATCAAGCATATAGGACTTGGCTGCAGAGAAGCTAGCGGCCCGCATAGGTTTTATTCGATTTCTATTGTGGATCGTTCGAAATCAAGGCCGCATTTATTATGGGCTTGATAATTAAGATAATATTTTAGCATTTTTAATATAAACTAAATTAATGGTCTCCTATTTTAAAAATTACATTTTAGAAGATGTTTTGTAATTTTTTTTTGTTGATGTGATTTTTACTCCTTCACGGATGGAAAAATACAATGTGTTTTCATTCCGGGTGTACATCCGTTCACTACTGTCGTTCTGAAAAGAACAGTTTTGCTGACGTTTCGCCAAAATCACATTTGGCATTTTCGAAGCTTTCTTTCTCGCGTCCGAATAGAGACTGTCTCTATTGTGTCTCTTTGTGGCTTTACAAATTTGATTTTCAATCGATATTATGGCTAAATCCGACAACCGTTCTTGGCTCATGGATGTTAGATAATTTTTAATAATTTTTAGCTTCGAAAAACTTCTTTCCTCTGAAGCTACTGATATAGGTAAGGTTAGAAATATTCTAAGGGTAATAAATAGGTTTGGAAAGAAAGCACTTTGGTTATTCTTTGTAATGATATTCAAAATGTCTAGAGGTGAGTGAGCAGCTGTATTAGAATTGGGATTTACAAATTTTATAAGACATAATTTCGTTATATGAATCAATTCCTTCAATATCTTTGCATGTATTATCATTATTTTGCAAAGCTATATGCAAATCCATGCATGATGCCCTTATTACTTCTGAGTCTAAGTTATGAAAGTTGCATAAAAATCCAAATAAATCGTAACATTTATTTATACCCTCAAATCGTCTTTGTAAAGATTGAATGGTTGTGTCTAGGATTTGAAAATAGAAATTTATTTTAAGTTGTTGTTTAGGACTCAAAACAGTTTCATCAGTGCTTTCATAGGAAAATTGAAGCTTGTTTTTTTTTTGACGCGTGCGGCGTGCTTTTTTGTTATATCTCTTGAGTCATCATTTATCAGATAATATAAATTTTTAAAAATTTCAGCTAACTTAAAGGATGAATAGCTTTATTTCTGCTTTCCCACCTTGTTTCGGTTGCTGATTTTAACATTAAATTTAGTTTTAAAATATTCCACTTGTAGGGTGAGGCGGAAAAGAAATTAAACAACTCTTGAACGATTAAAAAAAACCAACATTCTCATATGTAATTTTAGCTGCGTTATTGACAGTTAAATTCAAGGTGTGTTTGATTAAATTATTGATGATCTGTCGTCGTCGTGTTGATAGAGATTCTTTACATTGCAAATAAAATAAAAAATACTCTATGGATAATCGTTATATGCCTCGCGAGAGTTTTTCCGTGTAACGAATTTGGCGCCCCTAACTTATGCCACCTGTGTGCGGTGCATTCGCCGCATACGAACCACAACTTTACCAGTTTATCTCTATATCACTTGCACAAAAATTGAAATTAATTTAAAAAGTAGTATTTTTAGCCTGATTTTTTAAATATTTTAATAGGCCGGCATTTTATTTTGGATATATATCAAAATGTTATATTCATTCCTATGTAACACTTGATTTTTGAGCAAAATATGAGGTAAATTGGATAATTAGTTTTTTTAGTAATAATTTTTTTAGCATTGTTCCGCCATACCGAATTTTTGACAAAATATTAACAAGGTCATCCTTACATGACCCTTAACTTTTGTCTAAAATGGCTAGTAGTTTTTAAGCCATGCCGCGAACTGACAGACAGACAGACCGACCGACGGACCGACGGAAATGATAAAATATTTATATTTCTTTTGCAGCGAGTACAGGCTTTGAGTTTAGAGAACTTACCCCGAATGTTGTTTTACGAGAGATGGAATTTAAAATTAGCATAACACTCATACCTGGGCTCAAGAAAATCCACACCCGGTTCAACAAGGCCGATTTCAATACCGGTTTTCAATAAATATACATTTGGGCTGGAATAATTCAAAATCGGTTAATCGGACCTTTTGAGCTACCAAGGCTCCAAAATTTAATTAACTAATGACTTGACCACTCTTTTAGAAGATATTCCGTTATCTCAGCGAGCCAGTGCCTGGTTTCTTCATGACGGAGCTCCTGCCCACATCCATAGGAATGTGTTACAACATCTGGATAATACGTATGATAATAGGTGGATAGGGCGAAATGCCCCAGTACCTCGAAAATGGCCTCCGAGGTCCCCAGACCTAAACCCCCTTGATTTTTATTTTTGGGGCCATATTAAAACATTAGTGTATAATAGGGTTGAAATTGAAAATGAACATGACCATAGAAACCGTATTTTTGCTGCAGCGGAACAAATTAGACAAAGACCTAACGTTCTTGAACAGATAGTTCTATAAATTAGGCTTCGCCGTATTCGTGCCTGTTTAAATAGTGGCGGTAGTCATTCTCAGCATTTACGTTTTTAAAATACTTTTTTTAGTGTGTAAATTACCTACCTAGTGCTATAAATTAATATGCTTGGTAAGTTCATATTCTTTATTAATTTTCGGAAACTATTAAACTTAATTAGGGTTGCGCAATTAAAAACTTTACAAATAAATAATTTAAGAAGTTTGAATAACAGGTTTTTACTATTTTTTTATACACCCTGATATTATGCTAACAAACCACAATTTATTAAAAAATTAGTTTATACATTCCAAAAAATAATCAAAATAAAATAATTGAATCGTTTTCAAACCTAAAGGTTTTTTACACTTCTTTGTTGACCAAACACAGGTGATGAAATTGTCATTACATTGATGTCGAAGCAAATAGCAATGTTGCCATGTTGTCTTGGAATTAGTTGAAACCTTCTCCAAAATTAAATATCTCGAAAATCCTTTCGATTTTAACAATGGTCTATAAGAATATTTTGTTTAAAATCGTTCATGCTATGTTAAAATGTTTGTAGTCAAACCCCTAACACCCTTTATTTTATTATGCAGCCATTTTTATCCGCTATTTTAGATTCGTACCAAAATTTTACCAATTTATTCCAACATAATACTTTGATGGTTGCGCAAAATTTGAGATAAATTGGATAAGTGGTTTCTATAATAATGATTTTTTTAAACTTTCACTAGGCCGCTATTTTGTTTCACCATAATGGATGTTTACCAAAATATTACCAGATCATCCCCATATGACCTTTAATTTTTGATCAAAGTTTGAAGTCAATCGGGTAAGTAGTCTTTAAGCTATGCCGCGAACTGACAGACAGACAGACCGACAGTCGGACCGACGGAATTGATTAAACATATTTGTTGGCATCTAGGGACGCTAAAACGTGAAGATATAACCTGAGAGTGTAATTTTTCACGTTTACAAACATTTTATTTGGCCGACATTTTGTTCGGCTATCTTGAATTAAAACCACAATGTTACTAGTTGATCACTAGTTAGTTATGACGGACAATTTGAAATTAATCCAATTAGCAGTTTTTTCAGATTGAATTTTTAAATATTCTGTTAAGCCGCCATTTTGTTCCGCCATCTTGGATTCGTACCATACGTTACCAGTTGCTTCCAACATAATACTTGATGTTTGTGCAAAATTTGAGATACTTTGTATAAGCAGTTTTTGATAATAATTTTTTTAACATTTCACTAGGCCGCCATTTTGTTTCGCCGTATTTTTTGACCAAAATTTGAAGTCAATCGGGTAAGTAGTTTTTTAGCTATCCCGCGAAAAGAGAGACAGGCAGACAGACAGACAGATGAAATTGAGAAAACATATGTTTCGGCATCTGGGGACCCCGAAATGTAAAGATCTTAAAAAAAGCTCAGAGGGTGATTTTTTCAAGATTAGAATACTCCCATTTTACGAGGGAAGTAATAAGTATTCAATATTGATTTATTTACTTTCCTATTTCAAAATCCTGTGCGTCTAACGTTAGGCATCCTTGCTAAACTTGAAACAAAATTATTTAGAAACTTTATTTTATTTTTAGATTTTTTTCTACATAAGCTGTCATTGAATATGCCTTTTCCGGAAAGCATGTATTCAAAACGACCCAAATGAAGCAATTGCTATTGCTCAATAGAATAATTCCAACGTTTTAAATTTTAATTAAAGAAAGACCATCATTCGTACCATTGTACTTGATCATGATACTCGGCATTCCGACCAATCAAAAGTTTTTTTCTTATCTGAAGACCTATCGTTTTTACTGTTCAACTGAATAACTGAATGTATTTTGCAACTCATCTAAAGTAACCATCCGTAGCAACGATCGATCATTATAAATCGGATGAAGTCAAGAAAAATCAGATGCATTTTCTGAATGATTCTTGTGTAAAAAAGTATACTCTACTATTGATTCTTAGATTTATCTTAAAACAGGTACCACGTAATAGTACGGGCGCTGACTGACAATTTTGACCTTACAATGATTACGGCTGAAAATCATACAGTAGGTAGGTTGTGTGGGTGTCTAAAATAAGATGTCCTATCACCTTATCTGAAGAACAATACAAATTAAAAGACAAATATGTCTTTGTTTCTTTTCTAATTTTATTTAATTTTCATTTTATTTATACAGGGTTTTGTATTTTTCTGGACTGATATGAATTTTTTTATTTTATATAGGACAATCTATATATTATTACAGATTAAGATGGTACGCTTAAAGATGAGTTCAACGATATATAATAGTGTCGATCTGTTGCACAACTCACGGATTTATTGTCGTTTTTCTCCAGTTTTTTCATCTACTTCCAAATCAACAGAATTAAAGCAGTTTTTAAATTTTACTAGCGCCAAACAAAATTAAAAATTTATGTTATTTATACTTTTAAAAACTTTTATAAAATTACAACGTTGCCATGTTTCGCCTATCGTAATTTTTTATTTATTTTTTTTTAATGCAGGGACCAGGGCTCTTCGGGGAGCAGGGTTAAATTGTTGCTTATACGTTGATTGATCTCATCGCCTCTGTGACTTGGAACACCATTCTGTTGAAAAATGGTATTATTAAATTCTCCAGCAGCAAATTACCTGGCACCTCTTCGATTATTTTTTAAAAAGAACTTTAAATTATAAAATGTATAAAATAAATGCCAAGATCTTAAGCAACAAATAAGTCAAAAAATTGAATTCAGAGACGTCTTATAGCAAAACTGGAAAATTACACTTATTTGCTGCTCAGAACAGACACGTCAAAAACTTGCTTTAGGTTTATTAAATATTTTACTAAGCTAGCTTAATTCTTTTGTTACTTTTACTTAACATTTAATCTAAAAACATGTTTAAGATTCGTGTGAGGCTAATGTTAGGCTGAAATATCTGAATTAATGTGTGACCACAAAAGACAAGTTTAAAGTTTTTAGACATACAGCAAGTTACCAACCATAAAAAAATAAAAGTTTTCATCATTGGCTAATTCGGGTTGATAAAAAATTTTAAAAACTTAAAATTACTTTAATTATTCTATTAATTTGAACATAGATAAAAACTGAACGAAAATGTCAATGAAATGAAAACGTTTGATTACAGGCCCATACTATTATATATTGTTGAACTCGTCGTCGTTAAAATAAGAAAATTTATATCAGCCCAGAAAAATACAACGCCCTGTAAATACATAAATATTTGTCTTTAAACTTTTCCTTTATGTTTAATGGTTATCCAGATAAGGGGATAGGATATCTGGCAGGCCATACCCAGGGAACAGAAGAACACAATAGGGGGATGGGAATAGAAGAGAAACCAGTCTGGTGATACGTCATTAAGACGCCCTATCCTCGTATCTGGACAACCATAAAAGATAGGAGAAAATTTTAAAGACAAAAATTTGTTTCTTTTAATCTTTAAATGTTTTAGTTTTTTTTATATAGGATATTGCATTTTTCCTGTCACCTTATATATTTTTACTGGTTATAATAGTACGCGTTTAAAGACGAATTTAACGATGCATATTAGTATGAGTCTGTAATGCAACGTTTCAGATTTATTCGCATTTTTCTTCAGTTTTTTCTATCTATTTTGCAATTAATAGAGTTAAGCAGTTTTATTATTTTTAATTTTTTTCTAATGCCCAAAAAATATAGAATTTTGTTATATTTGCAGCCTAATACTCAAGTTTTAAAACTAAAATAAATTACAATTTTGGCTTGTTGCGTATCTTATTTTTTTTTAATGCAATGCAATCCGCTGTATTATACAATAAAATTAAAATAAGCAGTCGAAGTCGAAGACCCATATTGTTTAATATCGTCGTTTAATGCTTATTTTAATTTTATTATATGATACAGCGGATTGCATTGTATTAAAAAAATATATATTATATATTGAAATTTGCAAACTATAGACACGTGTGACACAACTCTGGTGTGGTTTTGTTGTATTCAGTTTTGGCACTCATCAATGAAATACACTAATAAAGACACAAAATTTGACCAGGAACAAAAATAATCAATAAAAATAATCTAAAACCTGTCTTATAGTTAAAAAGTATCGGATAATTTTTGACAATTACCTCAAAAATATTAATGTAACTTTTAAAAAATAATATGAGACCTATTGCAATTTTGAGGAAAATTTGGCCGTATCTAAATTTGATTCCTTTAAAATTAGTTGAGATTGTTGAGAACGAAAGTTTCTAAAATTAAACTTGTGTAACATTTTTTCAGCTATCCGAATATAAAACTGAAAAAACATTTAAAATTTAAATCAAACAAATTAAGGCAGGAAATAACATTTCTGCAAAATTTACCTGTTGCCTCTTTGAGTTTTTTAAATAGCTTTTAACTTGTTAAACCTCTAATACTACATAATTATAAATATCAAAAAACCAACTATTTTAATTTCGGGCATACACTTTTTAGCATTTTTAATTAACTAAAAAGTCTTGGTTTTTGCGCTGCGTAGGAAGCTATTCATAAAAGTTATTAAACTTTGAAATTGAATTTAAATTTTTAATAACCTTAAATATTTGCTTGGGATTCGATTAAAAACCTTATGCATAAAGGATTCACTTTTAGTTTAGGAAAGATTATTTCATTGCAACTCGCTATTGACCGAAATTTAAATGTTCTATTTTTTTAGAAAAAATCAGAGACTTGAATAAGATATTTTAATATTAAGTAACAATTCTATTATTAAAACTAGTAGAAAAAAGAAAACGTTTATAAATAAATTTCAATTTAAATTTTAAAGTAATAAATTTATTCATATAGAACTCACAGTAAATTTGAAAATGAACTATGTTTATAAAATAGTTAATTCCGTATTTGCAAAAGTTTTTTTTATTTTGCAGATACTCTGAGATCATCAGGAGTAATATTTTGTAAGTATTTTTATTTAACTGCATAGTGTCTATATGTTTTTTAAAATAGAAACAATAATAATGAATATGAAACGTCAAGACACTTTATATATCCTCCTTAAAAACAACGCCCTCACCAACACATTTATGTATCCGTATATATCACTACTACAACTAATAAGTGCAGACCACTGGATTTGTGTGTGGTAGTAGCTTTGAGTCTCTCATCGTCTACTATGGTGGTTGCATGTCGGTAGCTGTGGTAGTGTGGAAGATATAGTGGTTAAAAGTGGTCAACCTAGGGCATTTTCGAGAATGTACTATAATATTCTTGAATATACTAGAATATTCTAAGAATGATTATGGTTTATAAAAACTAAGAAACACGCTTAATTAGTGTATTTTCATTCGAATTACATACACTTGCAAAGTTTCAAATCGATACGGCAATTAGAAGTAGGTTAATGCCCTAGATTATTTTTTTACATATATAGTTAGATACATACAAGAGAAGCTAATAAAAGCGCGTTAAAAAAACTGCACATCTAGTTTAAACATAAACTACTTATTTTGAAAAAAGTAATGCTAACGGCAATATACTGCCTTAAATATTAAAAATAATACAACGGTTCCGTGTAGTTTACGTCCCTATTCCCATGTTTAAAATCTTGGTATTATTTTTATAGCAAATAGAATATTCTATATCTTGTCATGGAAAGTCATTTTAAGAAAATTATGTATTATTTAAATATGGAAAGTATAAAGATGAAAAGAAAGCCCTTCTGTCAAAATGACGCCTTTTTAGGAAACAATAAGATTAATTAATTTTTTGCCATTTAATATAAAATATAAATGTAATAATCATGAATAAAAAAATGTTAAATTATACTAAGAATAGGAATCTAAAAAGATAATTAGGAAAATCAAATAAAACATAAATATATTAATAATTTAGTACGCAATACATTTTTAGGGCTTCATGCATGGGACTGTGATTGTGATGTGACAAAGTGATACTCAAATAGAAGTTATAGAAAGAAATAAATGAGGTTTCCAGGTCCATATATAAGAAAACATATTTTATGATGATCACAAAAAGAATAAAATGTTAGTTTGAAAATATAAGAAGGGATAAAGTTGCTTAAACAAAGTATTTTTACTTTTCAAATAGTTTCAATAATAACCTCATGAAAAGGAAAAATAAATTGGCTTAATTTTCAGTGTTTAATGGGTTCCTTTTAGAAGAATTCATAATATTTAAAGTTTTTAAACAAGACCGCACTGCACAACTTTACGGCGATTTAACCTACTTCGAATCTTTTGCGATTCACGAGCTCCATATACCCCGCCTCAAATTTGTAACACCCTGCTTTTATCCTAAAATAAACCGTGCATTTATAATACTCCACACCTTATTTCAATTAAATTTCTTGGTCTGAAAATTATTCTAAGGCCATTCTAAGTATCGAGAATTTTTATTATTTTAAACTTTTAATCAAGATGCATTTAATTGACTGTTAAGAGTTAATTGCATTTCTCGATAAAATTGATTCAATTACTTCGAAAGTGCACTATAGTAACTTTCAATTGCAATTAATTTTTTTGAAAAACAATTCACTAACGTTATTTCAGGTGTAGGTAATTGAAATTCATTTTAAACTGCAGTGATTTGAACAACAATTTTAGTTTTTATCCCTTCATATATGTTTTTCCATCATGTACTTTGTTGTTTAGGATTTTTAAATTTACTATAAAATCCCGCAGTCTGCATTATAGTTATAATTATTTTATTAAGTTTACCCATAATTTGTTTTAAACTGTTCCATTATTCATTGGTATATCAAAATCTACAATCTTGATTGGGAATTGTGTACCACAGGGCATAGTGTTACACTGCTTACACTAGTCATTAGCTTGCCTGCCAGCCAAAAAACGAGTTACTTAGTTGTTTTCGATCTCACAACCCTATCAACTTATGGACTTTTGAAAGGCATCATTGCTTCGACTGATTTCTTAGACATACACCAGGACCGAAATAATTAAAGCAATAGTCGCATTCACAGCGTCTGGATCTTTTCTAGCGGAACTGCTTCCACTCTGAAGCCATTTAAGTACCCCATAGATCGACAAAATACCATTGGGTCTTCTGACGTCACAAGCATCATGTTGCCGAATTCTGTGGTGCAGAAATATTTATTGAAATATTAAAAAAAGTCACGTTGGTAAGCCTTTATATGGCATCGAATTTCATTTTTCAAAAAAAAAAAAAAGACAACCCGATTATATTCTTATTATCGACGCGAAAATAAAAATCATATTATTACGACAATTGGCAAAATTTTTACCAAGTTAAATTCAAAAGTTAATATTCCAGATTCTAAAACGTCTGTTTTCTTCCTTTAAAATTTATTCTTATGCAAGAAGAATATATTTTTGAACTTTCCAAAGTAAAATTAAAATTACCTGCATCCAAGCCGTTTGACGGTGCCGCTAGGCAATCACAAATATTAGTTTTTGCAGTAATTTTAATCAGTACTATAATGAGTTAAAAGTTTTATTCATGTTGATTTTTTTAAGGCTTCTTTAAAGAAAGATAAGATTTGAAAGCCTTGATATTATTTTGGTTTGTTCTACGTTTTCTGGCTTTTATTTCGATATGTCAATAGTATATCTTACTTTTAAAAACGTACAAAGAGATGCATTAAAAAATGTGTTTATTAAATATGTACCAGTGCGCCGCCACCTTCCGCAGTAATGTATAAAGGGTATAGTACGTAAGATAACGTACTACAATATCTCAGAACTTGTAAACAAACACAAAAGGATAAATACAAATATTTCTTGATTTAACCTAAAATTTTAAATTATATTACCGCCATAGGGACAGGGAGTTTAACTTGTCCTGCACCAAGTAACGACTGTCTCATTATATATAGGACAAGCTGTATATTGATTTACTGGTTGTGTTTTAAGCGAGGATAGTTTCCCATCGAATTTACGAAATATTTTCGAAAATTTTCACTTTGCACAAAAGAATTTTGAGATTATTTGAAATATTTATTTATCTTATGAGAATTTTATATATTCTTGGATATATTTCCATGGTAATATCACTAAACTATCGCAGTGTTTTTCCTAAACTTATGATTATACGTTTTATTTATTTTCTTATTTATGGTTCATTATAAGTTTGAATCAGTACCATATTATTACCAAATTTAGTAATCCGATTTTAGAAACCATGTAAAATGTTTTATATCATTTCGTAAATATTTTGTAGGATATTAGTACAAAATAAAAATGAGTCAAGCAGCACAAAACAGTCTCCTTTAGAAAGTAAACTAAAATGCGAAAAATTGGCATTACAAGAAGCTCCATCTTGTGACTGACTGCATACCTAATGGCGGGACGTCTAAAAAATAGTTCTCATAAATATTTACTTTTTAATTCGATTTTTAGCAAGTTTTTAGCTTGCTAAAAATTTAGATTTAGTGTACTTATATCTAATAGTACGGAAGCGTATAAGGGCCACAATTTTTTTTATTTTTAAATTCTGACTTTGAAGTCGGAATTTAACAATATTCTGAGTTTAAAGTCAGAATCTAAGAAAATTCTGAGTTTAAAGTCGAAATTTAACTAAATTCTTAGTTTAAAGTCGAAATTTAACTAAACTCTGAGTTTAAAAGAAATTAACTAAATTCAGTCAAATTTAACTAAATTCTGAGTTTAAAGTCAGAATTTAACGAAATGCATTTTTGACGTCTCCTGCCAAACTTGAAATTGGTGTCAGGAGACAGATAATTAAATATTAAGACAGATAAGTGAAATCCATTTCGTCATAATATCTCTTTCAAATCCAAGTAAACTCGTTTGAGATTTACCGAGCTTCAAAGGATCAAAATTGTCATTGTTCAAGCGCCATTTTTTCGAAAACAGTTAAATTTAGGCATGAGAAAAGTAACTCAATAACTGGTTGGATTTTTTAGAAAAATATAAAAATTTAATAAAATATAGGGTATTTCATTTAAAAAACGGATGATGCCTCCGGTTTGAGGTAGAAGCGGCAACACCGCGCAATTTAAAATATTTTATAACGAGAGTATATTATGTTCATCTATGGCCAAAGCCAAATTCTCAAAACATCCTATTCGTTGGTTCTCCAGATATTTCTAATAGGACACTCAACTTGAATCACCCTGAAACAGAGGCGGAGATCTGTCAGTATGTTTCGCGAGACACCCTTAAATCGTTGAAACATATATGAACCGTTTCTTAAGACTTATTTATCGTTTTGTATTACCTTTTTTATTTTGTGAGCCTTTTAATGTATATGTTTTCTTGTATTCATTTTGGTTTTTTTTTCAGCAATAGAAATAAATAAAAATATATAAAATGAACTAATTAAACATATGTTTAATTTGTCAGGGACTTATTTAAGACTCAAAAATCAATATAAGAAACTTTTATTTTGTACCCTCCTCCTCTTTTATCATTTTTTAACTATCTGTAATTTGGTGGAACAATTCATAGCGCATTTGCCATTATTCAAACAAGAACATTGAACTTGTTTTTTTGGTTCCAGTCTGTTATACAATCGTATGGACTAAATTCTGACTTTAAACTCAGAATTTTGTTAAATTCCGACTTTAAACTCAGAATTTTGTTAAATTCCGTCTTTAAACTCAGAATTTTATTAAATTCCGACTTTGAACTCAGAATTTTGTTAAATTCTGACTTTAAACTCAGAATTTAGTTAAATTCCGACTCAGAATTGAAAAATAAAAAAAATTGTGGCGATTCTACGCTTCCGTATAATAGAATAAAAAGCTTCAAAGATATTTTATTATTGGAATTAAAAATATAAAGTCATCTTATCTTGTGGTTGGTTTCCAGTTATCTTTTTCAATGTTTAAATGTTATTAGGTTATACTGGCTAATCTGATAAAATATTAAGTGATGGGGTAGTGGAATGATTACAGTATTATCCGGTTATAATACCTATAATACCGTCCTATGTAGTTTTATACCTGATCTTGGATCAACGGTTTTGGAGTACTTTTAAACAAGCAATTTTTGAAAAACTGGACAGTAATTTTGTTTATTAAGTTGTTATACAGACTATCACAAATTAATTTCCGTTGTACGGGCAGGTTCTACCTACAAATGAACAACAAACAAAAATTATCTAACATTAAAAATAAAATATTTCGGTTACGCGGTAGTTCGATATAATCATTAAAATTAAATAAAGATAAACCGAAAAAAATTCACAAGCCACACGGACAATATTTCCTGCTGGTTTCTATAAGAAACCGAAAACAGCTGCCGTATTTATCATCCTGGAACGCAACATTTCTTCTTGGCCATTTTTTTTTACCAAAGTTGACCAACATTGTGTTAATTTACACAATACAAATCATGTAGTACTGTGAAAACACTAAGAACCACTACTGTATCCAAAAAAATCTCAGATCAACAATAACAATGAATTTCAAATATACTACAAAGTAAAGATTGACATTTAGCCGCTTGAAGCGCCTCTGGCGACTGGCCGCATAAGATTTAAGGCCATCCTTTCATTTTCCATTTAAGTTTATTTTTTAAAGGGGGCGGTTTTGTGTCAAGCCGTAAATATGACTTCAAACATCAATGTCAGGACATTCGAAAAATATACCTTTATCTCCAGGTAGCAACAGGTATCTAAATAGTTAAGCAATTATATCCGAAAAAAAGTAGTATTTCGTAATTCTAAAACCTTTCATATTTCGAAAACCGTTAATTTTTGTTACATGGTATATTTTGCATACAATATGCAGAATTTAATAAAGATTCAGAAACATTAAAAAATATATATTATACTTAAAAAAAAGTTAGTACTTGCCTTGTTTTTTTGAGACACCCAGTATACATTAAAATAAATCAAACAACTATTGTTTGAAACATTTTTTTCTAATTTCAAAAATAACCATATTCCCATTTAAAGAGTTATCTGGATCACCCTGTACTTTTTTCAAGGTACAGTTTAAGCCCAGAAATAACTTCCATATACGCCACTGTGTCTTACTTCTTTATTTCCAAGAATGGAAAGATAACGTATGTTTACGTACATACATATATATTCCAACTCAATTTAAATAATAGAATATTTGATGACATGATCAAGTCAACTCAAAAACCTATTCACTAGAAGATGTTGCAACTTTATTTCAGTATTATCGTTTAGCTGCTACCTTTTATGAGTACTGTAACGGATTCTTCAAAAAACAATAATTTACTTATTTATACATATTTTTTAAGGCTGTTATTCTATACAACAGGTAAGGAAACATTCTTAGGGATGGTCCTATAATCTAATATAGCATTGTTTTGCCATTAAATTTGTAACTTAAAAAAGTATATACTATAATATTAAAACTAAAATGTATGCTGGGCTAAACCAGAAAAGAAATGGTTGGCTGGTTAAGAAGGATATATGTTGGTTCCTTAACCTGAATCATGTTTAGTTTTGGTGTTCAGAGACGTCAGATTCACCATTTTTTTACGCATACATATTTCATGTTCTTTAAATCTAGTAAACAGCCATTCTAGTTCCAGTTGCATGCATTTTAACAGGAACGAGGAATTTTATTCGGAATTTATTGAACTCCTGATTGCATCTTTCGGCAGCCTTGAGTATTTTTCAATCTTATCGTGCGTATTAAAGATTATGGGAGTTTTAGACCTCCGCAGAATTATTCAATTCTATTTTGGGTACCATATATAAGAGGCAGCCAATCATTACAGTGACTCACGCGGCGGTGATTAACAGGTATAAATATTTGAACTGTGCCTACCGAGGATCACTCATTGTTTTAATATTGTGCAGAAAAGATCTCTGAAGATGCCTCGTCCAATCGCAGGCGAAATGCGGTCCCCTGCTGGATTCTGGGCCAATGAAATTTTGTGTGAAATGCGCTAAAATTACCTCTAAAGTAGTGTCGTTCGGATCCAATGATAAACTGTCTCATATACCTGTGTAAAACAGCTTAAACACACAGCATAGGTATGTGAGAAAGGTAGGCTGATCTCCAGCTCTGGAAGGAGAGGATGATGATGAAACCCATGAATTAAAATATATGATTGAATTTAGTTTGATTAATATAATCTACTTTTTAATTAACGGGTCACATTTCTGTTTAAGTATATGAATACTGGGATTAAACATTAAAGGCAGAAATGTATAATATCTAGATCCAAATTTGACATTTGACTTGCGCCATATGCCGGCTTAGACAAGCACAATCGACTTCAAAAAGGAGAAGGCTATCAATTACTCCACGATGGTTTGCCCAATTTGGATGAAATATTCAAGGAATATTCAGATGTTACAGGAGTATATTGAAAAAATGGCAGAATGACGTCATTTTCAACTGTTTTCTCGATATTACACTGTACAAAATATGCTTTCATTAATGCGTTCACCATTCTGGCAGGAAAAAAAATAGGTATGTCGTTCAATTGTATAAGACATGTTATTATACAATCATATTACATAATATGCAGTGGATGGACCTATTTGTTAAACTTGACGTTTACAATAAAACTTGTATAAATAGAACTAAAATGGATAAAATAAAAATATTTTTAAAAAAATAAAACCGACATTAAAAAAATGCACTAAAAAATGATAAATAATATTTTATCTCACCCAGAAAAATTTTAACTAATAAAGACAGTAAGACAGTCTACTTATGGTATTCATGTAATACAGTATATCAGTACATAAACATATTTTTCCATATGAAATAAAATAATATTTTTCACTTTTTGGTGCATTTTTTTTGTAGTCGGTTTTAATTTTTTTTTTGTATAAAAATGTTTATACACATCTAACATTAAGAACAACGCTCGATCCAAATATCGGCTCGGATATTCGATACGAGTTAACTTTTTATATGTCCTAAAATTTTTTAGGCACAAAATCTGCAAAATTATGTCGTAAATTCATATGACCGCCTACTTACACTATCAGAAAAAAATCAATAAATTTTCTTTATCTGAAACTTCCCTCTTTATAAATATTTCTCTTTATTAAGAATAAATAAACGTGGCCCAATTTAGTTCTATAAATAGTAATTTAGTAACATATTTTTTTATTGGGCGACATTTTTTTCGCCATCTTGAATTCGAACCAGTAATTTACTAGTTTATTTCTCTACCACACTGAATGCTTGCACAAAATTTAAAATTAATCTAGTAAAAACTTTTTCAGACTGATTGTTTAAATATTTTGTTACGCCGCCATTTTGATTTTTTTGCATAATTTGAGGTATATTGGATAACTAGTTTTTTAGTAATAATTTTTGAACGTTGTCTAAGCCGCCATCTTGTAGGGCCATATTGGATTCAAAATTATGTCGTAAATTCATATGACCGCCTACTTACACTATCAGAAAAAAATCAATAAATTTTCTTTATCTGAAACTTCCCTCTTTATAAATATTTCTCTTTATTAAGAATAAATAAACGTGGCCCAATTTAGTTCTATAAATAGTAATTTAGTAACATATTTTTTTTATTGGGCGAAATTTTTTTCGCCATCTTGAATTCGAACCAGTAATTTACTAGTTTATTTCTCTACCACACTGAATGCTTGCACAAAATTTAAAATTAATCTAGTAAGAACTTTTTCAGACTGATTGTTTAAATATTTTGTTACGCCGCCATTTTGATTTTTTTGCATAATTTGAGGTATATTGGATAACTAGTTTTTTAGTAATAATTTTTGAACGTTGTCTAAGCCGCCATCTTGTAGTGCCATATTGGATTCTTACCAAAATTTTCCAGGTCATCCCCATATGAGTATCAATTTTTGACCAAAATTTTAAATTAATCATATAAGTAGGTTTTAAGCTATGCCGCGAATTGACAGACAAACAGACAGACAGAATTGAAAAAACATAATATTTGGCATTTAGGAATACTAGCACATGAAGATATGTAAAAGGGTGATTTTTTCACTAGTACAAACATTTTATTTGGCCGCCATTTTGTTCCGTCATCTCGAATTCGTACTACAATTATATCAATTCATTTCTATACTACAGTTAATTATTGCACAAAATTTAAAATCAATCCATTAAGCAGAATTTTCAAATATATAATTAAGGCGCCATTTTGGATTCGTATTAAAATTTTACCAGTTAATTCCTACATTACAGCACTTGATTATTGTGCAAATTTGAAGGAAATTGGATAAGTAGTCCTTTCGTAATAATGTTTTCAATATTTCATTTGGCCGCCATTCTGTTTCACCATATTGGATTTTTACCGAACTATTATTAGGTGATCCCCATATGCCTCTTAATTTTTGACCAAAATTTGAAGTCAGTCGGGTTAGTAGTTTTTTAGCTATGCCGCAAACAGACAGACACCGACGGAATTGAGAAAACATGTTTTACGTCATCTAGGGACCCTGAAAGGTAAAGATCTGAAAAAATCTCGGAGGGTGACTTTTTTCACAATTACAATACGAAGGAAGTAAAAACAAGATTGATTTAGATCTGAGATCAGAGCTAACAAGTAATTATGTTTTTAAAATATTTCATTGGTTGATATTATTTGTAAGGCACGCGAATAAAGAAAATATAATCCATTATTTTGTTTACGGATGTATTAAGCAATTCTAAAAATAAAGCGCAAAATTCATTAGGTATTAAGGTGAAACAAATTACAGAGTAATTATATTTTCCACGCACATTTGGGTCAAAAACATAAAGGTTGTTAACGTGTTCCTATTTTGTAAAACAGGCTTAACAACTAAATCTACAAGAAACGCGTAAACCGAACTAGCTTCATTTAAATATAATTTTTTGCTCTGAGATCACTTGCCTTCACATAAATCTTACATTTTACTGCATATTAGAGTAAAATTTGCATAATATTTTCCGATAAATTGAGGTCTCGAGCTGTTTCAGAATATGGAAAAAACAGATTTGATCGAGCCACATTCTGCTGTTTTTTCCACTTAATTGGCTAATATATTGCTTAAGGAAGTTGTCATATTCAGTAATTATTTAATTTATTGACATATACATGCAGTACATTAACAAAGTACCGTAAAATATAATCGTCTTACGAGTATTTATCAAAATGTAGTTACGGTAATTCAATGTTTAATGTATAAGATAAATAAGTTATATAATTTCTAGTCAAGTATTCACATTCATAGAATAAAATAAGGTAGATGGTCCATTCATATTAGCATAAATAAAAGTTTTGCCGCTTGGGAATCAAACTTGTCTAGGGGTGTAATTTCAAAATCAAAAGAGTTCCCTAGCAGCAAATGGGAGCTTCATCCCTTTAACTCACCCCCTACGTGCAATTTGACAGTTTTTCTCGAAAAACCTTTCGTCCTACAGAAAAAACTATACTTACGATAAATGTTCGCCATGAAATTCTGCAAAAAAAAGTTTTATTACCTAAATTGTTTAGAACAGGGGTTTTCGACAAATCAGGTGTTAAAGTTGGGGGTGAGTTATCGAACACGGTATATCACGTATGTTAGGTATGATTTCGGAAGATTGTGATTTCATTAATGTTGGATTATGGAAGAAGGGCTTTATAATGGTATATTATTAGTTAAGGTAGGGAAGATAGCCTTTATTAACCAAGCATCCCGAACGTATGCGCTACATTATCGGTATTAATGCGCTAAATTATCATAGGTCTTCGCTACCAAGTTTTATACATTTTTTTTACTACTAGAGCTTGTAAAAATAAATAGGTACCTACCAATATTTTATTTCTAATACCTTTTTCAAAGTGACAGGTGATGTCATATTTAAATTATCTGACAGTTTTATTTTGCATGTATTATATAATGAACAAGAGCAAGTGACACTGGCAGAAAAAAAATTAAGATATCTACCTAGGGATAGCAATGGATTTTTTCTACCTAGGGAGCAAAAAGTTACTTCTTATGTTTCTAAAATCGCCATTAATGATCGATTCCCCGGCTAGGAGTAAAAAGAGTTTTTCTACTAATAAAAAGCACTCGTTTCCATACCACCAATGAGGTAGAGTTGTCGGTGCACTTTTTTAGAGTGGTTTCTTCTAGAGACCTAATTCAGTAAATCGAAATAAATTTACAAATCGTCTTCTGTAGTATCTACAATATTTGTAAAATCTTTATTGGTACAGACATGGGCACGGCAATTTCTACACATAGTTGTACAACGTAAGCTTGTCTTAGTACAGCTGCACCTCTTTCCATAACTTTCTTTGCAACAACAGGTTATTAATTTTAAAATAGAAGCTGGGGCGGGTGGCTCAGTGGTGTAGACAGGTGACAGAGCATCATGATTTTTTTCCAGCCCCATAACTCCGGCTGCAAATGTTATCCGCGCCATATTTGCACTTGAAGGTAACTACGACGGGTCTTATCTGGATACCAGGACATGCAGCTTTGGAAGAAAATGAGTCTGTGGACTTTCTAGCAAAGAAAGGAGCAGAGACAAGATTCATGGGACCTGAACCAGGTTTAGGAGTAGCCCACGAAACGTCCAAGCGCGCAATTTTGGACTTGGTTGAGGAAAAACCTAATCTCTGTTGGCTTGGACTGCCAGGTCTGTCCCATGCAAAGGCATTTATCCCTCTTCCTATAAAGAAGAGGATAACAGAGAGTCTGTTAAATATGAACAGAATTAAGCTCAAAACAGCAATAGACCTATGCACTGGCCATTGTGGTCTTAGACATCACATGCACAGGATGAGGTTTGAAGACGAATCCGAGTACCGCCTATGTATGGAGGATGACAAGACAGCCAGTCAAGTCATGTGCTATGTGAATGCCCGGCAGCTGCCAGGATCAGGTTCTCTATTTTCGGTAGAGATATCCTGCTGCCCGAGGCCTTGAAGAATACCTCCCCAAGACTCATTGAGGATTTAGAGTTGCTTGGGGAAGTGTATACATAGGTGTGAGCCACAATAGACCACAGAGTCGTAGTGGAGGGTCGGTTTGATCCACTCACTTTTAACCTAACTACGACGGGAATGCTGTTGTAGTGCTGCCAACGTGGGAGGTAATTTTCAAAGAATAACGGCACGTTCATTAAAATAATTAAATCTTTGCTCACTTAGACTGCCGTCTAATAGTTTAGCCTTATAGAGCATCAATATAAATCTTTACCCAGCTTGCTCAATTCGTTTAGGAGTTGAATTCATGTTATTAAAAATCTGGGTTACACTATCAAGATCCTTTTCCCAATTAAATAGTTGTACAAATTGCTGTTTGCCTTTTCCAAAAAATTCGTGGTATCGCAGCCGCTAATAGCATGAATAAATAAAATAAACTCTTTACAATTGCGGATAATATTAAATGACTGCAAGTTCTTCGAACTGTAGCGTCACTTTTTAACATTACCGAGTTCCGAAATCATACCTAAAGTACGTGATTATACCGTGTTCGTTAACACACACCCAGATTTAACACCCGATTTCTCGAAAACCCGTATTCTAAACAGTTTAGGTAAGAAAACCTTTCCTATGCAAAACTTTATGGCGAACATTTTTCGTAAGTATAGTTTTTTGTGAAACGTATGTTTTTCGAGAAAATCGCAAAAAACTGCCAAATTGCACATTGGGGGTGAGTTTAAGGGATGAAGCTCCCACTTGCACCTTGGGGACTCTTTTGATTTTGAAAGTATACTACTTGGTGGAGTGAAGTGGAGCATAGGTTGAAAACACTTCATTATTCCTAATAAAAGAAAATATTCAAAACGAGGGAAGTTCCGAGTAAAGGAAATTTACCGGTTTTTTTTTACTCTTATGATTTTAAGGTTATTCCTTTAACTCTTAAATTTGTCTCAGAAGTTAAGCTAGGTAAACTACATCGTCTTGTTATAAGACTTCATTACTTTAACTATAACTTATTTATCATAGTTATTTTAACAGATTTTATAATAGGAATTCACTTTAACTGATCATTTAAATCGATTCAAAGTCGGAAATTTACATGGAAAAATAATTTCTATGAAGCAAAGATTTAAATAATATTTTCTAAATGTAATCCATTTAATTTAAGCCTTTCCAGACATTTTCTTAATTTCATTAAACAGAAAACTCAAAATTGTTTTTGACAGGTTTTTGATCCAGAGTAAAGATAATAACAATAAATCGTCATTATTCAAAAACTTTTATTACCATGTTAAATATTTCATCTTAACGTTCTATTATTTGGTAAGTCCACAAATTAACAATCTACAATAATAAATAAAACGGGCCATCCGTTTGCGAAAAGCTCAACAAGAAACAGTATGCAGAACTGTTTAATTCTTTGTTTAAATGTCAAGGAACCTAAGTTTTTAAGTCGATTCGGGACGCTATTTAAAAATTTTGACAGCTGTAAGAGAAAAGTAACCTTTGAAAATAGATGTGGTATGTCTTGGAATATTTCAAATTAAAGGAAATCTAATATTAATACTGTGTTGCGTATTTCTTCGAATTAGTTTGGCGCGGAGGTATCAGGGCCTGCCAGTCCTGAGAACCCGTTGCACCAATGTCGTAAGATGTACCTTTCACATATCCGCAATAGGAATCCAGTTTAAAGAACGGATCTTAAAAGAAACTCTGTCGTATTTTCTAAGACCAAAAACAAATCTACAACATTATTCTACGAGTTGTACCCGTTTTTTAGTTACCAAGTCAATACAGAGGCACTTTTTGCATTAATTTGAAACGATCTGTTAAAATAAGTTTTCTTTTCACGACGCAAACTTGACAATGTGTGGTTTCTGAGCTGTTTATACTGTAACCAATCTTATTCAAATTTAGAGCTTTTGAATTTTGAGAGAGCTTCATCTCGTTGATTCATCATTTCTTTAATAACATCAATAAACTATGGCATTTTTGGTTTACTTACACAAATTACCTTGATAGGCGCGTGTGTATCGAACAAATTTAGAATATTTCTACACAGAAACTACTACTACTAATACTAAACTAAAAACTACGTTTTTATCAACACTGGCCAGGTATAGACCCATGATATTTTTTGAATCATATAAAAAGTTATTGTAATTAAAATATTTAAGTCCCTTAACTCTATAATTGTTGGTATATTTTTTTGTTTTTGAAACTTTAGTTCGCAAAAAACTAACCTATAATCCGAAATTAAATCAGCATTTCGTGTACCACTGCCAAGCATAACGAGAGTAACATTTGTTGCTCGTGTGGGTTCGCTAATAATCTGGAAAAAATTAGACGAATCTAAACATGTTGTTAGTGGATTATTTAGGTTTAGAATATTTACATTTACGTCGCCCAAAATCAGTATATAATCTACCCAAGGACACTATATCGTCCAGTTGGACTGCGCATTAAGACAGTGGTATTTGAATAAACAGTTAGTTTGGTGAACGTTTATATAGCTTATATGGTACTGACACATAGAGCTTAATCATCGATATTATTATTAAGCCATGTTTCGGTTAGACAAATACAATACTAAAATTATTATCCAAGTAACCTGCCTAATTTCTGTCAGATGTGCCAACATTGAACGTAAATTTAGATATGCAATTATCATTATGTAAAATAGGTACAGTAGTATATATCCTTATACCTATTAAAAAATAGTAATTGATTAATAAATATTAATTGATAACGAAATAAGAAGAAGAGTAAGAGATGGAGAGAGGGTAATTTATATACGTTTATATATATATATATATATATATATATATATATATATATATATATATATATATATATATATATATATATATATATATATATATATATATATATATATATATATATATATATATATATATATATATATATATATATATATATATATATATATATATATATATATATATATATATATATTATATATATATATATATATATATATATATATATATATATATATATATATATATATATATATATATATATATATATATATATATATATATATATATATTTACAATAAAAAATATATATATATATATATATATATATATATATATATATGTTTAATATATTCGCGAATATCAATATTACCTACAGGAAAAGGCGACATATAATTACTTAGTGTGTTCCGTAAATTAAGTAAGTTAAGTCTATTTATTAGCACTATTAGGTAAATAATTAAAATTAAAGAGGAACGTTATACTGATAATAATATAGAATAATTTGTCGCTAGTATACATTAGTTTTGGGCTAGGTATGTAAATTTTATTTAATAATACAAATAAAGATAGGCATAATCAAAAACTTGATTTTGATATTACAATGTACAAACATGTTTAGGGGAGAACCTGCATAGCCTTTCCGAGGAAAATTTCAGTTGTTCAGTTTTATATAGATTAATTGTATATCGAAAATTTAAAAGAACATGTAGAAATAATAAACGACGACCAAAAAAATTCATAACACGTAGAAAAAACAAGCAACGCCCAAAACAAGTCTCCACGTTTGACCGACGAATTGGTTTTGCATCCTTGGGGTATTTTTGGATAAACATTTTTGTCACAGAGGGCGCCAAAAGGCAATGGGACGTCAGAAGTCGAAAGGCGCCGCCACAGGAGACTTAGGATTTTACTCTAGCAAGGCCTATTTTAGAACTCGGATTGAAAACTAGGTATTATTTAGTTATTTTTTACAGAAAGTGTTTTTAAGTGTGTTGTATCTTTTATTTTATATAATTTCAATTTTTACTTCCTTTGTAAAAGGGTGTAGTACAATCGTGAAAAAATCACTCTGCACGACTTTTGCAGATCTTTCCATTTTAGTGTCCCTAGATGTCAAAAAAATATGTTCTACCTTTTCTATCAGTTTGTCGGTCTGTCTGTCGTTTTGCCTTTACGCGGCATAACTCAAAAACTACTTATCCGAATGACTTTAAATTTTGGTCAAAAATCAAGGTCATAAAGGAATGAAACTAGTGAAATGTTAAAAATATTACTGGAAAATTACTTATCCAATTTACTTCAAATTATTTTAAAAAAACGAATATTACGTAGGGATGAATTGTTAAAATTTTGGGTACCAATCGAAGATGGCGAAACAAAATGGCGGCTTAATAAAGTATTTTAAGAAATCAGCCAGAAACTACTCATCACACTGATTTCAAATTTTGTGCAAGAATACAATGCTCTAAACGAATTGTTAGAATTGTGGTACGAATTCAAGATAGCTGAACAAAATGATAGTCGAAGAAAATTCTTGTAATCGTGAAAAAATGATATTTCCAGGTTACTACAAATCTTCACGTTTTAGGGTCCCTAGATAGCAAAAAACATGTTTTCTTCTTTCGTCAGCCTGACTGTCGGTCTGTTTAACTTCAAATTTTATCCAAAAATTAAAGGTTATATGGGGAGGACCTGGTAATATTTTGGTAAAAATCCAGTATCAATGAATACAATTCCATCCTAGTGAAATGTTACTAAAGTTATTGCTAAAAAACGATTTGTTTATTTAAGTACCTCAAATTTTCCAAAAAAAATCAAGTGTCGCATTTTAGTGGTGGGATCCTAATAAAATATTTAATACCGACCTGAAAAAGTAAAATTGATTTGATGTTTAAAACATCAACGTAAAATACCTTCTCATCCAATTGACTTGCTTGATATAGGTACAAATTGGTTAAATTTTGGTACAAATTCAACTTGACGGAACAAAACGGTGGTGAAATGAAATTTTTTGATAATCAGTGTAAAAAACCACTTATTTAATTTATTTTAAATTATGCCTAAAAATCAAGTGTGGCATAGGCAGACACTGGTAACCAATCCAATATGGTGGACCAAAATGAGCCCAATAAGAAAATTTGAAAAGATAGTATGTATGTTTTACTTTACTGTGTGTGCGGTACTAAACTGGGTCATACTTCACTATTTCTTATAAACACCGTTCTTGACACCAAACTCTTTCGTAAACCCGTTAAAAAATACTGGCCCTAAGCTCGATCGTCACCTTGAAAAAAGTAGCCAATACACAATGATTGGTCTACATATTTCTGAAGATCATTAGCAATTTTAACATTGCGAAAATCATAATTTTCTTGAAATATAATATAAAATAATAATTTGTCATTTTACTAAGACATTTGCAAATATACATTTTTTAGTCTAATTTTATGCTGAAGAGAAATATGTAACACAAAGAAAACTATTTATGTTGTAAAGACTAATATTCCGACATCTTCGCAAAGGTAACCGCTAATAATGTAAGTGGGAAGTGCATCCTTGTATAGCGCCACTATAAAATCAGAATAATTTTTCTACGCAACACAAAAACTAAGATTATTGACTTGCATAAAACACAATGCCTCCAAGTAATTGAATTAGTTACCAACAAAAGACGCATTAGAATATAACAACACAATGGATCAAGCATTAATAGGAATTACCATATTACTTACAGGGAACGATATTCCTTCGGCAGTAACAATTATATTGTAAAGCCTATTATTGAAGGCAAATCTGTACTTTTACTTTTATTCTATGCATCAGTACAAACAATTCATCATATTTTGCTTCTGATTAATGTGTATGAATTAATTACATCGATTTCGTTTTCATAAACCACAAATAATAAAGCAAAACATTCATAGTACGAATAAAATGCATTGGTTATTGGCTTCAATAATTAAGTGAACATCACTTTCATATTAAAAGAATAAATTTGGAAATTCAGACTGTTATCTTTAGAAAAAAAACATATTGTTTCAATATTTCATTATTGAAATATAGTATTTTCAAAACTGTATTTTAAACCTATCATTCATGCAATTAATAAGTGGCAGAAGATATGTTCACGTCAAGAAGTGGACCCTTTCGTTTATGAAACTGTGATAGTGCGTCGATTTATTTCAAATAAAGCCTTCTTGATTATAGAAAAATTAAGGGCCGAAAAGGGATAGCAAATCTATCTAATACTTTACTAAGAAAAAAAGTTGGATCAACAACAAAGTAGGCCGGGCTGATCAAATAATATGAAGGAAAAATTTCAACTTGACTTTATATTGGCAGGACTTTAAGGAAATATACACTTTATTTTTTATCTTCTGTAAAGCATGCATCACAATGCAATTTACATCAATCGTTTACTTCCTTTTGCGACAAACTTTATTTTTCTTTATGTGTTTTTGGGCGTTTTGTTACATACTTTTTTGAAATATAGGTGAAAAAAAAACTAAATATAGTTCCAACGTCAAAGTTTTTATCCATTTTTGTAATAATTTTATTTTTACTTTAATTTAACTTGAAGTACTTGTCAATCTGTCTCATCAGTCTGAGATAAATATTTTAAGCCGATTTTGGGCTACTTAACTTGGTCATACTAAACTATTTATTTTAATAATTTTGACTGTAAATGTATGAAGTATTCAATTGTTTGTGAGTATATAATTTTAATAAGTCGTCACGAACCCTTGTATAGTTTTGTCAGCACTTCCAAATGGTGAATTGGAAAAAGTCAGTCAGTTCGTGATCGTATGCAAGATATTTGCGCTTTCTGCTATTTTGCATGCATGTACAGGCTATCCCATTTTCAGCACTTTTGCGGGGTATCTTATTTTTAAAGATAGAAAGTTGCGGTTTTCTGTGGAACTAAAGATGAAAATGTTGCATTTTCAGGCATTCCTCGTATCCCAGCTATCTGATTACTTATCAAACTCTTAATTAATTATTACAGCATTTTAAGTTCTTTATGATAAAATTATTGAATTTTACTCAAAACAAAACAATAATGACCTATCTTACTCAAAACTTAAATTAGGAAAAACGAAAAGGAAATAAAATTTTGAAAAAGCAAAGAGTGTGGGGCCGTCTTACAGGCATGTGAGTACCAATCCATCTTTAAGGACAGTTATCGCCTAAAAAAGCCTTTAAAAGCGCAGAATTGTGGCTTGAGGCACCGTCTTGTTGAAGATAAGACGCAGTATAAAGTGCCAATGGAACATTTTCCATCAGTTGTGGAATAACTTCCAAATACCGACGCGCTGTGAGACCTTCTTCAAAAATTCTATAGACTAAGCGTCTTCCAAAAATAAAACATGAAACCCCAACCCCAAAGCGTCGTCGTTGTGCCCTCTCTCAAAAATTAAATCGTGACTTTCTGCGGAAAACTCCCGCGTTTGAAAAATAAAATTCATCAGACCAGATAACGAGTCTGTCAAAAGATTCATCAGTATGGATTTGTTGTAAATAAAATTTTCAAAACAACATTGAACGCTTGGCATCGCCGGGGTGTAAATGTTAAACTAAGTGGAATTTATACGGGTGATACTCATATTTTTGCAAAATTCTTTGAGCATAATACTTGGATACACCAGTTGCTTCATCTATATGTTGGCCAGAAGATGAAGGCGTCGCTTCTACATAACCCAATACGTGTGTATAATTCTATCTTGTTTCGTGTATGCTTTAGGGCGGGGATGAATAAATGATTCGTGCTCTATTAAATTTGATTTATGGTGGGCACATATGTGTCGGAAAGGTTGCCTTTTCTCTGGATATCTAATATGAACAAAACGGACTCCTAAAATAATATCCTAACCATAGCGCTGAAAATGCGTTACTTACTTGTAAATATAATTCCGAAGCTTCTTGGGGATTTTCATTAGATATTATGAAACAAACAAACATATCATAGTTTTCATAATTTTCGTAGACAGCCATTATTGTAAAAAAAGTAAATTAAAATAGTATGTGGTTAAATAGAAAAACTAAAACAACAAAATATTTCACTAATAATCAAAAACTGCCAAAACCGCAAACTTTTTGACATTTTGCTTTTTGTTCCAAACAAGTTAGCAATAGCTAACTTGTTTGGAACAAAAAGCAACTACTAATTAAAGGATACATTTTGAGCTCGTTTTTCAAAATAACTGCATACATATATACATTTTTGGAAAACCCACATTATTCCTAATAAATCTAAAGAATAATATACAGGGTGTCCCATTTAAAAAAAGTATAATCCGATATCTTTTTAAACTCACCCCGTATACTTATTCTAAAATCAGCAGAGAAAGTTATCAGGAATACGAGGGGTGCCTGTAGATGCAAGATTTTCAAAAACTCCCTATATCTCAGAAACCAAAAACACTATGAAATTTCTGCTGGTGTTATCTTTAACTTCACAAGAAAGTATCACACTGTCGCGAAAACCGCAGGTCTCTATCTATTAAAATAAAGGAGATACCCCGCAAAAGTGCCAAAAATGGGACCTGCTGAGTACAAAGAGATAGGCAGATGGTTCATACAAAGAAAATGTGAAAAATACTATTTTCCTAAAGTGTATTTCGTATTTTAATGCAAACTTCATAATACTTACAATTTTTATATCTAACAATTTTTTAAATTTATTAATTATTTAATTAATTATTAATTTCTTAAAAATAAACCCATATTGCAGCCATTACCATAAACTTTTTACATGAACGAAGCTTTTAAATAATGAATTATCCTGGGAGGAGCGCACTTAAATCCAATTATCATAATCAAAGTATGGAAAAATATACCCTAAGTAGAATTTCGTAAAACTTTTAAAAGTTTGCCCAGGAGATAACTAAAAACTGATATTTGATATGTATTACTTCATTTTTATACATCCTGCAATATTTCAGTCTTTGAATTTCTTAAATAATTTAAAAGATCTAGTTCAGCGATAACGAAATAATGTGTCTAATTTGTTAGTGATTACTTCAAATGCGAAAGTATTAAAGCGACTACAACAAAATATATCAAACCTAACAAGATTGCTTCACAAACCGATATCAATAAAGTCTCATTGAAGTCGCAAAGTTATGCCAAAGAACGCTATCTCAAATCAAAATCACGATTCGTCTTGGTTCATACTCCCATTCAACTTGAAATAAATCTGTATCAAAGAAAATATGCCGCTAAAATTGCTAAAAAGTGCAAAACGAATGCCTTGGAAGAAGAAAAAACTTATCAAAGTAGGAAAAAACATGTAATGTGTTCAATGAAAGCATTAAATTGCTCAGAGTACAATTTAAAAATTGATTCTGCGAAAATGTATACTGTTCTCGAGAATTTTTACATCGGTTTCTTCGCTTCACAATTGGAAATCTATGTTAACATAACTAGCGGCGTTAAAAGGTATTTTTATTAATTAGGAATATAGCTTTTATGTTATAAGTGCCTATAATTATTGCAATTGATATCATACGTCTTAATTGCTTCAATCTACAGACTGTGAATTTTTCTGAATGGATTCAAGGAAAATCTGCAGCAGAGTATTTTAATTGGACGGTAGAGAGTTTTACTTTCAATTTGTATGGTGCATATTTGTGGAATTTATGTAGAGAAGGAAATTAGTATGTATCCTGCATTAAAAGTGGATATAATGTTTCAGCAATAATAATTAAGTTATTATAAGAATAAAAACATGCTATGTTGCAACCCATTAATCATATAAAATTAGATAGCTTAATACAGTTTCAAAATTTATATGTATAATACCTTGGCTTGTTTTTACATTTTCGTTTTCCTTTTCTAGTAAACTGAAGAAAACAAGTAATTCATCTAAATTTTAGAAATGTAGTATTTTTGATTTACAGTATTACAATAGTTATATCTTATAACTTACCTGACTCTACTTCTTCAGATCTAATTAAATTTTATCAAAATAATACATTGATGAATGAAAATTTTGAATTTCAACTAACTTCAATAAAATTATCTCTTCCATAGCCTCAAATGCGGTTGGTATTGATACTATCCATCACGGATATAAAACTATGTCTAAATTTCTGCAAACATCCAGTTATAAATATTATTAATTCATGTATTCTAGATAAAACATATCCGTTGGTCTGAAAAAAATCTATAATTAAACCAATTGCTAAGGTAGCAGAACCCACAAATTTTAATGACCTCAGACCAATCAGCATATAACACGTCGCCAATCAACTTACTTCCTTTGTAGAAATTCACAACATTATCCCTGAATGCCAGTCAGGCTTCAGAAAAGGCTTTAGCACTTGTACTAGCTTAGTAAATATACTCAATGACATTCGTATAAATGAGGAAGAAAAGACAGCACTTGCATGCCCTCTTACATTTTAGCAAAGCTTTTGACACCCTGAATCACAATATGCTTTTATCTAAACTGTATTACTTTGGTTTATCCAATAGCGCTGTTGAGTTCCTTAGAAGCTACCTAAATGGTCGAGAAAGTTGTGTTGTAGAACATACTCAAATGACCTTAGTTCAGACTTCAAACCTGTCATTAGAGGGACACCTCTAATGACAGGTTTGAAGTTCTGTTTTGTCACCGTCGTTGCTATTTTCAATTTAAGTTTCGGATATCTGCAAAGAGGTAAGGGACGCAAAACTCCAACAATATACATACATAGACACTAAAAAAGAAAACTTCGTTTCTGACCTAAAAAACATAGATACCTTTGCAAAAAAACATAATTTGAATATAAATGCTTTAAAATCCAAAATTCTAATTCTAGAAAGCAATAAAAACGTTAGACAAAACATAGAAAGTAACTTAAAAATACATCTAAATGGCCTTGAAATTCCTATTGTGGACCAATGCAAAAACTTGGGTATAACATTTGACAATTCATTAGCTTTTGAGTCACACAGTAAGGTTAAAATAAAAGCAGCATTTCTCTGGTGTAGAAATTTATATAAATTAAAAAATGTACTTCCATCAAGACAAAAATATTATTTATGCGATAACCTAGTACTTTCTTTGTTCGACTATGGGAATGTTGTATACGGCGATTCCAAAACCACCCGCACAAGGGGAATGATATAAAAAGTGCAAATAGTAGAAATTTTCATATAATATTCCATTTAGAAACCACATCACTCCGTATTTAAATAATGAAAGAATATTAAATATGCAAAACCGCAGAAAATATCACATGTATAGTTTTATTTATCGCGTAAGGCGGCCGGCCGAGTTATTTAGCTTCAAAATTTTCAACCATTACACATACACATGGTACCAGAAACAATCAAAACTTCGTTATACCACGGCACAGAACTGTCGCTTTTTAGCGCTCTTTTATCTTTGTTGCCACCCAGATATGGAATGGCTTGCCTGTTAATATAAAAAATCTCTCGGTCAAGAGTTTTAGTAAACATATAAAAATTTCATTATTACAAGATCAAGGTTTATTATAAATTTTAATATTTTAATCCTAATTTTCAGTTAGCTCAATATTTTAATTGTATTATAGTATTCGTTTTTCCTCACTAACATTACCCCATATGAGCATAAATTAAAAAAAAATAAAATAGTTGTTTTTAATAACCCTTATTTTAGATTTATAATCGGCACTTTGGTTTGGAGTGATATTTATTTTATTTATGTTTCTGTTTGAAATAAATATCATAAATGATGTCACAGTCAAGTTCTCTTTAGACAGGCAGGAGGGTTGGATAGAACATGGGATCGGCTTAATATTAAGTTTTTCCGATGGTCCCATCTGATGTCATTTTGCATGTGATCGCATTTTGTTCTTGTCGACCCTGCCGATGGTTCCGCTCTCTCTTGCTCTGGGGCTCCATCTCCGCATATTGAGTATTTTAATTTTTTTTATATATATGTAGTATTATTTCCATCCACATTCCACCCATATGCGCTAAATTACAATTAGTTATTTAATTTTTTGTAAACTTAAAATTCTAGTTTAAATTATAATCCTTAGTTTTCATGTCTTCGGGCAGCTTCGAATATGCACCGGGTCGGTGCATAATGTTAAACGGTTTCCTAATCGAGGGGCTGTCCATTTTATCACTAAGTTAGGAAATTTGAATATACAACCTACAGTGATTATTGTTATTTTTGACAAATAAATTGTTTTGAATTTGAATTTGAATAGTTGAAACAAGGAAGTATAAATTAACTTCTCACCTACCTATACTTTTTTAGTTGGCTACACATTGGTTACCCTTAATATTTTATCTTGCTATTGTTGAAATTATACATGGTATCTTTTCGGCTCTTTTGCAGGGTATCTTCCTTATTTTTAAAGATAGAAGGTTGCGGTTTTTCGACAGTGTACTAGTTTTTTGTAACATTAAATATGACACCAGCAGATTTTTCAGAGCCCTTTGGGTTTTTGAGATAAAGGGCGTTTTTAAAAATGTTGCATTTTCAGGCCATCCTCGTATCCCAGCTATCAAAAAGGCGAAAACTATTCCATATATGATTTTTTCCCTAGAATTTAGTGCCAATTTCAGAATAAGTGTGCAGGGTCAGGTCTAAAAGTTATCGGACCCTACTTTATTTTTTTAAATAGGACACCGTATATATTATTCTTCATGTTTATTAGGAATAATGTTGGCTTTCTAAAAAAATATATATGTATGCAATTATTTTGTATACATTAGTTGCATCCAATTAGTAACAGTCTATGGCTAAAATGTATTAAAAACAAAATCTATTTAAGTAATTATACTAAACATATAATACTTTCAAACTTAATTCAAAAGATCGTTTTTAATTCTCAACTCTTAATAATTTACCTTATTAATTATGATAAAAATATTGAATTTTACTCAAAGCTTAGTTAGGAAAAACAAAAGAGAAACGAAATTTTAAAAAAGGAAAAAGCTTTCGAAGGTGGTTTTCAAAATTCATCATTGAGGAAAGTTCTCGTCTAACAATACCCTTAAAAGCGCAGAGTTGTGGCTTGGGACACCGTCTTGTTGAAGATAAATGGCATTATAAAGTGTCAATGGAACATTTTTCATCAGTTGTGGAATAACTTCCTCAAGGATTTTAGATACTGACGCGCTGTGAGACCTCCTTCAAAATTTTATAGACTATGCGAGTTCCAAAAATGAAACACGAGACCCCAACCACAAAGCGGCCTTGTTGAGCCTTCTCAAAAATTATATCATAATTTTCTATCAAATAACGAGTGCCATTGGCAAAACAACATTCGCCTTGCGACATCGCGGAAGTGTAAATGTTGAACCATGTGGAATTTATATGGGTGATATTTATATTTTTACAAAATTCTTTGAGCATCAGATATGAATACACCAGGTGCTTCCTCTAATTGCTGGCAAGAAGATGAAGGTGTCACTTCTACATAATTTAATACACTTATTTCTTTTCTCTCTCTATCTGGTTTGGTGTATGCTTTAGGACCGGGCTGAATAAATGATCCATGCTCTACTAAATTTGATTTAAGGCGGGCAAATATATCTCGGAAATGTTGCCTCTCTCTGGATATCTAATCTAGAGCTCAAAATATGTTACCTTTATAAGTATAATTCCTAAGCTTTTTGGCGAATTCCATTAGTTTTTAGGAAACCAACCAACATTCCATATTTTTCATAATTTTTCGTAGACCGCTATTATTGTAAAAAATCGGTAAATTTCCTTTACCCAGAACTTCCCTCATTATGAATATTTCCTTTTATTAAGAATAGTAAATTCTGAACCAATTTAGTTCAGTACGTAGTTATTTAGAAACACATATATACTGTCTTTTCAAACATTTTTATTGGGCGTCATTTTATTCCAATATATTGATCCCTACCAATATTATACCAGTTTCTACCTATGCCGTACTTGATTTTGGGCGTAATTTAAAATTAATTTAATAAGTGCAATTTTGTTACGTCATGTTGAATTCGCACCAGTTTTCCTTATATCATATTTAATTTACCTCCAAAATTTAGAGTCAATTAAATAAGAAGAATTTTTTACATTAATTTTTTTCACATGTTATTTGGCCACCATTTTTTTCCTCTATCTTGAATTGGTATCACAACTTTACCAGCTTATCTCTGAATCAAACTTAATGTTTGCACAAAAATTGAAATTAATCTAATAAGTAGTTTTTTTCAAACTGTTTTTTTAATATTTTATTAGGCCGCCATTTTGTTTTGCTATCTTGTATTCATACCAAATTTTTCCAGTTCATTCTTATATAAAACTTTGTTGCACAATTTGAGGTAAATTGGATAATTTTCTTGTTCCAGCATATCGAATTTTTCCGAAAATATTACCAGGTCATCCCCATATGAGCCTTAATTTTTGACTAAAATTTGAAGTCATGCTGGTGAGTAGTTTGCCGCGAACTAACAGACAGACAGACAAAGCGACAGGTAGACCGAAGGAATTGAGCAAAATATTTTATGGCATCTAGAGACGCTAAAACGCGAAGATATGTAAAACGTGCTAGGTGATATTTCAGATTACAAAAATTTTATTTGACCGCCATTTTGTTCTGCCATCTTGAATTAGTATCACAGTTTTACTAGTTCGTCTCTATACTACAATTCGTTATGACACACAATTTTAAATCGGTTCATTAAGTAGTTTTTCAGGCTGAATTTTTAAATATTTTATTAAGCCGCCATTTTGTTCCGCCATCTTGGATTCGTACCAAAATTACCAGTTGATTTATACATAATACTTGATTTTTGTGCAAAATTTGAAATAAATTGGCTAAGCACTTTCTTTGTAGGTAATAATTTTTTAAACATTTCACTAGGCCGCCACTTTGTTTTGTCATATTGGATTTTTATCAAAATGTTACCAGGTCATCCCCATATGGCCCTTAATTTTTGATCAAAATTTGAAGTCAATCGAGTAAGTAGTTTTTTAGCTATGCCGCGAACAGACAAACCGACAGACAGACAGACTGACGGAATCGTGAAAACATGTTTTTCGTCATCTAGGGACCCTGAAATGTAGAGATCTAAAAAATCTCGGAGGGTGATTTTTTCACGATTACAATACTTCCCTTTTATGAGGGAAGTAAATAGTAAATTGAATATTGTATATACTTAAATAGAAACGCCAAAACAACAAAAATATTTCATTAATAATAAAACGGTAAAGTTTTTGACATTTTGCTTTTTGTTCTAAACAATTTAGCCATAGCCTATTACCTACTAATTGGACACAAAAGAAAATATTAAAAAATCTCGAATTTTAAGCTTGTTTTTCAAAATAACTGCATACGTGTATATGTTTTTGGAAAGCCCCCATTGTTACTAGTAAATACGAAGAATAATATACAGGGTGTCTCATTTAAAAAATAGAGTAAGGTCCGATAATTTTTGGCCTAACCCCGTACACTTATTCTGAAAGCGGCGCTGAATTCTACAGAAAAAGTCATATAAAGAATGGTTTTCGCCTTTTTAATAAGTTATCAGATAGTTGAGATATGAGGGGTGCCTGTAAATGCAACATTTTCGAAAAGACCCGGTATCCGAAATCCAAAAGTGCTATGAAAATTCTGCTGGAGCCATCTTTAATTTAAAACAAAGTAGCACATGTCGCGAAAGCCGCAACCCTCTATCTTTAAACCTAAGGGAGATATCCCGCAAAAGTGCTGAACATTGGATACCCTGTACAGAATCAAACAAATAATAGTGACTTTTGCAATGTATAATTGTGACTTAAGCGTTAAGAGAAATTTATATCAAATAAGATTCATAATGCTTTTTGCTTAAGTTTTAGTTGTCCCTGCTCCTTTGCAGATGTAACCGTCTTTAAAACACAGATGCTTTATAAAATCATAAATTTGATGGTGCAGATTCCCTGAAAATCCGTTATTTTCTGCTCTTTTAACAGAAATTTATTTGAATAAGAAAAAATATTTAGAAGTTCCATTCTGATTACTTATATACAGAAGTGTGAATCAGGAAAGACTTGTAATTCAAATTTTAATTAATTTTTTCTTCACGTTATAAAATAATAATTAAAAATAATAACTACTACGTTAGTTGTTATCCGGAGAATTTGTTATAATATTGCTTTTGTACGATTTGTATATTTGACCTTTCACCAAGTAATTGAATTAAGCTGAACGAGAGAAAAAATAGTTTAAAACCGTAACGACAAAATGTACCGCTTAACAGGCATTGACAATGAAATACCACTTTAAACTGCCGAAGAAGAATCTCTTCCTTAGAACCAACCACTTACACAGGTAATAGAATCAATTATGCCTCTTCCAAGCACATGCATGCTATTTCGTTGTGAATACCACCGCATATATCACATGTCCATTCTTTCATCCTATTGCATCTCGCGTTGCGTTGAGCAAAATAGCGGAAACAGTCGATTTATGCGTACCTGCCCCCTGGGGCCACCTGAAATAATTATCGTGGTGATTTAGTGCTGTTATCGTTGACCGGAGCTAATTTCAGGAGCTCTGCCCAGATTCCGATACGCAAAGAAGAAGAGGTATGTTTTAAATACTTTTACTTTTTGCAGCTGCTGCTTCATGCAACTATAAGAATTTCTTGGCGGGACTAGAAAAATAGAAAAATGCGATGTTCTTTAAGAGTATACCATGAACTGGAAATTGACTCCGCCTTGGGGAGCGTGACTATATACAGGATGTTTCAAAATAAACTGTTAAAAAACCGTATAAATTGCACACTGTTCGCATTATTTTATTACTATTATTATTATTATTGTTTTTATGACTTGTTGTCTCACAGTATTCCTGTGGTTGTATTTTATACTGACGGGATTATACCAAGTCAGTACAAAAAATAAAAATAAAAAAAGGAAACGGAAACTATTGTGTATTAAGGAATGATCTAACTATGTTTTCAAAAAGACCGAATTCTGGATATTCCTGTGAATGTCTGTATTAAGTCCTAATTAAGCCAAATGCGGTGTAAACGTTGTTGGGGTGAGACCTGTTACTGATATGACGAGAGGAACAATGATGACTCTTCTGTTTCCACAGCCTTTTTACTTCCATTGCCAAGTCGGTGTATTTGGCGATCTTCTCGCTGTATTTCGCTTGGATGTTCTCGTCGTTGGGGACAGCCATGTCAATTAAATAAGTGATTTTCTCTTTTTTGGATTGAAAGGTGATATCGGGTCTATTTACGGGGATTGTTTTATCTGTGTGGATGTCAATGTCCCAGTAGAGCTTGTAGTTTTCGTTTTCAAGTATAGATGTTGGTGTATAATGGTAGTAAGGGTCTGTGTTCTCCGTTAGTTTGTATGTTGTGGCTAATGCTTGATGAACACCTTCACTGCTGAGTTGTGTCTCGAGGTGTATTCAGTTCCGGCCCTTATTCTACATCCACTCGTTATGTGATCGATCGTTTCTCTCTGCTGGTGACATCTCCTACACTTCTCATCTTCAATGGTTGTGTCCTTGATGATGTGCTTTCGGTAGTTTCTGGTTGCTATGACTTGGTCCTGGATAGCAAGCAGGAAGCCTTTTGTTTCAGGGAACAGCTGTCCTTCTTGTAACCACGTATATGAAAGCTTTTTATGTATATGGTCTTGCTTTATGTGGTATCTGTGTCTTCCGTGAAGTGTTTTTTCAGACCAGGTGTTCATCTTTTCTAGTCGTGATTGGATGCGACTGTGTGCGTCTGCTGTACCTTTGTGCTTGCATATAATTTTATGTCATCCATGTACCAGAGATGGTTTATTCTGTGTAGGTTATTTTTTTGGTGTTTAATTTGGCATCCGAAGTTTGTGTTATTCAGTGTGCTTGAGAGTGGATTGAGACAGAGGCAGAACCACAAAGCGCTGAGTGAATCTCCCTGGAACGTACCTCATCTGATGTAGATCTCTTCTGTTTCGATGTGCTCTTTTTGTGTTCTCAAGTCGATTTTACTTTTCCACGTACTCATGATTTGCGTAAGAAATTGCCTGATGTTTTTATTGACTTTATATAATTCTAGTACTCTGGTTACCCAACTGCGGAGTATCGAATCAAAGGCTTTTTGATAATCTATGTAACCAGTATGAAGGTTTCTATAATTTTACCTGGTTTGTTCCATGATGACGCTGTCTATAATGAGCTGCTCCTTGCATCCTCGGCTGTTTTTCCTGCACCCTTTTTGTTCTTCCGTTAAAATGTTTTTGTGTGCTAGATGTTGTTCTATTCTTCTGGTAATTGTGGCTGTGATGATTTTGTATAGGGTTGGAAGGCACGTAATAGGTCGGTAATTTGACGGGTCCCTATTGTCTGAATTTTTGGATTTAAGGTATGTTATTCCTTGGGTGAGAAAACTGGGGAGTGTGCTAGGTTTTAAAATAATTTCATTAATTTGGCGAGTGAGAGCTTTATGTGTGGAGGTAAACTTTTTATACCAGAAGTTATGAATGTTACCTATTCCAGGACATCTCCAGTTATGCGTGTATTTGATTGTTTCTGCAACTTCTTGTGTTGTCATTGCAAAGTCCTCTTGTTCCTCTAAGCACTTGTGTCTGTCTTCTTCCGCTTTAATCCATAAAGCGTTATTATTGTGTAGTTTCGGTTCTGACTAAATACTTTTCCAGTATTCTGTGATCTCTTGTTTGGTCGGTGGTTCTATTACTCGTGCCTCCTTATTGCTCATGATTTTTTGGTAGAACTGTTTTTCGCTTCTTCGAAACAGGTTGTTAGAGTCCTTTCTTTCATTTGATTCTTTGTATCTTCGGAGTCTTGCGGCATACACAGATAATTTTTGCTTCAGAGTGTCAAGGATTTCTGTAAGTGTGTAATCAGGAGATGCAGATTTGATTTTCTCTACACTTTGTGTGATACGTTTTGACTTGTTGCATTTTATGGATTGGGTAAGATGTCCCAATTCTTTCCTAATTTTGTTAATTTTGTTTTCGATCCTTATCTGCCATTTGAATTTTGGTTTTATATTGTTGGTGTTTCTGTGTCGTGGCGGGAGTTTCTGATTGTTCTGTGTTATCGTGGTTATAGCTGCTGCGTAGATCACTGTATGAATGTCCTCAATTGTGCTCGCATTCGTTATGTACTCAGGAATTATGTGTTCGTTGATGGTCTTTAGGATTTTATGTGTGTCCCGTTTGAAGATTACACGAGGAATAGAATCTCTTGTTGTAGGATCGAAGCCTGCCCATTTGTTTAGATGACACTTCATTTCTACTTTGATTGCTTTATTATTATTATTATTATTATTATTATTAAATATTATTATTTTGAATACACCTTTAACATTTTAGATAAATGTGCATTATTTTTACATCTAGTCACATATTAATATACAGGGTGTTAGGAGTTTGACTACAAATATTTTAACACTTGATAGTATGGACTATTTTGAATAAGAAATGCTTAAATAACATAGGCTCAATTCCTTACTATTTTTGAGAAAAACGGCCTTAGAGTTGTATTTTGTTTTATTAATTTTTAAGCACATCGTTAACAGATTTGTTAATTTTGTTATGTAAAACAGTTAATTATATGATTTTCTACAAAATGCCTACACATTTTTTCTTAGTAAAATATCTGAATGCCCTAAACTGAAAAAATAAAAAACGAATATATTGTTTTATTTTACCATAGAATGCTTATTTGTAAACGGCAGCACTGCCCACCGTAAAGAAACGAGCAGGCTTCAACGAAAATAACATTCGCTAACATATCAGTTGCAGTTGTCTTGTTTTTTTGTTCTTACCGTTTTAATACATAGTCGGGATTTAAAAACTCTTCAAAAATGTAAACGAATATTGAATATGCAGACATGTTACTTATTTATAGAGAGTATAGACAGAATACTCATTTGTCGTACCAAACATACCAGGAAAGATATCCAAACAGGAGGTGTGTGTTTTACAAAAGAGTTCGCGATACGAAGAGTATAACGTTCTTCAAACTAATCGGGCGCCTGAAAGGCAAATAATATCCGAAAACGAGAAACATATTTTAGCCCTCATGGAGTCGAACCCTGGTTTAAGCACTAGAGAAATCTCGCGAAAAGTTGGATTTTCTAATTGGACCATTCATCGTACCCTTCGTGAAAACCTTATGTACCCTTATCATGTGCAACAAGTACAGGCTTTAACTTTAGAGGATTTACATATACCTGGACTCAAGAAAATCCACACACGATTCAACAAGGCCGATTTCAATACCGATTTTCAATAAATATTTGAGCTTGAATAATCCACAGTCGGTTAATTGGTCCTTTTAAGGTACCAAGGCGTTTAGCAGGAGAGGCATTCCTCCGCTTTTTAACTAATGACTTGCCCCTTCTTTTAGAAGATATTCCTTTAGCTCAGTGAGCCAGTGCCTGGTTTCTTCATAATGGAGATCCTGCCCACCTTCATAGGAATATGTTACAACATCTAGATATTACGTTTGATAAATAGGTGGATAGGTCGAAAAGCCCCAGAACCTTATAAATGGCCTCCGAGGTCACCAGACCTAAACCCCCTTGATTTTCATTTTTGAGTCCACTTGAAAACATTAGTGTATAATAGGGTTGAAATTGAAAATGAAGATTACCTTAGAAATCACATTTTTGCTGCAGCGGAACAAATTAGACAAAGTCCTAACGTTCTTGAATCTGTTCAAGAAAATTGGCTTCGCCGTATTCGTGCGTGTTTAAATAGTTGAGGTAGTCATTTTCAGCATTTACTTTTAAGTTTTTAAAACACTTTTTTTAGTGTGTGAATTACCTACCTAGTGCTATAAATTAATATGCTTGGTAAGTTCGTATTCTAATTCATAATTTTTGGAAGCTATTAAACTTGCGCAGTTAAAAACTATACAAATAAATAATCAAAAAGTTTCTACTACTTTTTTATACACGCCGATATTATGCTAACAAACCACAATTTATTAAAAAATGCGTTTATACATTCTAAAAATATAATCAAAATAAAATAATCGAATCGTTTTCAAACCTACCAGTTTTTTTATACTTCTTTGTTCATAAAACACAGGTGATGAGATTGTCATCACATTGATGTCCAAGCAAATTTTTCTGTTGTCTTGGAATTAGTTGAAACCTTCTACAAAATTAAACCTTTTAAATATCTCGAAAACGCTTTCGAATTTACTGATGGTTTATAAGAATATTTTGAATAAAATCGTTCATACCATCCTATATGTTATTTCCTTTTTCCAGGTGATCTCTTCCAATTACTTTAATACATTCTAAAAATATAATCAAAATAAAATAATCGAATCGTTTTTAAACCTACCGGTTTTTTTATACTTCTTTGTTCATAAAACACAGGTGATGAGATTGTCATCACATTGATGTCCAAGCAAATTTTTCTGTTGTCTTGGAATTAGTTGAAACCTTCTACAAAATTAAACCTTTTAAATATCTCGAAAAAGCTTTCGAATTTACTGATGGTTTATAAGAATATTTTGATTAAAATCGTTCATACCACCCTATATGTTATTTCTTTTTTCCAGGTGATCTCTTCCAATTTACTTTCCCTTCTAATATCAGTTGTAGTGGTTTGTAGCGTTCGTGATCCTAATGATATGTCCCACGTACTCCAGCTTGAGGGTTTTACTGTGATGAGCAACTTCTTCTCTTTCCAGTTCTTCCCAGAGTTTCCTCGTTGGTAATGTGCTCGGTTTAAGATATCTTTAAGATGCGCCTGTACAGCCACATTTTAGATGACCCAGTTTTTACATGAAACTTCCGTAAGAGTGCCATATTACACAACCAGGAAATCACAGCACCGCAGGAAGCTTTATTAAGGTTAGATCATGGCATTAAAATATTTTCCACATTCTCAAAAATACGATCCTTGATATTTCAATTCTATATTTTATATCTTGAAAATGAACCCAATTTTTTTGATAGTTGTTCTAAGGTAGATTTATGTGGCACTGCCTGTTTTTATTTAAATAAAAATTGACAGGGCTAATGATTATTGTTTGGCATTACCATATTTTGAGTTTTCTTGATTTTAAGGTGACATTTCGTATTTTAATAGATTCTACAGTTCTGATTATTATTTCTTGAAAGCCGTCTTTTCTACCAATAAAAGCCACTGTATCGTCGTCGATATATCAAAAGTTACTTATGCTAATCTAGGAGAGCGAAGAAATAATACATAACAGAAATTGTTTGTGATTTTGTAAGATGTTTGGAAAAAAATATATTGAGATATGGCCATGTAAAGTGACAAATTTATAGCACCTACCGTTCTTCGTAATCTTCGAGCTTATGATTTTACTTTTACTACTTGAGCGAAAATAGAAATGAAAGATTACACCGTCCTGCAAAAAAAAGAGTCTTTTACGGTATTTGCGTTATTTGGGATAGTAAAAATTTAAACGTGTAGAACTAATCATATGGAAAAGATCTGAGGAAGGGCGTATCTGCATGAATATTAATTATGGGATATTTGCATTTGGAGATTTTATGATAATTATTGATGTTACTATTTACATCATAGGTATTTTTCTCCTACAGATATACACCCACGAGATTATTTTGTACTGCATAAGATACAGAAAAAAGTATCCATTGCTGTAGTTAATATATCTAATTTTTTTTTGAAAATGCAGATACACCATTTTTGCTTAGGGCAAGAGTATAGCATACAGCATATACCACATAGTAAAAAAACGAAAAAATCCAAGCGTTTATTTTCAGGAAGAGAGAGAGACAGAAAAATGTTATAAAAAAAGTATGTATAGAAGATCGCGTAGATTTAATTTTTAGAAAATTATTGTATTCTTATATGTACTGTTTGTTTACCTAATCACATTCTATTCTTCGTGTTTCATGTGCAGTGTCGTAACTTGAATAGAGCTTGCATGCAGGGACGTATTTCCAGACCCCCACTTTCACAAGAAATGTAAAAAAAACTATTTAAATTAAATTTTAAATACTATATTTTCTTTCGAAAGTGCATTGTCGAATTTTACGTCCAAATGAAAATTAAATGTATATCTGTTTTGTTACGTGTTTATTTAATCATAATAACATGATTTTAAAAGATAAGAACAAATTTATCATTTCAGAAGTTTCACGATCAGGTTAACAAAGCAATAAATAATTAACGGGAAAATAATAAAAAATAAAGAAAATGAAAAAACTTTTGAAAAAAAAATTAAATCGAGTTCAAAAAAGCACTAAAAAGTTAAAAAAAAAACATTTTAAACGACCTTAAAAATTTGATGTCGTGTGACATTTTGCTCATAAAGCATGACAACCTCTTTTTTTAGTCATCGCCGGTTTTTATAGGTGTTATGCTTACGTTATGTTAACAACTAAAAAAAAGGACCCTTGCCAACACCCCCCCCCCACCCTTGAAGGTATTGTAAATACGCCACTGGGTGGGCGTCAAATTACTATTAACTGTATCAAGGGCGGTAAAAAATGTTCAAATATTTTGCATAACGAATTAGTGTTGTTGAATTTTCATTTTCGGGTTTCTGTACTCCTTCTCATAGGAGTTCCTTTATTACTCTCATTTCTTCATTTACTATAAATAATCAATATTTTGAAAACTATAATTCTAAATTTCTCACGAAAGTTTTGTCTTCCTTCAAAATGCATTCACATTAATTTCGCTCAATAGACACGGTAACCGCTAAAGGGACTTGTAATTTCGTCTTGCAGCAGTAAATCTGCAAAGCCCAAGAGTTCAACTTTTCATTTAAATTATGGCGTCGAAACGTCATATGATAGAATTCCCTCTGTTGCCGTATTTTTCGCAATCGAGTAACTTTATGGGAGTTGTTAGGCGACCGCCAAAGGAGAAAGATAAACTGCTACATCAAACGGCCGCATGTATGATTGCAGACGAACCAATCCGCCAAGACTTTGTTAGATTTATGTTTGGACATGCACGCGTGTGCCCCGATCATATTTACCTTTTCGGAATCGGTGTTCCGCGCCCAGAAATTCTGTGAGAGATGTTTTGGAGACCGAGCGAGACTTCGCAATTACATTTCCTAGATAGGTCGAAGAATTTTATATATATATATATATATATATATATATATATATATATATATATATATATATATATATATATATATATATATATATATATATATATATATATATATATATATATATATATATATATAAATATATATACTGGGTTAGTCAGATGTCTGGAAACGGTCAAATATCTCAAAAACCACTCAACCGATCTGAACCATATATGGTAATTAGGCATTACCGCTTCCTGAGCTGCCATATTTTCTTCTGTATATCAGTTAGGTTCCCACCAAACTTAAACTCTGCCATCTGAGTAAATTAATTCGGGATTCATGTACAAAAAGGCAAGATTTTGCTACAGCCAATACGATTTTGTGCCCACTCCGTTCGAGCTGCTCGATGCCCAAGGAGTAATCTTACACATTTTGCCCGAAGTCTTATTGTGATAATTGACAATATCTAAATGAACCAAATAATAATTATGCAGATAAGTACTTTAAATTAATACGATTAAGAGCTCTAGTGATCGTACGATTAGATAATATAACTCACATTTTTTCTCCTAAAGGTAGCGTTAAATATTTTTGAACTATCCAATTTTGTATTTTAACATTGTAAATATTGGCGACAACATGTTCACTTATTTCGCCATTTAACAGACGTATACAATGTCTTCTCTCGTTTAGGCATGATTGACGATACTTTTATAATTATTACAGGCCAAATATATTTCAGCAAAATTGTCAAAATCTGCATTAGGCATTCGTTTCCAACAATGACTTGTCTAATAATAGAACGCCTTGCAATTCTTACGCTCCAAAAACAACCGAGGCAATCTAAAGATTTATATTTACGAAACAAATAAAGATATTAAGATGGGGTTTTGAGCCAATTTCTGAAAAATTCGATTTAAAATTACCTATTATATCGAAAATATCACAGTTAACACTGTATATATATATATATATATATATATATATATATATATATATATATATATATATATATATTGGATGAGCTAAAAGGTTAATTAATGAAATTATTATTAATTTCGGTCTACAAAGAGTAATATTCCGCAGGAAAAATCCAAATTTAAATTCCTTGCCTTAACACTGACGAACTCTGTCAGCATCAGTTGTAAAAAGTAAGGTTATGTTAATATTTTACTCTAATAGTCTACTCGAACTATCTTTTTTATTTAGATTTTTAACAAATAACAATGTTTGTGCAAGTGATTAATGACAGTTGTCTCCAAGTGAATTTAGTAATGCAGTATGTACTGAAAAAGGCCTCCAAAATAAAGTTTCTTTTATGCTAATCTTTGAGAGTTACCTCAAAATGGGGTGCTGAATGAAATAAATCATACACTAAGACATAAAACAATATTGTCTTTCACAGCAAAATAACACCAAAATAGAATAATGTGCAATATTTAATAACTTTTCTTGGAGTAAACTTAAACTTAAGACATACAAATAACAATGTTTGTGCAAGTGATTAATGACAGTTGTCTCCAAGTGAACTTAGTAATGCAGTATGTACTGAAAAAGGCCTCCAAAATAAAGTTTCTTTTATGCTAATCTTTGAGAGTTACCTCAAAATGGGGTGCTGAATGAAATAAATCATACACTAAGACATAAAACAATATTGTCTTTCACAGCAAAATAACACCAAAATAGAATAATATGCAATATTTAATAACTTTTCTTGGAGTAAACTTAAACTTAAGACATACAAATAACAATGTTTGTGCAAGTGATTAATGACAGTTGTCTCCAAGTGAATTTAGTAATGCAGTATGTACTGAAAAAGGCCTCCAAAATAAAGTTTCTTTTATGCTAATCTTTGAGAGTTACCTCAAAATGGGGTGCTGAATGAAATAAATCATACACTAAGACATGAAACAATATTGTCTTTCACAGCAAAATAACACCAAAATAGAATAATATGCAATATTTAATAACTTTTCTTGGAGTAAACTTAAACTTAAGACATTTACGGTCATAATCATTGACAAATTCATCACAAATACTTTATAATTACAAGCAAAAAGCAGGTGAACCAGGCTGAAATACATTTCTCCATAGGACCAATGACTTATTATAAACTTATTGTTTGAATCAATATTCATTTTAATAATCACTACTAATAAAATAATACGTTAAAACAACAAACCTCCTAATTAATCCACGTAGGCAAAAAGTAAACAAAACGATTTTAGCAGCAATATGGCCGAACCAATCAAAAATTGGTTTCCCTAATGTCGCCACTGTCCTTATAAAGCGTTCAATTCTCTTGCGCCATCTATAAGCCGATAACTTAAAATCAAATTTGTAACGTTTTTAAATTGAAAATTATTTCATTGTTGCCAGTATTCTAACTACAGCTTTAAATATTTTTCGATGTAATAAACATCAGTTCTACATTTTTGCTTGGCCTATCGTGATGGCAGGATTTTAGAAGCTCTATTTTATAAGTAATCTGCAAATTATCAAAAGAGTCCACTATTTATTGTTCGGGTAACTAGTGCTTCCCCAACTCAATGTTAAAATTAAAGAATCAAATAAATTATAACTTTTTAAACTGAGAAATATTAAAAAAAATACTAATCTAAATTTGCTTTAATTTTTAGTTTAACCAGAAGTTGAATTAAAACGTTTACCGATGAAATTTGTTACTAAATAGGATTATGTCAACATTCTAATTTTGAAATAAATATCTCAGTAACGAAATTGAAGTTTAGGCAACGATTTCAGTATCACCCCCGTTATATATTTTTAAGCTTTTAGAAATTAATTTTTTCTAAATTTCGTATATTACGTAATTAGTCAAAGATCAACCGTTTCCTTAGAAACAATTACTTCTGTTATGCATATTTTATGTAAATTCTTTATAGGTAGAACAAATTAACGATATCATGTACTCTTCATAGTTACGCCTTATAAATGACAAGTTTCTAAGCAAGGTTATTTTCAAGTTGAAGTTTTAGAACCATTAATATTATTTAAACAAAAACGCTCTTAAAAATCGTAACATTTGCTTTCCAATGGGGATATAAAAATTAATTAGAGAGCTTCGATTCACGCTCATGATTGGGATTGCAACGTCTTTTTAAAATGTCTTCTTAAAAACCAAGTCATCCTCCTAAATATCTAGTTTTATTATTAGTACTAGAATCAGTGCTTATTCAGTGAACGAAAAAAGACCAGACACTCGCGTCGTTGGTTGTCATGGTAATGTAAAAGAAGAAGCGCCCGACCGGAACTAATCGGCACTCCGTGCGTTAAGAAGAACAAGAGATAAAAGGAAGAATCTGGGTGGTGTCTTTGATCTTTGTCAACCGATTTGCCCTTTGGCTATGTGTCCGGTTGGTTTGATATGCGAGAAGCGCTGCATGAAAATAAATATTAGGAATAAAGCCAAGTCAATAAAGTATATTTTGCAAGATCACTATAAACAGAATCCGTAATTATTGACATTAATAAAAGTTTGTTATTCTCATGTTTTAAGTTGAATATGCTTTTTTTTAATTTCAGTATCTATAACGGATTTCTTATAACGGATGTCAAATCCTAAAAACGATTTAAAAACCTATGAACAAATCCTACTCAGGGCCAGTTTTAAATACTAAGAGGCCCTAAGAGGCTAATTTTCATGCCTCCCCTTTCTCCACACGGAAGATTTTTTTACTTTTTTCTTTAAGATTGTAAAGGCTTGTTCACTACTGTCAATATTTCACATTTTTAGATTTTTTATTTTTCATACATGATAAAATCGACAATCTGGAATGTGAATCAAATTTTTTTACCATGCAGAGGCTTTTTAAGAGAGGCTTTTTTTGCAAAATTATATTTCCAGTTCTTTCCTTTTACCCCATCTATCTGCGGCTTTACTGCATACATTTATAGCTTAAACCAAATAAAATTGTAATTGTGTAATTAGAATTAGAAAAAAATAAACACTTGAAGTCAAAAGACTTAAAAAATGATTACTAGAACCTTCTATAAATATCGGAAGAGCATCGAATCTTTCTTGGCTAATAATGACTCCCAAGTAATTTATTAATTTATATAATACTATTCATTTTAGAGTAGAAAATTGCCGATGACCAATAGCACTGAAAATAAACTTCGTAAACAAAAATAAGGTGAGAATTTAGGAAAACTAGAAACTATAAACACCTTTGGACAACAAAAAGAAGCAAGGTCGGAAGTGCGTGGTGCGACATTTTGACAGACAAAATTATTGGTCCAAATTATATTGAGCAGCTTCCCATAAATACCTATAATCAAATAATTTGGCAGAGATATCAAAAATTTTTCGTTATATGTTCGATATGGTTTGTGGATCGGTAAACATGGTAATATTTATTAGTCAGCCAATAGTCCGGACCTTACACCACTAGATAATTTTTTGTTTGGATATTTAAAAGACAAAGTTAAGCTTAATAGAACGGAGGAATTGCGGCAAAAAAGAGAGCACGAAATTGCAATTTTAAATACATAATGTCCCATTTTCATTACTAATGCTATCAGGAAACTGGAAAAAGTTTTCCAAAATTGCTTGGATAACGGAGGGAGTCACGTGACGACATTAACTTAAAAAGGCTGTTAGCAGTCGGTTCATTTATAAAACGTGTTGAGCCGGGGAGTATATATATATATATATATATATATATATATATATATATATATATATATATATATATATATATTATCAGGCCATCCCCATAGAACCCTTAATTTTTGGTCAAAATTTGAAGTCAATAAGATAAGTAGTATTTAAGCTATGTCACGAACTGACAGACAGAATTTTATTTGGCCGCAATTTTATTCCGCTATCTTGAATTAGTAACACAATTTTACTATAACACAATTAGCTATTGCACATAATTTGAAATCAATCCATTAATTAGTTTTTTCATTGTGAATTTTATTCCACCATTTTGGATTCGTACCAAAATTTTACCAGTTGATACTTGATGTTTATACAAAATCTGAAATAAATTGGATAAGTAGTTTTTTCATAACAATTTTTTTAACATTTCACTAGGCCGTCATTTTGTTTCGCTATTTTGGTTTTTTTTTCAGGTCATATGACTCATTTTTCAATAATTTGAAGTAATTCGGGTAAGTAGTCTTTAAGTTATGCCGCGAACTGCCAAGACAAACATTTAAGCAGTTTTGGAATCGCCATCTTGGATTCGTACCAAAATGGTGGTAACATTGATTTCAACATAATACTTGATGTTTTTACAAAATTTGGGATAATTGGTTGAGTAATTTCTTAATAATAATTTTTTTAACATTTGATTAGGCCGCCATTTTACTTCGTTATATTAGATTTTTACCAAAATATTACCATGTCATCCCCATATGACCCTTAATTTTTGACCAAAATACGCCGCTAACAGACAGACAGAACAACGGTATTGAGAAAACATGTTTTTCGTCATCTAGCGATCCTGAAACGTGAAGATCTGAAAAAATCTCGGAAGTGATTTTTTCACGATTACAATACTTTCCTTTTACGAGGGAAGTAACAACTGCAGAGGCAGATGTTGTCTTTTTGTGTTGCTGGCTGTCTATTTTGAAATAATGGTCATTCAGTACTTGAATAATTTTTTGGATTTTTCCGAGTTTTTAGATCAAAACCTTAATTATTGAATTAATAATGATGTAACTAATAGTCTTGGATAATAACATTAATAAAATATTTAGTAATCTACTTCAATTACAGCAAAAAAACTCACTATTTAACTCTTTTTCTCAGAAATAGTTATGTTTTTACCATCGATTTCATAAGACTATTTTGCTTAAAATGACCCATAGTTAGACATATTAAAATCTTTGTAATTATTCCTGTAACGTTGAGATGAAATATCGCTTTTCTAGCAATCGATTCGTTTTAAACTGAAAGTCATATTTTAAAGGTTACCTTTTTATCTCTTATAGAGTAGCATTAAATTATCGTTAGTAGGAACAGGCAACAAGTCTAATAAAGATTTAATCGTAAAAGTGGTAATGTGATAATAGATTTCGCTTTGTCTGTCGATAAAATCCCAGTAAATCTAGTGTAATTCATATATCAGCAGTTTAAGAGCTCTAAAACAGTAGGAAAACCTTTACGCCTTTATGCTATCAAAAGCATAAAAGTTAACAGAGCATCCAGTTTTAATGTTTTGCGAGGAGTGCCATGATTTACGAAGTTTGTTTTATTGAGGTTTGATATTAACTTTATCAGCCTAATTTACATTTGCTAGGCTCGTATAGTGCTGAAAATCTATAAAATCTATGTACAATGCTTAGATTATCGATTTCACTGAAGCAAAAGCCATGTTTCAACAAAAAGTCAATAAGCATCCTGAATAAAAGTAATACGAGTTTAACGACGGTTTCTGAGATCAGCTAAATTATTGGAAGCCAAAAAACCTCGAAATTTTGGCACTTTTTAGCTTTTAAAATCTAAAAGCTGCATCACATAGCAAATTCAGCACTTTGATCAGAATCAGCAGTCAAAGATGAGCAAATTCTTTTCATTTCGGCTGAAAAGTGTGTAACGCTCTTTTACCAAATGCTTGTAACTCGAACACGGCTAGCGAAAGTGAAAATTGTAAGACACGAAACTTCTGGAGTATCAAAATCTGCATTCAGAGAGCAACTAAGTTTAAAATGCTCACTCCTACCCATATATACACGCAAAAAACAAAAGTATTCGCAGCGGTGATTTTTTGCTAAGCGTCTGCTCTGCAGTCTCATCACATTTGAATTCATAATCACCCAGATCCATCTGAGGAATCAAATTTCTATAAAATGTGATCGTTTAATTTGATTCCCTTTGTTTTATCTAGAAGGGCAGAGGTGGTCTGACAACGGCGGGTGGGGGAGGGGTAGAACCTCCGTGATTGGTCTAGTTTATTGTGAGATGTGGCCCTAAAATTTTTACTTCATGTTCCCAAGGGCTATTTGTCATTGCTTCAAGTAGACACTATAATTCGAGAACTCGTTGAAAAAGTTACCTGATCCTACCCTTCCTGTCCAAACATTCTATAAATAAATTTCTAGGATTAGGGGCCACCTGGCCTGCTGGTTTTGTCTCAATCTCCTCTTTCGCACTTTCTGTTTTGCTTCCTTTCATTCGCAGTGGCTTCCCTTCCCGCTTCAACGGGGAGCCCTTGTTCTATAATGGCATGATCATGGTGGTAGTTTGATGTATTTAGTATTGTTTAAATGGGGACCGATACGACACTATGATGCGAGTAGTATTTTGCCCTCCAGAAAATCTCCCCAAATTCATTAAATTGTTTAGCTCTGAGCTCTCAGAGCCACTATCAATGGAGACGCCTGATCAAAATCTTAATACTAGCTTTTTATAACTTTTGACGAAATGTTCTGCTTACTTTTCAAAAGGTTTTTGAATAAATCTTTCACGGGAACTACAGTTTAGTTATCACAATTGACTTCACTACATGATATAACTATACCAAACACAGAGATCCTACCCTCTTCCCACCCATCACGCAGAGACGACATCAATCCTTCTAGATAGAATATAGGAAACCAAATTGCATGAAAATTCGATATATTACAGTCAATCAACATCAAATTGCCTTTTTGACATTTTTCAAGACAAGAGAAGGAGGTGTCAGATCTAAAAATTAAGAAACAAAAAAATTCGTTGCTTAATTTCCTTAATTAAGACGTTTACAACTGAATTCATTTTAAACGTCTATCTCCAACACAACTTACAAAATAACAAAAATCGCATGATATAAATAACTTTCGATTTTTTTTATAATTTTGCTTTAATGATTTTTGAAAAAGCTGCCTCTATTGGGTACTAATAAGCATGCCAAATTTTAAGTCTTTTCTTCAAACCGACCAAATTAGATGTTTTATTTTTTATGTAAATTTTGTATTCTCTTCAAAATGACAATAAAATTTTTTTCACATAAAAATTTATATTTTGTTTCTTAAAGATAAAAATTTTTACAAGATACGTTTTTTTATATTTATTTTTATATTTAAATGTTAATAAAAACGCATTACACTCAAGAAGAAAACCGCATAATTACAAAATCCTCGATTTAAATAAAAAATATAATTATTAATTGTTAAATAAAATAAATTTTATTTCATATGTTTATTTCATATTTCAATTAACGGTAGTCCTTTTTATAAGAAAATTAAATTTATGAATTAAAACTATTTTGCTTTGTGGAAGGTAAAATAATCTTCTGTAATTATTTCTTTTTCTTCTTGAATAGTTTTGCTTTTCCCTCTGCATTTAATTTTTGACATATATATTTAAAACAAAAAAAACAAATTTTACTAAAATTATATTTTTTTTAAAATTAGGAAATAAAATTTTTTTATTTAATATTTTAGTGTTATTTTGTAAAGAATCAAAAACTTTCATTTAAAATTACATATAAAAATATGTCTTCCAGTCGTCGCCGGCGTCGTTCAATGCAAAAACTTAGGATTCCCTACATATAGACTTATTTTATAGTCATATTGGTACAATCACCAATATGTCTATATAAAAAAAACGAGAAGGAAAGTAGTTTCCTTCTCATGAAAATGTCTGGTAGAATAAATGGGAAAACACCACACAATAACCAAGAAAGCAAGGTGTATGAAGAAGGATTTTCAGTAATGAAAAGAATTACAATTAAAAGACCTATTTTTGTTGTGCTAGGCTTGCTACGACGAAAACAATCTCTAAACTCCAAAATATCAAATAAATATATCAGTGCAAACTTCCTTGACGGATTTGCAGAAACAAGAAAGAGTAAGTTTTGGGTTAAATTATATTCACAGTGGACGTATGTCCCTGTAAATAGAGGTCTTAGAGAACATCTAGAAAGAGTAAACATGAATCTTGCCCCATAGTGGATTTTATATTTGGGCGTCTACTGTTCAAGAAACCTAAAAACTCTTTAAGTTTTTTTTTCGTCTTTGTCACATTTGATAAAATTGTTGTCGACATTTCCCAGCCAAAGCCTGGGTTTTATGTTGTTTCGATTGGAATCGTCAATAAAGTGAAGAAAGTGTCCATTTTATCTCAAAGAGACCGGGTAATGAACAAATTAAAAAATATATACACAAAGTCTAGGTCTCAGGCGAAAATAAGTTTATAAATCAGAAATAAGTTACATGTTTTGCCCAAAAATAATAAAATAAAATGAATATACCTTACAACGGAAAATCCAATCCTGATTAATCTCTTCTTTTTTCGTTTCGACCTATCGACTCTCATCCAATAAATTTACATCGACGTCTCTGATTGGTCATTTAAGCGTAGCCTTGTTTCGAATTTTATTGTTTTTTTGTTTGGTTATGTTTGTTTTATGTACTTTGTAAAATGTCTTTTGTTTATGGTAAAGTTATATATTATTTAATTGTGTTTTTCGTTGTAAGTAAGATTTTAGGTCTGATGATGCCCGTTTGGGCGAAACATGTAACCTATTTCTAATTTATAAACTTAGTTTCGACTGAGACCTAGACTTTGTGTATATATTTTTTAATTTGATCCTCAATAAAGACAATGCAAGTCAAACAAGTGAATTAATTTTATAATCATACATTGTCTACCACCGTTAAAGAAACCAAACTACCACTTTTATACAAGGAAAAAATAATGTGTCCAAAGTAACTATTATTTTGACACTCCTCTAAATATTTTATTGTAAGAGAATGGAAAGAAACTTGGAAATAAAATTACAATGGCAACATTTTTTTAAATAAAAAAAATGCCCTACAATCGATTAAAAACTGTTAATTTTACTGTTTTTAACATATTTAAATATCTTTTGTTATTGTAGGCTTAAAGATCCAAATTACATAATTTGCTTGATAAAATATTCAGAAAATAATATACACTGCTTGGATGATATTAGATTTTTGCTATCAGCGCAAAAGGAAATTGAAAAACGTTACCATATTCCAAGAATCAGCATTCACGCTGACAGTTTACTGTAAGAAAGCTAATCTAACCTTGAGGAAAAACAGAACCTAAATACCTATCCTTGCAATATATAAATAGGATTGGTGTCTTTACTTTTATTAAAATTTCTTTACATATTTTTCAAATAATAAATTGTTAACCTTTTATACTTTATTTAAATTAAGGTAACTAGAGATGTGTTGGAATATACCAATGTTGTTCAGTGGAATGATCGACCTAACATTCGCCTTTTCTATATTTCGAATTGCAGATTTTTAATTTTTTTTATCAATGCCAGTTTAAGAAACTTTTTTATCATTACACCACACCAGGCAAAGTACTGGTTAATCCAGAAATCAAGGACCAAAACTTTAGTATTTTAATTCTCAAAATATTTAATATAAAATGTTCATTGAAAGAACTAAATTAACATTTTCAGATATTTAATTTCGTGTAATGAAATTACCATGATATATTTATTTTAACCCCAGTTATCTTATTGTATTTTTATTACGTGTATTTTTTTTCGCTTAAGGTGAAACAAATATCTAACATTGTTATATAAATGATTTGTATTTTTTTTTAAATAAACATATTATGAATATGGACTATAACACAGGGTAACAAAATCAAAACAAAAATTTGGTGCCGGAAATATAACATCTGATTTTAGATGTTTTTAATGTGCTGATTCCAAAAATGCCACCAGATTTTTTCTATCAGCTCTAGTTTTTGAGATACAGGTTACAGGTTAATTGATATTTTTTTCTAATAAAGGACAACAAATAAAGAGATAAATATGTACTTAATCGCCAAAATAGAAATTTCCCAGAATCTAATTAACCAAATGGATACCTGGAATTGTCCCTGACCCAATATTCCTATATACTAGGAACTACTCAATACACTGCTCTTAATTACTTTTACACCTGTAATTGCCTATGACCCGATCCTTCTATACCTGCTTGGCTGTACTCGATTTAGTATATTACTGAGTTTTCCCAAGTAAAGTTGTGCTATCATTTTGTGTAAATTTTGGTCGTTTTGTAGTATCAAGACACTAAACTGAAACAATGGCATCCACAAGCAGACGTACCAGTGTAAATCATCCCGATGTTTTTTGTTATGTGTGTGGTGAATACACTTTGAAAGAGAGCAGAGAAACGATTTCTGACTTTGTGAAAAGAGCTTATCTTGCCTATTTTGGCGTTCATTTAGGAGATCAAGATAAATCTTGGGCCACACATTTCATATGTAAAACATGTGTTGAACATTTGCGACAGTGGACAACTGGAAAGAGAAAGTGCCTAAAGTTTGGTGTACCAATGGTTTGGAGAGAACCGCGAAACCATCATGAGGATTGCTATTTTTGTCTCGTTAATATTAAAGGCATAAATAGAAACAATAGACACAAATGGACATATCCGGATCTAGATTCTGCAAGAAGGCCCGTAGCACATTCGGAAGAAATACCCGTTCCATCATTCAGCAGTCTACCCGAACTGACAGAAGATGATACAGAAACATCAACGTCTGACGAAGTTCAAAGAATTCAATCAGAAAAGGACAGCGAATTTGAAGCAGATTTAGCAACTCCGCAGTGTTTCAATCAAAAAGAACTAAACGATCTTATAAGAGACCTGAATCTCTCAAAGGAATCCGCTGAATTACTTGCATCCAGATTAAAAGAAAAAAATCTACTTTGTCTAGGTACTAATATTACATTTTATCGTAAAAGAGATAAGGATCTGCTGCCTTTGTTCGCTCAGGAAAATGACTTGGTATTCTGTAACAATATAAAAGGGCTCTTAGAAAAAATGGTTTTGCCTGAATACACTCCAGATGATTGGCGCCTTTTTATTGACAGTTCAAAACGTAGTTTAAAATGTGTTCTTTTACACAACGGTAACAAATATGGCTCAATTCCTATTGGTCATTCTACTATCATGAAGGAAGAATATGAAACAATTGCATTAGTTTTGAGAAAAATTAAATACGAAGAACATCAGTGGGCAATTTGTGTTGATTTAAAAATGGTTAACTTCCTCCTTGGACAGCAGAGTGGTTATACAAAATATCCTTGTTTTTTGTGCCTTTGGGACAGCAGAGCTAAAAATGAGCACTGGGTTAACAAAAATTCGCCTTCAAGAGATGTCATGATTCAAGGAAAACAAAACATGATCAACGAACCTTTGGTTTCAAGAGAAAAAATCTTACTTCCGCCCTTGCATATCAAGCTAGGCCTAATGAAGCAATTTGTGAAGGCTTTAAATCGAGATGGAAATTGTTTTGGGTATTTGTGATGTAAATTTCCTGGCATTAGCACGGAAAAACTAAAAGCTGATATATTTGATGGTCCTCAAATAAGGCAACTTGTTAAGTATCCACAATTCATCACATCAATGAAGGAGACTGAATCTAACGCTTGGTGTTCATTTGTTCAAGTAGTACAAAATTTTCTTGGCAATCATAAAGCAGAGAAATACGTAGAATCAGTGGAAACTATGCTTTCAAATTTTAATATTCTCGGCTATAACACGAGTAAAAAATTTCACTACCTCCACAGTCACCTAGATCGTTTTTCAGAAAACTTAGGTGATTGCAGTGAAGAACAGGGGGAAAGATTCCATCAGGATATTAAAACTATGGAAGATCGTTATCAAGGACGATGGGATAGCCACATGATGACTACTGCTGGAGCCTTCAGCGAGACTGCCCTAGTAAACTCCATTCTAGAAAGTCGTATAAAAGAAAATTTTTATGTGATTAGTGACTAATGTAATTATGTAAATTAAGTTTTTGCAATAAATACTTAAATCCATGTGTCTTTGTTTTTTTTAACTGGCAATAGTAATATTATATATTATAATAGTTATAACGTAAAATATGTACACAATTTTTCTTTAAAAAAAAACTAGATCTGATAGACAAAATCTGAGAACTTTTTTACATTCTGCATCCAAAAATTACCCAGGAACAGTTAAAAAATCGCAGGCACCAAAATGTATGTTGGCCTGTGTAATAAACCACATAGTAATAATAAAGTTATAACTAAAACATTAAAAGCATCTTTTTTTGCAAAATTGGAATACGTATTATGCTTTTATTTGAATTTTATAAAGCTGCCTGTTTTAATACTACCCACTAATCATAGCCTTTAATATCTCTAATAAAGCCTCGACCGGATACGCGTCTAAAAATAAATAGATAAGAAGTAGGGAGAACACGCCTGTGGGTAGAGAGCTTTAATTTTATAAAACAAATGGTCAAAGAGTAGCTGCTAGCTAAACCGAAGAACAAATCGCCTTGTATTTTAATTTTTTAGATAATTATATATTAACATAACACCAGTCGATGGATTAAAATAACTTTAATATTACTGTTAGCTAAGTATAATTACGAATCAAATGCAAAGACAGAAAAGTATACCACTTTTTTAATTTTTGCCATATTAATAAATATATTAACATAATATGAAAAATAGTGTTTTTTATATTACATATGTTTATTAACTTGCCATGATATATTTTTTCTCAGTCAATAACTTAATTTCTATTCTAATTTTCTAAGATCCCTCTTACTACCTTAAATCATGCTTGTATGATTCCATTCCCATCCATACCTATAGGAGCATGGCGTTACAACGGTTTAAGTTTATATCACATTTTGAGATGCTGCAATCTTCAATCTGGTAAATTGTTTTCCATTTAGAGATAAAAAAACAACTAAAACTGCTTATAAATCTATACGAACATTATACAAAAGAGAAATCCACTAACAGACTGACCGCCATGTCTCTGAAATCGTTAAGAATAAAATGTTAACATTTTGGGTAGACCATCTTCTATAATTACAAATAAGTAGGAATCGTTGTCTTGAACAGTATCCACACTCAAATTAGTTAGTTCATCACATCTGCAAACTCCCGCAATCCCACAACTAAAGCTGTCTTCGTGAGCAAAAATGTCCTGTCAGGTGCTTCTTTCGAGAACTTTTTAATATCATTGCGTTGAGAAGCTGTTGATTTTTTTTGGCTTCTGATTCTTTGCTTTGGGCTTTAAAAAGCCTATAAGTTTCGGAAAATTAGAGACAGCAATGTTTTTGTAAAGCTGCAAAGTTAACTTAAGCCTTGAATACTTGGACCATAACGATGATGGTAGAGATTTCTTGCGTAGTTCAAGAAAGTAAGCAAACACAAAACTTTCGTTTTTACCTTTAAAGTGCCTAAATTTCATCCAGTCTTCAAACACCTTGAACTCCTTATTGTAAACGTCCTTTATCTCGTCAAAAATTTCTTGCGGAATTTCTTTCTGATCAATTTTTGATAAAAACTAGTTTCTCGCATTAAAAATTTATTACATTTTCATTTATCAGAGAATCGGAAAATCCAAATAACGTCTTAATTTCAGGGTTACTGCAGGCACGTGGCCAGTGGGGGTCCAGCCTCCCGAAATTTTGAAAATATATTGGTATAAGCATGCTTCTTACTAATTTTCCTGAGGTTCGAAATGAATTTCTGTTTTTGACTCACCCCCCGAACTGAATTTCTGGCCACCTGCCTATGATACTGTATAATATTATCTGTTAACATAAACACTAAGCAAATGCAAAGATATATATATACCACATTTTCAGTTTTTCCATAATAATAAATACAAATATACAAAACATATAAATACCTCAAACTCTCGTTTTAAGCATAAAAAATAGGGTTTTTTTATATTACAATTGTTTAATAAATGTCATTATAATACATTTTTTTTTATTCTCGGTCAATAGATTTAATTTTCTATAATTTTTTTTCTGAGATACCATGAGTTACATCAGTTTAAGTTGTAATATAAACTAAAGATGCTCAAATTTTTAATCTGGTACATTTTTCTTTTCACTTTAAAGATAAAAAACTAACTAAACATAAAGAGGTAGGTGCAAGTAAATGTTTTTTAAACCCGTCCCTAGGGGGCGGAATATGTTTTTAATTTCTCTAGAATCTCTAGAAATAGATATGCTTAAATAAGATGGAATTAAATCGTAAAGCATAAAAACATGATGAGATTCTTACGCCTATGCTATATGGCTATGGAACTTTAGAGGATTGTCTATTTTCAATCCCAGAAAGTTATTTTTATCGAGCTTTTAAATTATGTCGTTATTAAAATAAATATTGTCTGTCTCACACAAAATCACACCTTTTATTTTAATTAAATGAACCGGAAGGTATAATTTTAGCCTCGCAATATCTGCACCGTGCCAAAAATGGTTGTGCCGTCCGCAAAGAGAGTAAATTTACCCTGAAGTGGAAGATAAGGAAGGTCCTTAATATAAAGTAAAATGATCAGTGGACCGAGTACAGGCATGGCGAAATACCGGCACTTATTAAAACGTACATTCATATAGAAAGATGAGCCTCGGAATCCGTAAACCTTTAGCTTCGACAGCAGCGACTAGTAATTTGTACAATCAAATGCTTTCGATAGATCACAATACACTGGCGTAGTCACGTTACCATATTTTAGGTGGTCATACAGACTTTCCAAGAAACCAAAAATCCATTACTTTAGTTACTAGTTATTGTTATACACACACTCCTCATTATTCAAATACGATGTGTACGTGCGAGAAGTGCATGGGCTGGCTTTGCTTGTATTTTATACTTTTTTTAAACAAACCTATTATTGTGATTAACTAAACTTTCACTAATAGTTGTACTAGCAGTAAAAAGAGGAACTCAAACCAACGCAGGTTGATCTTCAGGGTGTCAATGTTGTAGGTGTTGATTTAGTGGGCTGTATACTTTATTTAAAGTACGAATCTAGTTATATTTTAGCTGTATATATACCCCCATCTATTGCCATAAATGATTTTTATCTTTGTTTGAATTCCTCGAGGCCCTCAAGTTTATATACAGGAACAACTTGTTGGTGTTAGGTGATTTTAATGTAACTAATTTTAGTAAACATACTGTTGCAGATCGAAAAGTCGAAATATTGGCAAATTTCATTAACTTGCTCTCTATGGAACAGTATAACAATGTCCCGAATGCTAATAATGTGATTCTAGATTTGGTCCTCTCTTATGTGAATTGCAATGTAAATAGAGAAATGCTCCCTCTAGTCGAGGTGGATGGTCATCATCCACATTTGAACATCTCAATACATGTCAATTCTAAATTTAAAAACTTTCCTGTCAATATAGCTCAGACTAAACTCAATTTTAGAAAAGCCAACTTTCCGCTCCCCTACGATATTATGCTAAATGCTAACTGGCAAACCTCTATTTTACGAATAATGTTGATAAGGCATGTCATATACTTTACAGGAGTTTGAATAATATATTTGATTTATGTGTGCTCAGGTCAGTCGTTCGTAAGAGAACAATTTATAATAAATATATCAACCAATTAGAGCGTGTCCAGAGGAAGTTTGCAAAGTTTTTGGTGTTTAGGCGGGATAAAGTGTATCCTCCTAAAAGGATCGATGAGATTCTGCTTACCAAGCAGTTTCAGCTTCCTTTAGTAGCGAGCCGTAGATGCTACCATATGGTTACAGTTCTCATAAAGCTATGTAGTTACTACGTCGACTGCCCGATGTTGCTGCATCAAGTCCACTTTCACGTTCCTGCTAGGTCCACTAGAGTATTCTCAGTTTTCCATTTGCCGACCCCAACAACCAATTTTCTCATGAAAACGCCATTATGTCAGGTTATGAATATCTTCAACAGTACTTGTAATGATATTGACGTCTATTATCATACACTCGCTAGGCTTACAACACTCTTAAGGAATAGATTCTTGTGCCTTGAATGATAATTAAGGGTTGCATGTCATTTATGCAAACAAGTTTTAATAAATTTACTTTTCAAATTAGGGGCAGAATTCTGTTTCACAAGTCTTTTTTTAGTTTAAATTATAATAATATTTAATTTTATTGATATTAGCTTATCTAAGTGATAATGTTATTACTTATATTTTGGCTTTTATTGCATGCTCAATTGTCTTATAAATGGATGTTTCTGTTAGACAATAAAATTATTATTATTATTATTATTATTATTATTATTATTATTATTATTATTATTATTATTATTAATAGAATTTAACTTCTATATCCCAGTGTATGCGCCTATGCTTTAATGCTTTTTAATAAATTACTACTAAGAAATTAAAAGCACCTTATTTTGCAAAATTGTAATATGTATTTAGTTGATAAAGAAAACTGGAAAATTAAGTTAAAATACGTTTATTTGAATTTTACAACACGGCCTCTTTTGATACTATCGGCTAATTATGTTTTACATGGTCTTTAGCATCTCTAATAAGTCCTCGACCGGATACGCGACTGCCATACAAGGTAATTTTCGCTTGATTTTATCGTGGATGGTCGCTGTTTGTTTCTTTTTAATTAATATTGAGTTTTTAGATGACCTAATGGAATAATTGGTACTCTTTTTAGAAAGTTATAATAAATACGGAGGGAAATTGACTTAGCTATCGTATGTTGAATAGATTAAAATCTAGATGATGTAGAATTTTTTAAACATACACTACAACTTGCTTGAATTCCATTATAGTTAGGAATTTATTAATTTGTAACAATGGAGATAGTAAGTAATTCATTTTCTATCAGCCTGAATACGCCTATACGGCTTCAATATGAAAGCTTAAAAAACGGGAGGAGAAACGTCTAAATTATATTTTTCGTTATGTGTAAACAGTACGTAATGTATGCCGGTATGACGTTGTCGACTTGACTAATTAAGTTCTTTATTAACTCCTTTGATAAAAATAATAAAACTAAAATGTCCACAAATTCATTTTATATGTGTATATATATATATATATATATATATATATATATATATATATATATATATATATATATATATATATATATATATATATATATATATATATATATATATATATATATATATATATATATATATATATATATATATATATATATATATATATACCGGAAGTGACCTAAACTTCAATATATTAAAGGGAACTCTGTTTATTTTTTTTCATAGTCATATTCTGTGCAAAATTCCCTTCCCAATGATATATCACAAGTAATGATTTTTTTTTCAAAATGGTGCCAATAAAACCGGTTTTCTGAAAAAAGTTATATTCACCATATAACATGTGTCATAAGTGTCAAACTTTTGAGGTGACCTGATTATAGGTTATATAGAGTATTAAAATCGCTAATACTGCTTATGGTATGGTATGGGTATAAAATGGCCAATCTAGGCCTGGTCATTTAAGTTTAAATGCTATAAATAAATCTGACACATGTTGAGACTAAGAAGACTTAGTTTTGTCTACTAAATAAATCTAACATAGTTTAACAAATAAAAACGGTAAATTTTGATTTAGTAGAAAAAATTATGTAGCTGGTAGGAAAAATCGAAATATTGTTGTAATTCAACAACAAAAAGATTAACTTGTGGCATGTTATTGGAAACGTAATATAACGTGAAATTAAACGGATGAATAAAATATACAAGGTCCAGTTTAAATTTTGGCAGAAAATTTACATTAAAAGTAGACATTTTTATTTTTCTTTTCGGCCTAATATTTTGAAAAAAATACAATAATATGCTTTTTCTTACCTAAAAAGTTGCATTTTAATCAGGTCACCTCAAAAGTTTGACACTGAGTTTTGTTTTATATGTTATATGGTAAATATAAGGTTTTCAGAAAACCGGTTTTAGTGCCACCTATCTATTATGCCATAATAATAGAGAAACACACAACCACGTAGGTGGAGTAGCATTTCTATTAAACACACGTTTAAAAGATCGAATAATAAAAATGAAAGCCGTATCAGAGTTATCTGTATTACCATCCAAATTAGCAAGAATTATAATATGCGAGCAATACAAGTCTATCCCCCAACCAGCACGTCTGACGACGACGATAAGCTATATGAAGGTATAACAATGGCAAAAACAAATGATAACTTTAAATACGTGAATATTATGGGTGATTTTAACGCCAAAATTGGCGAAAATGGAAACCAAGATACCTCAAATTTTGGCAAATTCGGATTGGAAGATAGGAGCACTAGGGATGAAAAGCTTGTGGACTATTCCAGAAATCAATAACTTTTCTGCACGTATGAATCCCTTCTTCAAGAAGCCTGAAAAAGAAGATGGACTTGAAATATCACCGATGGTAACGTTAAAATGAAATCGACTACATAGTCGCCAACAAAAAAGAAATATGCAAACATGTTACCATGTTAAATCGTTTCGATATAAAGCGTGACTATAGAATAGTTAGAGCCACAATATACATGAATACAAACTTTGAAAGAACTTAAATGATATTAAAGATACAAAAATATTCTACAGTAGAAACTCTGATTTAAAGTTAACAAATATCTCAATTTTTGAAGCTGTCAAGATCGGACTTTTTATTTTAACTAACTTCTTTCTTTTCTAAGGTTAGTTTTCCCGTGTTTTATATATAAGAGGAATTCGATTCATAACAATGAGCATAGTTTTTTGTTTACTTAAGGAACAGAAATCAAGGCCTATATTCCCATTTTAGAGTTAAGAAAATGTTGGAGCCACAGATTTTCTCTTAAATATTTATGTTTGAACATAAAAAAAAAATTAGTGGAGATATTACAAATTTGGTTTCAAGGCGCGTTCGCAATTTTCGAATTTATGTTTTAAGAGGAGATGTTAGTGAGAGAAAATTAAGATCAATTTATTGCAGAAACTATCGTATTTAGCGAAAAAATCATCAGAACCATTTTTTATAGAATATTCTGGTTTTAATTGTTTACCCTATCTACTGTAATGTGGCCCATATTGACAAAAATATTAAATTTTGGTGTTATTTGTTTCAATTTGCAGAGGGTTTAGCATACTTTGATTAGTTCAAAATAGCTTTCAAAGAACTACAAATATTTCTAAAAAATGACTCCGTTATTTGGACTGGACTTAGTTTAAAATTTCCTGTGTTAAATGCAACAGCAACCTAAAATGAATACAGTAATAGTTTTTTTTTGTAATGACAGTATTTTTTTAAATTTAGATTTGCGCTAATAGCTATAAAATTTATATCTAATCGATTTGTTGCGCCGAGCTATGAAGAATACCGTCGTCCTTTCGCAGCCGTACCTCAGTTATTCGTAGAAGTATACAATCCACTGAACACGGTAATTTAAAACTTCACCTTGATTTTTCAGGTACTGCTATCGGTATCGGCTATCTCAAATAGGAGTATAGTCTTATGGGAGTACCTATTCAGCTCTGCGGGCCTCCGTTTAATTACTTTAAGCTAGATTTTAATGAGTAATTGCGAGATTAATTCTGAACGGTCGGCTAGCTCCGGTATCCGAGATCGGTACTATTACAATTCTTATGGACCCGTTTGTCGATGAACTCGGAGGTTTAGGATTGAACTCGGCGTGTTTATCAGACATCTAATATTTTTTCAAAGCTCCATCACTGAATTTAATTACAGCTGCAACCGTATCGCTTTCAAGAAAGGAAACATCGAAATAATATGCCCCAAAATATCCTTTCACAATAATAACCCCATTTTTTACTTCCCCCGTAAAATGGAAGTATTGTAATAACGAAAAAATCATCCTCTTAGATTTTTCGGATCTTCACGTTTCAGGGTTCCTAGACGCCGAAAAACATGTTTTCTTCATTTCATCGGTCTGTCTGTCTCTCTGTTCGCGGTATAACTAAAAAACTTCTTACCCGAATGACTTTTACTTTTACACATTTTGTTCAAAAACTAAACATTTTGGTAAAAATCCAATATGGCGGAGCAAAGTGGCGGCCTAGTGAAATGTTAAAATGATTATTACTAAAGAACAACTTATCCAATTTACCTAAAATTTTGCATAAAAACCAAGTATTATGAAGGAATTAACTGGTAAATTTAGATACGAATCCAAAATGGCAAAACAATAATAAAATCTTTTAAAAATTATAAGCAAAATAAAATATTTAAAAAACTACCTATTATATTGATTTCAAATTTTGTGCAGGAATTAAGTATGATATAGAGATAAATTGATAAAATTGCGGTACGATTCAATATGCCGGAACAAAACAGCGGCCAAATAAATGTTTGTAACAATCAAGAAAAAAATCACCCTTCCAGTATTTTACAGACCTTCTCGTTTTAGAGTCCCTAGATGCCAAAAAAAAAACAGGTTTTCTCAATTCCATCGGTCTGTATGTATGCCTATCAATTGACGGCGTAGCTAAAAACTATCTACCGGATTGATTTCAAATTTTAGTCCAAATTTAGGGATCATATGGTGATAACATGGTGACATTAAGATAAAAACCCAATTTGACGAAACAAAAAGGCTGCCTAGTGAAATGATAGAACAAATTATTATTAAAAACTGATCATCCAATTTACTTTAAATGTTGCACAACAATCACGTATTACATTGGAATAAACTGATAATATTTTGGTACGAATCCAAGATAACGAAACAAAATGGAGGCCTAATAAAATATTTAAAAACCGGCCTGAAAAACCGCTTATTAAATTGATTTTAAATTGCGTTCAAGTATTAAGTGTGATATAAAGATAAACTGATACAAACAATTGTACGAATTCAAGATGACGGAATAAAACAGGGGCCAAATAAACTGTTTAAAAAATGAAAGTAAAAAATCTTTTATTCATTTGACTTCAATTTAAAATTAAATACAATGGTAAAATGTTGGGCATCAGATAAAGTTTATACTTTTTATAGACAAAAACTGATTACCAAAATAACCTAGACCCGATCAGTCTAATAATTTCACTACATTAACTTTCTACTAAGTAAACTAAATCGCTTCTCCACGGTGCGTACCGTACGCTATATATATATATATATATATATATATATATATATATATATATATATATATATATATATATATGTTGGAAATGTATTTGTCGAATCTAAACATTTTATTTATCAAATGTAGTGGTAATAATATTTTAAGTCATTACATTATCACCAAAAATGTTTAAAAAATATTAAAAAAGATATGATTTAAATTTATTATAAAATGTGCAATTTTATTGACTTTAAACTATATAGCGTTTCAGTGTATATAATGAGGTTTACGTCTATGTAAATATTTTCAGTATGATTTTAATGAAAAAAAAAACTTTTTAGGAATCAGGAGACTTGAAATAAAATCTTAATAAAGCTCAGCACAATGAGCGGAAACGTTAATTTAATGTGAAAAAAATGTGTTTTCATTGTTAACCTAACCCAAGAAAATAAGGTCTCACACACACATATATATATATATATATATATATATATATATATATATATATATATATATATATATATATATATATATATATATATATATATATATATATATATATATATATATATATATATATATATATATATATATATATATATATATATACATGTTGAAAAATTGCATGACTTCTTATGGAATGGTTTTAGAAATATTTGACCGTTTACTTGTTCTAAGTTAGCTATAATTTTAAAACCATTAGCTCGAAATTAGATATATAATAGTTGTATGTAAGGTTTTTTTTCTTTTCTGTGCTTCTTACTGTTAAAAGTGTTTTAGTTTTTAAATTTGTTTTTAGCCCATTTTTTAAGTTTAAGTTGTTATAAAAGATACTACAGCTAAAACACTACCCAAAACGTAAACGTTTGTTTGTTGCTCTTTTTTATATGAAATTTTCACCCACAAAGCAGAAATTATTTAACCTTTACACCAATTAATTAGAACTCTAAAAAAAAAGTCAGCTGTAATTTCTCAGATCGTTTTAAAATGAGATTTAATCGTGGTAAGACGGTTATTTGGTTGCCACAAAAATCAATGTTTCTCGTAATTCGTTAACCCCAATTTTGGTTTAATTTTAAAAGATAAAAAAATATTAAACAAATCAGTTGTAGATTTTTTTACGAAGTTTATAGAACATTATTATTTATATATATAGAATGCCTGGAAAATGTGTAGCAAACCCAACACAGTTTTTAATGGAACAGCATGTATAGTATATGCCCATCAAATGTGGATCTATTTTTACCGATTATTTGTTAATTTTTTTATTAAAAAATTACCAGGTTTAATACCTTTATCGTTAAAGATACGCGAGGAGTTAGAGCCACGCTGCTATAAGAAGCAGAGAATTCCCATTAACTAAAATACGCAGTAGAAGTTCTCCGTCTCTCTTTAACACATGGCATTTTATGACACAGTTTTTGTCAAATGTGTACCTTCCCTTAACTACAGCTACTACTATTGATATAGAACGGAATTTTACTCGGCTATGGTCAATTAGAAAATCATGGTTTTTGGGATTAGACCGTGTCAAATTAGAATTAATATACTACTTTTTGCCTTCGACGCTACGAGGCATCTTCAGGTATCTTTACTCCACGAGATTTGAACACTGAGAAATTCAGGCGGGCTTTTATACCCGACTTGTGCTTGCCAAACCGTGACTCTGTATTAAGATCGGTTTCCACATGTGATGTAGACCGTAACCCATATTTCTATTGACATATTTTGTGTGCTTAAAAATTTCTAGAGATTCTTTAATTTTTTGTTTATAAAATCCAAGAACAGATGCTAGAACCTTGGTTTCCTTTACACTTATTATAAGGCCAGTGGTATGCTGGTCTTCAGCTCAGCAGATTGAACAATTTGTTTCTTTCTAATACATCATTCATGTTGCTTAAGTCTAGTTGATACTGAGCGTTCTGTTTTTCCCACATACGCTTCTCCACAGGAGCAAGGAATTTTATATACACCTTCTGTTTGAAAAGGTTTTCAAGGCTGAAAAAGACAAGACGAAAAATAAATCATCGAAGCGTCCGCCAATTTTAACAAATGAGGTTTGATTTCTGCTCCTAACCCGCAAAAAAAACATAGTATATTTAATTTGAAGGACGCTACTTCCACACACCATCCATTATATTTACATTTTATACAATTTTATTAAAACTTTCTTTTAGAAATTCTATTAAATAAAACACAAAGTCTTGGACTCAGTCTCTTACTTCGTGTTTTATTTAATAGAATTAATTATACAGGTCTCTTTGAGAAATATGGCCGACTTTTTCCAATTTTTCTTAGAAATTCCAACGAAACCATTGGTAAAAAGATTAATTTATTCGTTTCATAAAAAACCAAAGTTAATCCCAAATATAGATATTGCTAAATAAATAACATATGCAGTCAATCTTTTTTAGTTTAAAAAACTTTTTAAATTCAGTTTTATCACATTCTTTAAAATATCCAAAATGCCTTATATTCGAAATTTTCTGCTTTATATTCAAAAAATTCTTATATTGACAGAGTGAAGAAAATATTTAAATTCTCTCTGATTTACAAATTTTTTCATTGGAATTTCTAAGAGAAAATTATTTTCTTAATTCAGGTAACATTGAAGATGGCGAAAACCGAAAGAGCTTTGCTATGATTTTATTTTAATAAAGATTTGCACCAAATACAAAGTTTCTACATTTTCCATACATTTTTAAAATACTTTGTATATATAATTTATAGATTTTTTATAAACATATATAAGAAACCCGACAACTTTTATATTGAACATTTTTTTTATCTGTGATGAATTAGGACGAAAAACCCTGTACACGATAAAAAAAATTACATTTATCAATCTCGATGGCAAACTAAAAAAGAATTAAATATATCAGCACATATTTCCTCCACGTGATTGGATCACAGTATTTTCATAGTCCTTATATCGTCTTATGGAGCATGAACCCATTTTTTGAGAAGATACCACAACCTGTTCTAGAGTCTAGTTTCTAAAGCCACAAGTCGGTTTCAGATTATCCGAGCAAGAGATCCCATACATGCTCACTCGGACTAAGGTCTAACAGCTAACCAGTTTATAGCCGCCATTTTGTTTGTGTCCTGCTGACTCCTACTACACAACATGCCTGCAAATAGGTCAGCCTATAAATAATCCAGGAGATGTCACATGATTCACACGGACTGCATTTATTAGTTACTGTACAACCATAGTTGCACATGCTTCTAAAAAATGGCATCCCATACAGCCATCTCAGATCCCCTTAAAAACTTAGCTATATCCTGAATCAATATGGTTTGATATCACAATCCAAAGCTGAAAGTGTCAGCCAAAGTTTCGACTCATCACTTCGTGGACATTAGACTGGAATCTTGGTCCTTAGATTGTTATCTTGTAACCTTGTTCACACAGTTTCTGCACAAACGCTACTTCTAACGTGAAACCATCCTGTAGATCTTCTGCAGTTGGTGTGCGTCGTTGAAAATCGAATTTTTTGCACTTTTTCGACCTTCCTACCATAATTAACTACCTCTAGGTACTAATTGTCAAGTCTGGATTGAAAAGAAATTGTAACATAGCGATATTTGCAGTGTTCCTTCCATTTAATGTTGAGACTTGAACTTATTTGCTTTATTTTAACAGCACACGTCACACACGTTAGGCTGCGACGTCTGAAGGGACAGGGCGGTAAAACGCATAAAAACACATTGCTTTGTATATTGTTGCAATCGATATATTTGTCGGTTTATTCGACTCATCGGCACCTTTAATGTTTGCAATTAATAATTTTTTCCCGCATAGTTTGTCTAACCCACGACTTGCGCGTCAGGCTTTAATGCCACGCAAGCACTAGATTGTTTGTTGTTTTGCCTAATATAAAATCGTATAAAACAGAAATAATCTCAATTTGCTCAACCTATATAAAAGTAAATAGTCAAGAAACCAACCAAAAATGCTTAGTTCAATTATCGGCGCAGCTTATTTTACTAGACCAACATTTAGAAAATAGTAAAAAAGGTACGCAAGGATTAAGCAGTTTACAAACAAATATTTGTTTCCCTGTTAAATGTCATTAGCCATTCTTCAAATTCAGTTGAATTTTAATATTGATAATAATAATAGACCACGTTCCCGCATACTTAAACCACGAATTTACATGATGCTCGTTGACATAAGTATATGTTTATGTATGCCATTCATGCACTTATTGTGACACGATGACAAGACAAATTGAATGAATGAATCCCTAGATCCGCCCTACCGATTGAATACATTCTATGATATAAATAACATAATGATAGACTTTCTCTTAGATCCATAAAATATATTTTAATGTTGATAGGTTACTTTGATCGGTAATTAACTTAAATTAATATAATAAAAATTACTAACTTAACTTTAAAAAAAGGATTTCTATTAATTGGATATTCCGCTTCCTTTATTTTACAGTTGGTAACTATAACCTAAAAATTAAAAAACAAAAATGGCGCACACGTATTTGTCACTTTTGGCATACATTGTCACCGGCTTGAAAATGGGTTTCGTAAGACATTTAATCTCTCTCACTTTTTCTAAGCTAGTGCTCGTGCTAAAAAGTCATTTCTTACGAATTTCGAGTTTTCATACCATAGTGTTTTGTTGTTAATTCCCTGTCATATGCGGTTGGAAGAAAGTTGCTAACGATATGAAAAAAATTACTAAAAATAAGTAATTATAAATTATTAAAAAAAAAAGAAACTTTTACCTTTTTTTCGATTTTGTGAGAAGTTCAGAAAACACGCCTAGCAAACCTGAAACGCACCTCGTGCTAAATTATTTCGTATGGTTCAAAGTGGCCCCTGCTTGAAAAATACAGTTTGTTTTATATTTCTTATAAGTTGATAAAATGTTTGTCGGTTGCCCTATTACTGTTCTTTTGTATCCTACTTTTCAATTTCAATGTATCAATAATATTTAAAATATTTTTATACCGGCAAAAGTTAACTTTGGCGGGTAAAAAATATACTGACAGCTCAGTTCAATTTATGCGTCAAATGCAGTGGTAAAACCACTTTTTCTAGAAAAACTTATTTTAAAACGTGTTATACACTATGTTCTTTTCGCTACTATATGTAGGCCATACACTCAAATTCCCCATCACTCTATATTTTTCTATTTGGGACCCATAAAGATATATGGCCCTCTTTTCGACACTATTTTTTTTTACTACGAAACCGGACGCGTTTTACGAGCATGCATTGTTCCCGACTTAAAAATGTTCAACATTAAATAACATTTTTTGAAGATAATACTTTTTTTAAATATAGTGTACAAAATAAAAAAAATAATATAATACTCGTTTTATAAGACATTTAATCTCACACCCTCTGGTCGGGTTAGGTACAACGCTTTTTTCTACGAGCATGAGGAAAATTAACTAGTTTTTATAGTTATTTTAAATAATTTATTTCAGTATAGGCATCAGTGAAAACACAATTGTATTATTTTTATTTGTTATTAACAATATTGATGATAAAATAATAGTTGCTTGCATTCATTGAATTTACGGCTGAAGTTAATTGATTTTGAACTGATATGGAAAGATTTGTTGGCATTTCAGAACTATTTATGGCTTGCGTATTTTCAACATGAGGTGGTAGAAGGTCAACTGTTGCTGATTCAGAAGACATTATCGAAGAAGCTTAGAATATAAACCTCGAACTGTTACCAGAAAAATCCAAATATCGCTATGCTAAGAGGCAGCCTGGTTTTGTCATTCATTTTTTGTTGATTCCTGCGATTGGAAAATGATTCGGAGGATCACACACAGCAACACAAAACCAGAATTATTTTTCTTGATAAAGGCTGTCACTCTATAACATTTGCTTATATAAAAATTATATTTTAGTTTGAGCATAGATTTTAATATTGAGTATATCGACCAGAACGTGGATAAGTGGAACGTTTTTAAAATGTTGGAAAAGTATACTACAAATGCCTCTTCTTTCTTAAAATTGTTTATTTTATTTTGGCACACGATTTACTAAATGCTTCCAATTGGGTATTCAACCTTAGATCAATAAAATGGTTTTGTTACTTGTACTATCGAGTTTACGAATAATAATCATATCAAGCCAAGAAGTAGGTCTGATAATGTCGTTTTAGCAACGCAAATAGAATTTAAACTTTCCATCTTATTTTCCCCCAAATTCAATGCGTGTGATGTCAGAAGTTCTTCGTGTTTTAATTGATTCGATGTTATGTAATTTGGAAAAATAGCAACAAATGACATATCATGTGTAAAATGACTGTTTAAAATATATACAATTTTTAAATTTTTCTGCGAATTTCTGGACTTACAGTATAGAGTATTTGGAATAAAATGACTTCACTAGTCAAAGCAGTAGTGGTTTTGTAAAAGGAAATTCTAATAATTTACTCAAAGTGAACGTGTATTGTGTCATTAATCTCGTGATCATAAATCGAAATGGAAGCTTTTAATTTAAAAAAAAAACAGCTGAAGAGGCGTAAAGATATTTTGCCGTCCAATTCAAGGAAAATATATGATGCGCAATATCAGACATTTGTAAGATGGTGCTGTGAGTAAAACGTGGAAAATTCCACGAAGATGCGCTACTTGTGTTTTTCACCAAGAAATCTAGGATATTAGCAAATTTCACAAGCTAATTGCTTTGCTGAAAAGAAGAAACGAAGGATCTAAGTCAGAAAAGCCAAGATCCTGACTGGTGACCAGGTAACCCTTATTTTTGGTGTAACAGGTGCCTGTAGAAGTAAGGAGTTAGTTGAGTTGGTGATTTGGATCAATTAATTATGATTTGTATTAAAAATACCAAAAATAAAATTGATAGAAATTTCATTGTTAAAAATTCAGATAGCAATACTGTCAACTTTACTGAAATCTGCCACAAGTATATGGCTTCAAAAAAAGCTGAAACTCCTCATTTGCATATTTTCGTTCGTTACCAAAACAATCAATGTACTACACAGCCAGTTGGTAAAAATACGTTTGGAAAACTACCCCAGAAGGTAACAGATTCTTAAATCTACCAAATCCGTCATTATATACTGGACATAGTTTTCGACGAACATCTGCCTCTTTATTAGCTGACGTTGGTACATGTGTGGATGTTTTAAAAAGGCATAGAGGATGAAAATCAGCAGCCGTCGCCGAGGGGTACATAAATAATAAAAAAATTATAGCCGAAAAAATGTTTAGACATCGTGATGTGAATACATTTCAAATTGGAGCTTTAAGAAACTCTTCCGAACAAGGTTCTAAAGAAGTATCTAGAACTGTCGCATGTACAAGTAGCGTTACTGAACATACTGTCAACGAAACAAATCTATAATTTAATATTGTAAATTGTACTAACGTAAATATTCATCTAAATATAAATAAACAAATTTGTTCAATTTGACCCTTTTTTAGTTATGTATTGCTAAGATACATTTCAGTACCTTTGGACTAAATGAACTTCTTTAGACCCTATTAGGCGGGTCTAAAGGATATATTTAGTCCCGAAAGTACAAAAATTACGTAGCATGCTTACCACACCAAAAATAATAAGGAAATTTAAAGTAATGATAAATATTTTTCATAAGAAAGAGTTTTCTCACAATTTTATACAAAAGAAATTATTTCCTGGTTAGCAGTCCTTTATACACATATTTTTTTTAGCTCGGGAAGGAAAAAATACAGAGATAATACGTATATACATAATATATTTATTTTAGTTTGGTTGTAATTTATTGCGTGTTTATTCCTAATTTAATGCTAGTTTTAACGCCAGTTTGTTATAAAATTCAGATATAAGAAATTCATATTTAAAACTTTTTTTGGAGGTATTATTATTATTATAACTTTAAAAATAATTACTTTTTATACATTTTTAATATTTCAAAGAAAATCTAAGACCTAAAGAACGTCCTTGTGCCCACTTTTTAGCCCCAAAAAATGTTTAATCTCTTTTTAATCAACAATTTGGTAATATATTCGTCGGAGGTTTTTCCTAACATATTTCAACTAATAAGGTATATTATTATTTATATTATAAGATGGCTAAACGAAGAAAATTGAAGAGCGACAGCACTTGAAATTTGCATTGTCATAATAGTTGTTGCAGAGCACCGTTTTCAATATACCGATCAGTTATATGCAGCGGATTTATTAATTTGTGAAAAATTTTAATGGAACGACAAATCGTTTCCTCATGACTCGTTTAAAGAAACAATTAAGTCTTATCCAATGATTGAAAAACAAAGATTAAAAACGGAGCTTAATTTTTTTGTATTCCGGTAGCGAATATAAAAATTATTAATCTTGTGCAGTACTACTCAATTTCTTAGCGGACAAGTTGACAGTAACCTCGAGGAACTTTTTCAAGAAACTATTAAATTATTAAAAGCACTTATTACTATGCCGATGACGACTATAGAAGCGGAGAGAGAATTTTCTACTCTGAAACGTATAAAGAGATTATATATAAAGACGTATCATGTGTCACAACAGACTTAATACCTTAGCATGTTTATCATTTGAACAGAAACATGGTCTATTCTTGATTTGAGGAAAAGAATTATTGACAAATTTGCCTGAGAAAAAAATGGCGCACTAATTTGGTTCTTAAAAGAAATTTAAAAAAAAATCGTCATCACGTATCACGAATTTTATTATATGGAGTGCAGACAATCAAGAACAAAGTTTTTTTATTTTAATAAATATTGAATGATCATCAATAACGTCAACAGATAAGTTATTGAAATTAATTATATATTATATTTTATTTAAACATAAACTGCAGCCTGCAGAACTGTCAGTTTCTAAGACTACGAGCCGCCACTGATGACTAGTTAGTTTTTATTTTTAAAAGCGGGATATTCAACCCTGTAATATAAATTGTTTTCTTTATATGTTCGTAACAATTAGGGAAAAATATAATTAAAATTACAGGAATTATGGACGGAATTGACTGTTTAAGAATTTGTTAGCTTTTTGGCGGCAATAAAATTCGAATACTGCAGCATCAATTCAAATTGAAGATATGAGAAGCAAGAAGCAAAAAGTAGTCATGAGGACAAGGCGTTAGGCTTATTCATGGCAAAACAATTTGTAGCCGATGTTTTAAGATTCAAGTATTTTTCGAAACAACTGTCAGTTGTCTAGTTCGCAAACACAAAATGGTGTTAATTCTTGCTACTACTAGTAAAAATATAATTGAGGGCTGATTGAATTTGGAAAAACTTCTAGAAAACGTGCAAAAGCTGTAAACCCGCACAAAAAAATTAAGATTAAAAAAAGTTTAGTTTTTTGTAAACAACTCGGAAACTATTAACATTTAAGAAATTAAAAAAAATCTCAAAAAGACAGAAATTTCTATTGAGAAAAAGTCCCAGCTCACGAAAATCTATCTCTATTATTAATATTTTTAATTTAATCTCGAGCTCCGCGCGGCGAGCGCTAAGCCATTAGGATGCCCCAAAGACGGCCGTAACAAGCAAAAAATGTATACTATTAAATATTAATTGAAAATTTGAAAAAAATATGGTATTATCTGGACACTTAAAAGAACAATATTCCGCTGAACAAAAAATGTTTCACTGATTTTTCATACAATGAGCCTATTGTTAATTAACACTTTTTTTTTAGAGTTATCATTTACGCTTCAAGTCTTAAACTTAATATCTGGGAAATATCTGCGGACAAACGGAATATGTAAATACTAATAATATGTTTCCATGCTGGATATAGAATCTACGTATGTGTCCTGAAGATGCAATAAAGTTGCGAAACGTCGACTTATTAAAAATAGTCTTTTGTTTTTTCTACTGGATCTTAACCCTACATAATACACCACTCTAACATAACAACAAAAGCAATGTTAACGAAAACCATTTAGAAACTTAATATCTGGGTAATATATGCGGAAAACACAGTTAACACAGTTTCACTAGTTGAGCCCGAAACCACAATTATGTATGCCACACAATTTGCAATCAATCAATTAAGTAGTTTTTTCAGGCAGAATTTTTAAATATTTTATTATACGCCCATCTTGATCCGCAGTCTTGGATTCGTTCCAAAATTTTGCCCATTGAGTCTAACATAATACTTGATGTCTATGCAATATTTGAAATAAATTAGATAAGCAGTTTTTTCATAATATTTTTTTAACATTTCACTACGCCGCACTGTGGGCCAGAAACCTCTTGAAATGTGGAAAAAGTGTTAAGTTAGGCTTTATGCATTTTTTTTGTGATGAAACGCTTAAAAAACCTTAGTTTAGCATTTTGTAAAACATATTTGAAGCTAGTTTAGAATTTGTACAACGGTGTCATACACCGTGTGCGAAAATAATGACACAATAAGAAAAACTGTTTTATTTTTAACTTTAAACAAAAAAAACTTAATCTCGGCATACCCTGGAAAGTCTAGAAGTGTAAAAAATATTACAGATGTAAAATACAGGGTTATGAGAAATAAATTTGTATGGTGAGAATGAAAAAAAGAAATAACTCTAACACATTTATTCAGAATCACTGTCATTTGAAGAATCCAATGACGCATTTGGACAAGATGCTTCCAAGAGGCTCAGCGCTTCAGGAGCAAAACTTTTTTTTGGTGTTGTGGGTTTTCTTCGCAAACTCGTTATAACTGGATCCGATGAAACACACAAATTATTATAAACATCCATATTTGTGGAAATCCTGTTACATTTCCTAGAGTTATGTTCCCTGTACCTCCGATATTCTTTGTTGCGGGCTTCTTGGGCCTCCTCGGAAAATTGGCCAATGGGCACTGGTAAAGCGTTTATAATTTCATGGCTATGTAACAGAATTTTGTGTACGCTCACAGGCATTCGATACCAAGGGTATAGGGAGAGAAAAAGCTTAGCAGTATCCAAAGTGTAGGCTTTAAATACCTCTAATTTAATGTATAACCCACTAGCGATTACCTGGAGGATAATATAAAATCTATATATTAAGTCTTTATCGACCCCAGTTATGCGTGAAGATATCAAGTGGTTTTGGAAAAAAGCTCTAGCGCTATTGCCGTCATTGGATGTTCCAGCCCCTTGTTTCGGTTGATCTACGATTATTCCAATTTGAGATTTAAATTCATCTTGAATTCGACGCTTTTGAATTTTAGTTACTTCCTTGGCTTCATCACCACGGGCTTGCCATTTTTCTAGTGGTAGTCGATAACTCAGTTTTAAAAGAAACTCAAAAGATCTAAAAAAAAAATCAAAAGTCAGACATTTTATCCAAAATAGTGATTGTTGTATCTGGGCGATCTAGGGTGTGTGGTGTAGTAAAAGTACTAGCTAGGTCCAACTAATAGCCTACCATATTTTGACCATTATACCTATTACAAAAATAATATACAGGGGTGCACCATTAAAAAAAAAGATTTGCAAATAATAATACCACCAATATTAACGGAGAATTTTAATGTTCAAAATATGGTGGATTACCCTCCTGTACCTACAATAAAATATAAAATTCACAAACCTTATCCAAGCGTGGAGCGAGGATATTCCGTAAAGTAGATAGTCGTCGACTATAGGTTTTTGTAAAACTTTTTCCAAGTTATTCATCTCAACCGGAGATGCTCCGCACAGGTAGCATTTTTGTGAGGACGTGTCAGTTATGGAACTAATCATTTTCATATCCAGCATGGTCATATACAAGTTATGTTTTATAAATAACACTTTTGAGAACTTGGTGGTAAATTGGGTTTCCAATAATGCCTTTATTTGATCTTGAACTGCTTTGGTCTCATTTATGCTGTTTTCCTTCGTTTCTTTTAAAAACTGCATTTTTAGTGGTCGACATAGTTTGGTTGACGAAGGCGTTGGATTGTTCCACAACATTACTTTTTGATTTTTTTTGTTTTTTGTATAAAGCTGAATAGGTACCACACAAGTAAGAAGTAGGTTAGAATCGGTGAATCTGTTATCGGAAAAGGCCTGTTTATATTCTGCCTGACCAGAACTGCCATCCATTCCCCATTTAGAGATTAAAACAATTTTCTGAGTTATGTTATAGTTTTCCAGATCAAGAGTAGACAAGAGCCTGCGTGTAGTGTGGTCTAAGAGGGATTGCAGATCGACTGTTACTGAATGCTCAGTGGAAATAACATTTGGAAAATAACATCGTTTTTTAGCTTCTCTAATATTATTATAAGATGGATAAATATCGGTTTTGTTATTTTTTGCAGAGTCTCGAATATTTTGGTACTGTCTTTTGGACAATCTAGAATCTACTATCATTGCCAAAGTACTATCATCACTAAGTCGATTTATCTCACTAATTGGATTGGATTTGTGTTCAATGGTTAGTAATTGTTTGGCTGCTTGTGATTTCCCGTCTGCCCTTAAACCCATTTTAGACGCAAACAAAAGTTCATTCGTTTCAAATTTTCGTAAACATTCGGTTCTTTTAAATTTTGCAGAATAACTTAAACTATTAAAATTGTTTTCTTTGGGTCTCCCAACTTTACCGGGACAGCATGGTAAAGTTATGTATTTGTCCAGCCATAATCTATTCTTATTAATAAATTTTGATTTTATACGAAAAACTTTATTCCATTTTTGTGTAAATTGGTTATTCAAACTCTTTGATATTTGTTTTATTTTTTGTTTATTTTTCTTTTGGCAGATGGGACAAGTTATAGACAATAAGGTATTAAAAATATCATTGACATCTTTTCCCCTTTCAAAAATATCAATTTTGCGAATTCGATGAGATCGTACGTCTAGAAAAAAAAATAAGAAGTGAAGAAAGAGAAGACCCAAAATTGATACTAATAATAATTATTTATTAAATTATCGACTTTTATGCATTATTTTAGAAAGTCGTGATCAACTACAACACTGTTTAAAAGATTTTGATCAAAATTTGACAACTTTGCAGGAACATACAATAGTTATTGGCAATAAAAAAGTGTGGAGCTAAAATTGGTCTTACATTGTAGGTAAAATAATAGGCAAATAAAAATGTCAATTAATCAACAATTTGCAAAAAGTTGCACAAATTATATTTTTTTTTGAAAAGTCATAAGATTAAAGAAAAAAACCAGGTATGACAAAATACGTATCTGTGTGTAGAACATTAAAATATTTTTTGTCAAATAACTTAAAATTTATTTTTTTACAAACATTTGCACTAATATGTAATAATTCAGAAAAAAGAACTAATGGCCTAAAATAATTATTAACTTACCTGCTTGAACATCATTCAAGGTAAATTAATAACTGCTAACAATAACAAATATGTCAAACTTTTGAACGTGTTTGCGCATCTCCATGACAAGATATCAATATAATTCGATTGTTTTGGGATGCTTCATAGCCTACTCACCCATAATAAATAAAATTGTGAAGATATTTGCAGTTTAATATTTTTGAATAATTCACTATTTTAAAGGTTCTCTGGCCCCACAGTGCGCCGCCATTTTGTTTCGCCATCTGGGATATTTACCAAAATATTACCAGGTATATCCATATGACCGTTAATTTTTGATAAAAATTTGACAAATAGGGCAAGTAGTCTTTAAACTATGCCGCGAACTGACAGACAGACATACCGACAGACGGACCGACGGAATTGATAAAACATATTTTTTTGGCATCTAGCGACTCTAAAATGTAAAGACGATTATATTTATTTTTTATTTATTATACTTGATGTTTTTTGCAAAATTTAAGTTAAATTGGATCAGTAGGTTTTTAATAACATTTTTTTTAAGACTTCACTAGGCCGCCATTTTGTTTCGACATATTGGATTTTTACCGAAATGATACCAGGTGATCCCCATGTGACCCTTAATTTCTGACCAAAATTTGAAGTAAATCGGGCAAGTAGTCTTTAAGCTATGCCGCGAACTAACAGACAGACAGACAGACAGCCAGACCGACACACGGACCGACAGAATTGATAAAACATATTTTTTGGCATCTAGCGACGCTAAAACGATGTGTTAAACCTGAGAGGGTGATTTTCTCATGATTACAAACATTTTATTTGGCCGTCATTTTGTTCGGCCATCTTGAATTAGTACCACTATTTTACTAATTGATCCCTCTACCAGAATTAGTTATGGCACGCAATTTGAAATCAAACCATATAGTAGTTTTTTCAGGCTGAATTTTTAAATATTTTCTTATGCTGCCATTTTGTTCCGCCATCTTGGATTCGTACCAAAACTTTACCACTTGATGTTTTTGCAAAATTTGAGATAAGTTGGATGAGTAGTTTTTTAATAATAATTTTTTTAACATTTAACTTTTAACACATACTAGGCCTCCATTTTGTTTCGCCATATTGGATTTTTACCAAAATGTTACCAGGTCATCTCCATCAACTCAATCGGATTAGTAGTTTTTTAGCTACGCCGTGAACAGACAGACAGACAGACAGACAGACAAAGAAGAAAACATGTTTTTCGTCATCTAGGGACCCTGAAACGTGAAGATCTGAAAAAATCTCGGAGAGTGATTTCTTCACGATTACAATACTTTACTAGGGAAATAACAAAACAGTGTAGAATATTATATCTGATAACAAAAATGTAATCTTAAAGAGTTTTAATAAATATTTTGTAAATGCTATATTTTTTTGTTCCGGCCGGTTTTGCGGCAAGACATGAGAACAAATTACATTTTTGTATAATATATTTAGTACAAATAGTGGCGCCAATCTACCAGCAATTTTCCAAAAAAAGAAGCTGCTCTTTATTTAGGGTTTTTTATAAACGTCTTGATGGGATGACAGAGGAAGGGAATCTTAAGTTTTTCTGTTGGACAACGACCGGAAACCATAATTGGTTGACTTTTGTAGAAAAATATTATTTTTGACATTTTTTTAACAAAGACATATGTATAGTGGCATCTGCTGGTCCGATCGGATCCAAAAATAAAAACCGGGTTTCTTTGTATTCAAATCTCCAACAAAACTACGCTAATTTCAGACCTCTTTGTTCAATAGCTAAACTGCAAAACCACAAGAACAACATGAGAAAGGATTTTTGAATCTTTAAAATTTTATAGTTTTAGTGTTTAATAAATTTTGAATACAAATTATGAAAATATACTTCTACTGATCACTAATATACAGGTCTTTGTATCTAATAGAACGGTCAAAAACTGCAATTTAATTTGAAAATTGAATCGTGTGTAGATTTTGGGTAAACCGGCTAAGTTGAGCGTTTTATCGGAGATTTGAAAACGAATATATCAATTTTTTTTTTGGTTCTTATCGGATTAATAAAAACCGCTGTACATATAGCTTAATAAAAAAAATTGTCAAAAATGTCACTTTTCTACAAAAGTTAAAAAATATGGGTTACTGTCATTGTTCAATGCATACTTATTTCATCCTCTTCGATACAGTTTCATTACTAAAGTAGAGTTTCTTAGTGTTTTGACTTAAAAATAATCCCTGGGACAAGGCATCAAACAAGCTATACGTGGGAAGTTAAGTAAACTAGGCCTTACTATAGAATATCTTCGTGGGTACAACCTTTAGATTATATACACAGTAAATTTAGTCCAAGGGTACGGCGCGCGGCGCTGGAAGTAACATATCAAGAAGATTTAATGGGGTACCAGTTCTTATAAAATCTGGAGAACCTTTAGCTATATACACACTGTTTTCTGTTTTAGTCATTCATTAAACGTATGCATTTTAAGCTATAAGAACTATGATAGGAATTCCGTATCTACATTTATCTCAATAAACCGTAAACAAATAAATTTAAATTAATGGTGCTGTGCAGTACTCGTTGGGTGGAGAGCCATGGGAGTAATATTACCTTTCTTTTAAATATTTGGCGCCTATTTTAAAATCCTTGAGGAACTTGAAAGAAACCGATCAAATACTTCTAGCTCGACTTTTAGTAAAGCTACTACGCTGCACGATATCTGAGGTGTGTTATCGCAATTTAATCAAATTCCATGAGTTGTTCAAAGGGTTATAATAAAATAATTTATTTACGATCAAGCCATTAATTTAGCTAAAACAACGATTTCGATGTTCCGAATTTAAAATCGGCAAACTCAAAAGGAGCTAAGCCATTTCAAGTAACGAAAAAGATTATTTCAGGACTACATGTCATTCGTCAATTTCACTCCTGATTTGATGGAATAGACCCTGTAAGATCTAATTCTATAAAACTATTTCAAAATGTGTCTTAGAATTTACAAAGGAATGTAAGGAAAGATTGTTTTCTACTTTCTAATTTCTAAAATTGCTGTATTATCTGCGACGACATCTACTGCAGAAATAAGTTTTTCAGGTCTAAGGAGATTAAAAACTTATCTTTGAAGGACCGTAGAGGTGTAAAGATTGAAACGTTTAGCACTATATTGTGACAAACGAAACCACGCGGAAAGGAAATAAGATATTAGACAGACTAATATTATCTAAAAAAAGCATTATATTGATTATTTTCATATTTTTTAAATCATATTCTAAGCCATTCCAACTCGAACAAGTTTATATTTTCTCTCTCTTCTCTAAAGTTTAAAACTGAAGTCTTTATATGTATATCCAATAATGCAGACATAACTTAGAGTAATATTACTTTCGACCTTATACTAAGGACGTAAATAATTGTTTAGTCCTGCTAGCATCCAGAGTATATTTTTTCATACTCTATAATCATAAACAAAATACAAATTAATAAAATTGAAATTTTCAACTAGGAAAAGTGATTTCGCAAGCCGCAGGTATACTAAATCCAGTAGTAAAGATGCAGTGTTTATTGTGTTTTAAGTATACTATATTAAAGGCATTATCAGCTTTAAACTCAATAATTTTGTAATTTTATTTTTATGTAGTATGGCAATAATAGCTTAAGGATGTACTTTAATAATCCGTAAGTACATGGATAGAAATAGGTTATGGATAATATCTAATATTTATCGGAATACAACTGTGTTTAAATTGTCTAACTATCCTAACAAATAGTCATTAAAAATACTTGTTATAAAAAAGTGCGGTATAATAGTATAAATAAAATATTATTTTAAAAATATTCATTTAGTCATTTAGTAATACATACATATATATTGTCTTTTTAAACATTTTTATTGAGCGCCATTTGGTTTCACCATATTGGATTCCTAACAACACTTTACTACTTTTTATCGATGCCACACTTGATTTTTAGGCATAATTTAAGATATATGGAATAAGTAGTTTCTACTTTAACACATCGCGCTATTTTGTTATGTCATGTCAGTTTATCCTTATATAGTTAATTGAATAAGATTTTGTTACCTTGCCTTCTTAAACATTTAATTTGGCCGCAATTTTGTTTATCTCTATATCACACTTAATGCTTGCAAAAAAATTGGAATTAACCTAATAAGTAGTTTTTTCAGGAGGCTTATTTTTAAATATTTTATTAGGTGGCCATTTTATTTTGCCATCTTGGAATCATACCAAAATATTACCAGTGCATTCCTAAATTGGTTAATTAATATAATAGCAATACTTTTTTTAACGTTTTACTAGGTCGCCATCTTGTTCCAGCAAATTGGAATTTTACCAGAATGTTACTCCATATGACCCTTAATTTTTGACCAAAATTCAAAAGTCAATGTGGTAAATAGTTTCTAAGCTGACGCAAACTGACAGACAGACGTACAGACCAACGGAATTGATAAAACATATTTTTAGCATCTAAGGGCGCCAAAAAGGTGAAGGTGGGGTGATTTTTTTACGATAACGAACATTTTATTTAGCCGCCATTTTGTTCCGCCATCTTGAATTCGTACCACAATTTTAACAGTTCACTATACCAGAATTAGTTATGGCACACAAAATTTGAAATTAATCCAATAAAAAAATTTTTTAGGCTAAATATATAAATATTTTATTAAACTGCCATTTTGTTTCCTCATCTTGGATTAATACCAAAATTTTACAAGTTGATTCCTACATAATACTTTCCTTTCCTTTCCAATATATGTTTTTGGCACTGCACTTCGCAACTTGCCAGATTGCTCCCCGTCCGGAGCTTACTCGCTTTATCCGGCGACCCTCGGAGCGAGATACACTTTATTCCGGTTTGGGGACGTTATCGGTGGGATGTCCGGATGGCGAGCTTTCCCGATCACCCCGTGTATTTCAAATCTTTAAATTTGACTTTCTTTAAAAACTTTTCTAATGCATCTTGGCTTCCACTAGATGCCCCTTGAGAGTACTACTGGTCTCACGAGATAACCTTTTCTTTCAAGCTATCCCCTTACCCCTCCCACTCCCGCCACATAGCGGCCATTACGCTAATATTCTATGTAGAACTGCGGCAGACGAACGGGATAGAATACAGGAACAACTAGGCCTCACACGTTCACAGCGTCTGCTCCCTTTCTAGCGGGGTCGTTAGTTTCCACTCTGAGCGGTTGAGTCTCCCGTTTCCCCCCGAAATAAAGCAGCAAAACCGAACACGTGGCACCACTTATGTTATCAACACAGAGGTCTGCATTCGACGAGACGAACCGGAAGACTGTACATAATACTTGATTTTTGTGCAAAATTTGAAGTAAACTGGGCAGATTTAGTTATATTTTTTTACATTTCACTAGGCCGCCATTTTGTTTCGCTATATTGGATTATTACCAACATGTTACCAGATCATCCCATGAGACCCTTAAAATTTGAATTTAATCGTGTAAGTAGTTTTTTAGCTATGCCGCGAACAGGTAAGCCCACAGATAGACAGATAGTCAGACAGACCGACGGAATTGAGCAAAACATATTTTTTGGCATCTAGGGACCCTGAAAAAATCTCGGAGGGTGATTTTTTGACCATTACACTACTTCCCTTTTACTAGGAAAGTAAACATAACTAAGTTTAAGAGAGTTATATTAGAAATCCTTGTCCAAAAAAATTTAAACCTCAAATAAATTGCGTCACAAAATTAAAGAATATTGAAACTTGTTGTATAAATTCAATATAAATAAAAACACGGTAGTTATCTGATCTTAAGTATAGAATTACGTTTTTCAAAAATAGTTTTTATGAAAATCTTTCAAATATGATTTTTATGCCTTACGTAAAAACGGGGTATTATTATGAACGCAAAAATCAGATCCTTACATCCCGAAAACATGTTTTTCCAGGACGTCGATCTCTCGTCGGTCTATTCGTCTGCTTATGGCATAGCTAAAAACTAGGTATCCAATTGATCGAAAAAATATGACATAGGCATGAAATGTTGTAAACTTTGTGCCAGATATGGGGCCCCAATAATGGGGGAACAGAATGATGGTCTAATGAAATGTTTACAAAGTATCAATCATTTTTGGAAGTGAAACCTTTTCATTTAAGAAAATAAAAAAGGCGATATGGTTTATTTGAAAATTAGAAATTCAAATTAACAAAAACTAAATGAGAAATGGTAAAAATAAAAAAAACATAAAACAAATAAAAACTGAGTAAAAATAAACTTGGGTTTCCTTATGTATATTCATATTCATATTCTTTATCCAAGTAAAAATTACAAATTGCAATATACACACATCATATATAGATAAGAAAGTATAAAATTGTAACACTAACCATAAAAAAATAGTAACATATTAATAATAAAGCAACGAACAATGAAACATTTATACAATTCAAGTTTAAAATGAAAATATTACAACATATGAAAATTGAAGTACAGGTACTCAATAAAGGAATCAAAACAGTTTTGTGTTATTGTTTTTTATAGTTTAAAATTTAAAAATGACAGTCTTTTAATCTCCATGGGGAGAATATTAAAGAGTATTATTATCCAGTAGTTCGGACCTCCCTGACACCTCTTTAATCGCCAGTAGATTGTGCAATCACTCCGATGCCTTGTCTCATACTGGTGTAGTTCCTGGTGAGTCTCAAACAAATCTGTGTATTTCTTAATATACAGTAGATTTTCTAGTATGTGCAATGAGGGAACAGAAGGAAATCCGTATAACATCTATATAGGCTATTCACTTAAGGGCATTCACTATCCATATCTCGGAAGTCCTTTCAAAATATTATAACAAAACTGACCAAGAGCAAGTGACGAAAAATATTTTTAAGTTTCTAAATTGACCGCAAGGGGGCGCAGTTACTAGGGTGAACAATAGGTTTCAAAAATTCTTCCAGAACTAAATATAACTTTTATAATTTTATTAAAAAGCTGAGTTAATTTCTTATTACTTTGGTTCTAAACTTATATCGTTATATCTTCTGAACCCCTTATCCGAATTGAATGAGCTTAGGCTTATTTAAAAGGAAGTTTCAAGCTGTTTTAGGATTCGAATCGAGTGACACTTCCTAGTTTTTCATAAACTGGTTAGATGGCGCTGTTTGTAGCTATTACAGGTTTTTCCAATTTTCTTAAAATTTTTAAATGAAAGGTTATACCTCTCTTACTGTATTTTTAATGAGTGATAAAAGGCCGAACTTTTGGTGAAAACTGCACATTCATATCTTTTTTAGTTTTTAAGCTCCAGGTGCGTCCCTAGACCTTTACTGTTAAGGAGGAGGGGCACAAAAAACTAACTGACACAAAAATCCATATTTTTGTAATACGGTAATTTCGGTATTACGTGCCGGTTCTGCTTGTGTCTTGTAATTTGCCAACTTGCACCCTTCTGCCCCCTCTTTTAGTGACGCTTTTAAAATACTCGATTCTGCTGCTGCAGAAAAATCACATAATATCTACAGTGTGACAGATCGATGTAAGCCTCTGAGAGAAATTTCATTAGTCTAGCAAACGAGCTGAAAGCGGTTGACCCTAAAAATGCATGGAATTTTCAAAATCTTATTTTCGGACGAAGAAAAAATATTTTTTTTTTCGTTACGATTATCGAAAGTCTACATTTTTCAATAAATAAAAACCAACTTCTTTGAAACAGAAAAAATAAAATGGAAAAAAAATACTGACTTTCCGATAATCTTAACGAAAAAAACATAATTTCACTCGGTACAAGTAGTATAGCAGGGGCGGTCCTGGGACACCTCGATGGCATCTTGACCACCGATCGGTCCCAGGAGCTCTTCGGCTCACCTGCCTGCAAGAAGTGTTTACCTGTCACTTTTGTGCACCTGTCTTTTGCGTGCCACCTGGTTTGCACAGGTAGGTGTGATTTTTGAAAAAAACTTCCAAGAAGCGAGCTTCGCGTCATCACAAGAGCCGAGCCTCGCCTCGCCGAATTCCGAGAATTGTTTTTCTGTTGATGTTCGACGTAAGACTAGAGGTCAGGTTCGCAGATAAGAAAAGGTCGAGGATGTAGATAAGGAGATGTTTGTGTAGTATTGAGATGAGCAATGTTTGAATAAATACGTAAAATATTAGTTTTTGGAAAAATACCGAGAATAGCTTGTTTTAATTTTCGACGACGTAAGACTAGAGGTCAGGTTCGCAGATAAGAAAAGGTCGAGGATGTAGATAAGGAGATCTTTGTGTAGTATTGAGATGAGCAATAATAATGTTTTAATAAATAATATTTGTTTCGAATAATAACGTATACCAGGTGATTAAAAATATGTATAGCACACATAATTAATATATACGTAAACCTTCTATAAATGAATACAATTTTTATGCCAAAGATGTAATTGTTCAGTTGAAAAAAAATATTAATAAATACTTAAAACATAGAGTAAAGTTATTAAAATTTTGTGATCCTTGTTTAGCGAATTATGTATTTGGTGTAAATAGTATTAGGTCTGTGATTTTAATGTCAAAATAGAACAGTGCAAAAATATGGAAATTAAAATGTAAAAAAAAACTACTACGGTTTATTTTATGTGTTATTAGTTTTACTTAGTGGGTCTCGTAATTCGAACTATGGCAGGAGAAAATTCAATTTTGTGTCTTGATATCCAGAGATTTAATTGTGCCTCTGGATTTATTCCAAAAGAACTAGCTGTGTATGAAGGAACACGTTGTTCAAATTTTCTTTTCAAACCACCATATAACAAAAGCATGTTAAAAGGCCAGGATTTAAAAACGATATCTTATCTCGAAAACTCATATCATGGTCTAATATGGGAGTCTGGTTTAGTAGACTTGAACGAAATAGCAAATATCTTAGAACATGTGATGAAAAGATATGATGCCCCAAAAATATACGTCAAAGGAGATGAAAAGGTGAATTTTCAAAGAAAATTTATAAGTGCGGAAAAAATTTGGAGAGTGAACCGAAGCTAAACAAGTTTAAGAAAGTTCCCGAATGTCACTTTCACAAGGATCCATATGGCACTACTTGGCATTGTGCATTATCAAACACCAAGTTGTTATATAGTTATAAATACTGTTTTTTTTTGTTTAAAGATCAATAAATTATTTGTAGAAAACATGGAAATAAAATGTATATGAAAAAATATTTATTTTATTAAGTCACTCTACATTATTTTTATCTATCCAACTATTATACTTATCACTGAAACCTAACCATTTTACGAATACTCTATTGTTTTTACGTTTTAACACTTTTTCAACTAAATAAATGTCTGGATATTTAACTTTTTGCAATTGAAGTTCATAGAATCCTTTTTTAATGTCTTGTTTTTCTGCATCTTGAAGAAGGTATGTCACTGGATTTGTAAGTTAAACTTTTTTTAATATAAATTCGGTTTGGATTTATAAAAATTTGCACTTATAGTGTGTTATTAGTATAGGTTTTTAATATAAAAAAACATAACATATTTTAATATTTTATTTAATATTATCAGATGATCCGAAACCTTTATTTCCCCCTAATGTCCCAAAAAGAATACTGTTAGTCGATACAAAAGTGCAATTAATAGATTTTTTTGATGATAATTTGTGCAATTTTTTCTGATTTACAAATTTTAGATGCGATGCAATTAATAGATTTTTTTTGATGATGATTTGTGCAATTTTGTCTGATTTACAAATTTTAGATGTGATATTTGAATGATTAAATAAAACTATAAATACATTCTTGATCAATGATGCCCGCTCCGACGTCGATTCCATATTTGGCCCGATCTTGAATGGATTTCAGCGTAGAATCCTTGTGGTATTTCAATTTGTATGCCTGTGTCAATTTTTGATGATGGTTCAATGGTGTGGTCTTCTACGCTGAAAAGATCGAATCCAGCCGCTTCAGAGGTAAATTGTCTAGGAGCTAGAGCCTCTGGGTGTGTTTTTTCTTAATTTAATCTGAAAAAAAAGTAAATTTAGTTATTATATGAAGTAAATATTGGTATTCAACAAATTTATTAATTTAATGCCTGCCTGGATAGTTGGTTTTGTTGTTGTTGTTGATGATGAGACTGATGTTTTATTCGTTCTAATCTACGAAATTCCCTTTTTACACTTTTTGAAGCACCTATCGGACTTTGTCGCAGTACCAAATGGTTGGATACGTAACGGATAGGATCATAAGTTTCGAATGTTCCATCTTCATCCCAGCTATAATCAACCAATTGTGATGATGATGGTACTGTTGTTGTTGTTGTTGTTGTTGTTGTTAGTGCTGTTGTCAACGATGACGACGATGATGATGGTGCACCAAAAAGTTTGGTTCTTGGTGTAGTCATTCTTTTTTGATTTATTCTAAAAAAAAATAAAAAAAATAGTAATTTTTTTGTATATCCTATTTATTATAATATTTTTTGATATATTTAATTTTTTAGAATATAACCTTTTAATATTGTTGTTTACTTTTTGTTCTAGGTGCTTTATTCGAAACAGTTAATAGATAAATTAGAAAAATTAAAAACATGAATATTGTTTTTTTATTAGGTAAATTTTAGTTTTAAGGAAATCCCCATGGTAAAGTATCTGTATATTTGTAATTGACGATTCTTTTATCGTCGTAAGGATTTAGAGCAACTTTTGTCTGATTAATTGTATAAACTTTATGTAATTTTGATACAATCATTTTTTGATTAACATTATTACAAGTATTATTAAAAATACGTTGATAATAGTCATCAAAAGTTATAGTTTTAAGTGCAGTTTTATTAATTCCCTTTGCTTTTTTATAATGTTATAATTTTGAATAAAATTATCAGTTTCTTTTAAATCTATTCCTTGATTTTTCATTTTTTTAATCTTTTCTAATTCCATTTGTGTTTTATATACTTTTATGGAATACCTTTTAGATTTAAGACCTATAAATTCTAACATAATTGTTCCATTTAGTTCATCTTTCATTAATCCTAAATTGTTTTACTTTTTGAGGGCATATTATATATACGTTGTTATAAGGATAATCTAAAGTATCAAATAAATGAATATCTTCTTTAATATGTTGATAGATATCGTCAACGAGAAAAAAAAATGATATATTAAAGAATCGGTATCTGTATACAAAAGTTTTGCGTTAGATCCAAATTTATTTTTTATATAGTTATAATGAAAGTCATAAAGAAACGTTTTTTTTTTTTGACAGATCCAAAAAAAAAAAAAAAAAAATGCTGAAACCTACTAAATATTGGTTTTATTTATTCTTACTTCTAATCGTGACATTTCGATAAGAACAATGCCATTAGAAATACAAGTACAACTATGAAAATTTGGTTGTGAAATATAAAAATTTGCTCCAAATCTACCATTCCATCTTGTTACTAACTTAATATCTTTATGTTTGCGTACGTTTTCTATTGTTTTTCCAAAGGATGCATTATTTAATAACTTAAAAAAAAAATTCAAAATCATTTTTGCTTTCTTTCCGTAAATTTGTATTTAAATCAATATGTTTTTTTAAACCAACATGATTGATCAAATTTTAATACTTTATCTATTTCTATAATTTTTAATCCTAATTGTAAAGCTTGTTTTAAATTTCGATAATGAATTACATAATTTTTTTTTAATAAAAAATGTAGTTAGCAATTTTGGAAGTTTTGATTTTGGTGGACCTAAATGTTCCGGACAAAGTGGTAAATCTTTTTTTAATTGAAAAAGTTCTCTAGGATATTCTATATCAACTTCAAATATATATCCAATGGCGCTATCGTCAGCAATATTTAAAATAATATTAGGTGTAAAATTATTTAGATTAATCCATTTAAATTTTTTTTGAGGTAATGGTAAACTCATTGCTGCACCATATGAATTATTAACATCAAAATACATTAAATAAGATTGAGTTAATTTTGAATCGTAAGATGTTTCCATATATTTATTATAAGCTTTACCATATCTATTCGAACATTGAGATATACTTCCTCGAATACCCCTTTCGATAAATAAAAGCATGTCAATGTCAGTTAGTAGTAATTCTAATTCGATACCTTGTGACAAAACAATTTGATAAGTTAAACCTGGAACTGTATAGGTCCACAATGCATCTAGTTCGTATGTTCTTAGACACATATCTCTAAAGTTTTCAAAAATATCAGCCAAAAGTAGAAAACGTCAGTTTTAAGGTATAATTCTGCATATTCTTGTAAATTGTTAATATTAAAAGTATTCCAAAAACGGTTTGAGACAAAACAATATTCATCTTGTGAAATATTTTTACCACTAATGGAACTATAAAAAGATGCTATTTTCGGAAATGTTGTGTCTTTTAATTGTTCCCAACAATCTAAATATCCATATGGAAAAAACTCCTTTACGTGATAGTAATTCAAATTCGGTATTTGATGTATAAAAACTTTTAAGAATATTTTTTTATCATTAGCTAAATAAGAGGATAAATTGTTAATACTGGAAGACATAAATCTATAAGAATCCAGAAATCTAAAATTAATATTTGTATTTTCTATATATTTTGTAAAAGAAATATATCTTTCTTTATTAATTATAATTGTAAAGGGAAAAATTATTTTTTTCCCTTTACATTAAGACTGAGTGCTTTAATTAAGAAATAACTATCGTAGCCGGAGAGAGATTGTAGAATACAAGTGTCATGGGGTCAGTTACGCAGATAACAAAAGGTCAAGATGATTACAAGATGAATGAGTAGCACCACGAAACTGACAATGATCTCTAACTTTTTTTTTCATCGAATGCAAATGGTTTTTTACAAATAAAACAATGAGATACAGAATAAAATGTATGTAATTCTTTGTTTAAGGGTTTTATTGGAATTATATTTTTAAAAATTTTGTCAACTTGGTATGCAATATTCTCAAGTTCTTTTAGGAACCATTCAATGCAGTCTTTTCCTGTAAATATTTTAAAATATGATAAAGAATTATTATATTTAAAATAATATGTAATGCTGAAAGCTTTATGTTCTTGATATATTGTAGTCGTAGTAGTAGTAGACTTTGAATTAATTGTGTTTGGATTTATTTTTTCTAAAATACTTTCTAAATCGGCATAAATTGCAAAAGGAACTCTTTGTTTAAATTTAAAATTTGTAAATTTTAAAATATTGTTATCATCAGATGGTAAAGTTATTTTGGTTTTATTCATAGTTTTACAACAAATTAAATGTTTTTGAAGATTTTCTTCAGTTTTAAAGTGATTTAAACATCTTTCACAAAACCATTTTTTGTGACTTATATTTCCCATTTGTTGGTTTAATACACGTGATAGATCTTTAATTAAAGCAAAATGATATATATTTGGATAGTTATTTTCATCATTAAAATAATCTATTTTATTATTACAAGGAATCATTAGTAAATTTATTTTTGGAGAATAATTTTGTTGACTTGAACACAGTGGAACAATTTGAGATTTTTTTTATAGTGAAAATGTTAATTGATAATTTATTTAATATTTCAAATTTTAATATATTTTTAATGCATATGGGAAATTCAATGTTATCATACTTTAACACCTCATTAAAATGAGGATAAGAAGATGTTCTGTTTATATTTCTGTTTTTTTTTATCACTTACTGGATATAAAGCACATACAATTGACCATAAAAACAATATTGATCATTATTTTTAAGGTTAATAATTCCTTTGTGTTTTTAAGAAATTGAGGTATTTCTGTGTAAGTTGAAAGGTCAACATTTATAGGGTAAAATTATTTATATTCACTTTTAAATGTAAAATTTCATATAACGCAAAACCAGAATCTCTTTCTTGAAATTCTTCCAATTTTTTAAAAATTTTATTTTTCGCATTTTCAGTATACCAATTTCTTTTAGAGCAGTATTATTGTGAATAATTTCGTTTTCTGTAGAAAAATGTTTTTATAGCAGTTTCCAAATTATGAGATTTAATAAACATTGTGGAAAATATAATATTAACTTTTAATAGATTTTTTTTTAATTCGTTTTTTATCTGAATTGAAAAACTTTTATATGCTTTATTGAAAAAAATTGTTGGATCTTTAATATTTAAGTTTATAATAGCACCTGTTCGTATTCGTTCCTGAAAACACGATTCAATATCTTCCAATAATAAATTTTTTTTTAATTATTTTTAAATAGAGCAGAACGACAAAATTTTATTCTTTTTTGATTTTTAAAATTTTCCTTATAATTTGTTAAATAAGTTAAACTTGATTCAATTTTTGAAAAATTTGCAATACATTTTGATTTACTTTTTTTGACAGTTATTAATTAATTTTATTATTTTATTTAAATATTTTATCCAAAATAAATATTCATCTTTTTTTAATTAATCTGCTTACCTGCTCGATTTTATGTAGCACTTTACTGACCAACTGATCAAGAGTCTGTAAGCTAATTTCAGAATTAACATCCATTTTTATAATGGACTGAAGTCTATTAGAATAGTTGAATAGGGATCTAGGTATATACATATTTTTTTAAGTTGTTGCAGTGAATTAGATTTTATTATAATACATAAGATAATTTCAGTGAATCCAAAATAATAAAGTTAACAAATTAACCCACAATTAAAGAAATAAGTTATTACACCTTATATAAAAAATATATTCTATTTACAAATTAAGTAATCATTTCTACTGCGTAGTTGCATATGTAAATGTAAGTAATGGTTTTGTTATTATACAATAGGAGAGGTTTGAGTTTTTTGTATTATTCCATTTAAACATTTCATAAGAAATACATTTATCTTAAAATTTATATTTTTTCAAATATAATATGTTTGAAACTAAATTTCCTAGTTTACCCTCCCATTAAAACAAGAATCCACATCTTCCCAAACTGATTTTCTTTTCAACAGACCCTTGTTATTTTTTAAGTGCAATTTAAAATGTAATAAAAAGTGTTTTTAAAATTGACAAATTACTTTCTATTAAAGTTTTTGCATATACCATAAAAAAATCAGTAACTTTCAAAGAAAATCAAAATAAATACTATTATTTAATTAAATGGAATTTTGTATATAGACAAGCTCGAAAAAGTGACTGTCAAAAATATTATCTAGTTAGACTTCGTTTTGAAAAAAAAATTAAAGAATGTGAAAGTGTACTTGAAAAAATTCTAAATACAGAACATAGATATAAAATATACAATGAAAGGATAAATATATTAAATAAGTAAAATAAGTTTAAAAAATAAGTAAGCTCCTGTTAAATAAATATAAGTTGATTCATGACAACTAAAGCCATCTTTAACGGAAAATTAATTTTATCTTTTACAAATACCATGATTGTAGATGGTGTCGTAGACATTTGTTTTTTTGATTTTAAAACTTTTTAAGTAGAAAAAAATATATTTATATATAGAACTATTAAAATGTAAAAAAACTAACTCCGCATCTAGTCGTTCAGTTAGAATTTATGTAACATCGTGGGTATTTTATTTGGGAAACACAGTGAAAAAAAGTTTATAAATATTATTTACTTACCCAAAAAAAAATTTAAAATATTTACTGAAATTATACGTATCACTATTATCTAACTAATCAAAATAATTTATTCTAAGATTTGGTTGTTTTATTACAATTTTGTTTTTAACTATTTCCATTTCATCTTCCTCGAATAAAGTTACTTTTGAAATTGTATTCACTTTTTTTTTATAGTTTGTGAATATGAAAATTTGATAATAGTGATGATCCCTGATTGGGAACGAAATTCGTTTTAAGCAAATTAGGAAATTTAGTTTCAAACTTATTGACAGGTCTTTGCTCAACAACAAAATTAGTTTTACATTTTTTTTTATCAAATCACTTTTACTGTACTTGTTAATGGATTATATTATATTAATCGATCGTGTAAAATTAAACAATATGCACTAGTATTTTCTGGAACTGAAGAACTTGTTTCAAATTCTATACGAATATCAACAAACGAATAGAGAGAGAACTGATACCAAACGCAAACTCTGGACGAGTATAAATACAAATTTATCATTGAAAAAACATTTGAGATTTTGACGTAGACGAAGATCAAAGTATTCATTAATTTCAAAGGAAATTTTCAACAAAATTTGCTGTTACATATTGGAACACCACGTACACAGTAAATGCTTCTTTATCTTTTATCATAATTACTAGCAAAAACAGAAATTTTCCTAATATTTTGCAACGTGACTTATATTCGATAACGAAAAAATAAAAATGCAATGTACGTCGTGCAGCGTGACTTTTATTTGATAACTGAAAATAAAAATGCAAAGGTCATGCAAGGTGACCTATATTTGATAAAACATGTTTTTGGTGCTACGTGACTTATTTTCTGGAAAATTTTACATATACATGATTATACCATGCTACTTTGCGTGTGTGTGTGTGTTGTCAATAGAAATGACGCGAATGATTGATAAGAGTTTTGTATATAAATTATCATGCACACACCGAACCTGTCGAGTACATCGCTCTTGTCATTATATCATTTCCAAGTGAGGCGGTCCGAAAAACTGAAATTGTAAGTAGATTACTTAAAACAAAAGAATATTACCAAACGCATGTTCGTTATCTAAAAAAAAAACAATTGCCATTATTAAAAAATTTTTAAAAAATAGTTCATGTGTTCTTCGTTATAATAGAGTGGAAAGTAATTTGTCATTTTAAATTGCACTTAAAAAATAACAAGGGTCTGTTGAAAAGAAAATCAGTTTGGGAAGATGTGGATTCTTGTTTTAATGGGAGGGTAAACTAGGAAATTTAGTTTCAAACATATTATATTTGAAAAAATATAAATTTTAAGATAAATGTATTTCTTATGAAATGTTTAAATGGAATAATACAAAAAACTCAAACCTCTCCTATTGTATAATAACAAAACCATTACTTACATTTACATATGCAACTACGCAGTAGAAATGATTACTTAATTTGTAAATAGAATATATTTTTTATATAAGGTGTAATAACTTATTTCTTTAATTGTGGGTTAATTTGTTAACTTTATTATTTTGGATTCACTGAAATTATCTTATGTATTATAATAAAATCTAATTCACTGCAACAACTTAAAAAAATATGTATATACCTAGATCCCTATTCAACTATTCTAATAGACTTCAGTCCATTATAAAAATGGATGTTAATTCTGAAATTAGCTTACAGACTCTTGATCAGTTGGTCAGTAAAGTGCTACATAAAATCGAGCAGGTAAGCAGATTAATTAAAAAAAGATGAATATTTATTTTGGATAAAATATCTAAATAAAATAATAAAATTAATTAATAACTGTCAACAAAAGTAAATCAAAATGTATTGCAAATTTTTCAAAAATTGAATCAAGTTTAACTTATTTAACAAATTATAAGGAAAATTTTAAAAATCAAAAAAGAATAAAATTTTGTCGTTCTGCTCTATTTAAAAATAATTAAAAAAAAATTTATTATTGGAAGATATTGAATCGTGTTTTCAGGAACGAATACGAACAGGTGCTATTATAAACTTAAATATTAAAGATCCAACAATTTTTTTCAATAAAGCATATAAAAGTTTTTCAATTCAGATAAAAAACGAATTAAAAAAAAATCTATTAAAAGTTAATATTATATTTTCCACAATGTTTATTAAATCTCATAATTTGGAAACTGCTATAAAAACATTTTTCTACAGAAAACGAAATTATTCACAATAATACTGCTCTAAAAGAAATTGGTATACTGAAAATGCGAAAAATAAAATTTTTAGAAAATTGGAAGAATTTCAAGAAAGAGATTCTGGTTTTGCGTTATATGAAATTTTACATTTAAAAGTGAATATAAATAATTTTACCCTATAAATGTTGACCTTTCAACTTACACAGAAATACCTCAATTTCTTAAAAACACAAAGGAATTATTAACATTAAAAATAATGATCAATATTGTTTTTATGGTCAATTGTATGTGCTTTATATCCAGTAAGTGATAAAAAAAAACAGAAATATAAACAGAACATCTTCTTATCCTCATTTTAATGAGGTGTTAAAGTATGATAACATTGAATTTCCCATATGCATTAAAAATATATTAAAATTTGAAATATTAAATAAATTATCAATTAACATTTTCACTATAAAAAAAATCTCAAATTGTTCCACTGTGTTCAAGTCAACAAAATTATTCTCCAAAAATAAATTTACTAATGATTCCTTGTAATAATAAAATAGATTATTTTAATGATGAAAATAACTATCCAAATATATATCATTTTGCTTTAATTAAAGATCTATCACGTGTATTAAACCAACAAATGGGAAATATAAGTCACAAAAAATGGTTTTGTGAAAGATGTTTAAATCACTTTAAAACTGAAGAAAATCTTCAAAAACATTTAATTTGTTGTAAAACTATGAATAAAACCAAAATAACTTTACCATCTGATGATAACAATATTTTAAAATTTACAAATTTTAAATTTAAACAAAGAGTTCCTTTTGCAATTTATGCCGATTTAGAAAGTATTTTAGAAAAAATAAATCCAAACACAATTAATTCAAAGTCTACTACTACTACGACTACAATATATCAAGAACATAAAGCTTTCAGCATTACATATTATTTTAAATATAATAATTCTTTATCATATTTTAAAATATTTACAGGAAAAGACTGCATTGAATGGTTCCTAAAAGAACTTGAGAATATTGCATACCAAGTTGACAAAATTTTTAAAAATATAATTCCAATAAAACCCTTAAACAAAGAATTACATACATTTTATTCTGTATCTCATTGTTTTATTTGTAAAAAACCATTTGCATTCGATGAAAAAAAAAGTTAGAGATCATTGTCAGTTTCGTGGTGCTACTCATTCATCTTGTAATCATCTTGACCTTTTGTTATCTGCGTAACTGACCCCATGACACTTGTATTCTACAATCTCTCTCCGGCTACGATAGTTATTTCTTAATTAAAGCACTCAGTCTTAATGTAAAGGGAAAAAAATAATTTTTCCCTTTACAATTATAATTAATAAAGAAAGATATATTTCTTTTACAAAATATATAGAAAATACAAATATTAATTTTAGATTTCTGGATTCTTATAGATTTATGTCTTCCAGTATTAACAATTTATCCTCTTATTTAGCTAATGATAAAAAAATATTCTTAAAAGTTTTTATACATCAAATATCGAGTTTGAATTACTATCACGTAAAGGAGTTTTTTCCATATGGATATTTAGATTGTTGGGAACAATTAAAAGACACAACATTTCCGAAAATAGCATCTTTTTATAGTTCCATTAGTGGTAAAAATATTTCACAAGATGAATATTGTTTTGTCTCAAACCGTTTTTGGAATACTTTTAATATTAACAATTTACAAGAATATGCAGAATTATACCTTAAAACTGACGTTTTCTACTTTTGGCTGATATTTTTGAAAACTTTAGAGATATGTGTCTAAGAACATACGAACTAGATGCATTGTGGACCTATACAGTTCCAGGTTTAACTTATCAAATTGTTTTGTCACAAGGTATCGAATTAGAATTACTACTAACTGACATTGACATGCTTTTATTTATCGAAAGGGGTATTCGAGGAAGTATATCTCAATGTTCGAATAGATATGGTAAAGCTCATAATAAATATATGGAAACATCTTACGATTCAAAATTAACTCAATCTTATTTAATGTATTTTGATGTTAATAATTCATATGGTGCAGCAATGAGTTTACCATTACCTCAAAAAAAATTTAAATGGATTAATCTAAATAATTTTACACCTAATATTATTTTAAATATTGCTGACGATAGCGCCATTGGATATATATTTGAAGTTGATATAGAATATCCTAGAGAACTTTTTCAATTACATAAAGATTTACCACTTTGTCCGGAACATTTATGTCCACCAAAATCAAAACTTCCAAAATTGCTAACTACATTTTTTATTAAAAAAAAATTATGTAATTCATTATCGAAATTTAAAACAAGCTTTACAATTAGGATTAAAAATTATAGAAATAGATAAAGTATTAAAATTTGATCAATCATGTTGGTTTAAAAAAACATATTGATTTAAATACAAATTTACGGAAAGAAAGCAAAAATGATTTTGAATTTTTTTTTTAAGTTATTAAATAATGCATCCTTTGGAAAAACAATAGAAAACGTACGCAAACATAAAGATATTAAGTTAGTAACAAGATGGAATGGTAGATTTGGAGCAAATTTTTATATTTCACAACCAAATTTTCATAGTTGTACTTGTATTTCTAATGGCATTGTTCTTATCGAAATGTCACGATTAGAAGTAAGAATAAATAAAACCAATATTTAGTAGGTTTCAGCATTTTTTTTTTTTTGGATCTGTCAAAAAAAAAAAACGTTTCTTTATGACTTTCATTATAACTATATAAAAAATAAATTTGGATCTAACGCAAAACTTTTGTATACAGATACCGATTCTTTAATATATCATTTTTTTTTCTCGTTGACGATATCTATCAACATATTAAAGAAGATATTCATTTATTTGATACTTTAGATTATCCTTATAACAACGTATATATAATATGCCCTCAAAAAGTAAAACAATTTAGGATTAATGAAAGATGAACTAAATGGAACAATTATGTTAGAATTTATAGGTCTTAAATCTAAAAGGTATTCCATAAAAGTATATAAAACACAAATGGAATTAGAAAAGATTAAAAAAATGAAAAATCAAGGAATAGATTTAAAAGAAACTGATAATTTTATTCAAAATTATAACATTATAAAAAAGCAAAGGGAATTAATAAAACTGCACTTAAAACTATAACTTTTGATGACTATTATCAACGTATTTTTAATAATACTTGTAATAATGTTAATCAAAAAATGATTGTATCAAAATTACATAAAGTTTATACATTTAATCAGACAAAAGTTGCTCTAAATCCTTACGACGATAAAAGAATCGTCAATTACAAATATACAGATACTTTACCATGGGGATTTCCTTAAAACTAAAATTTACCTAATAAAAAAACAATATTCATGTTTTTAATTTTTCTAATTTATCTATTATCTGTTTCGAATAAAGCACCTAGAACAAAAAGTAAACAACAATATTAAAAGGTTATATTCTAAAAAATTAAATATATCAAAAAATATTATAATAAATAGGATATACAAAAAAATTACTATTTTTTTTTATTTTTTTTTTAGAATAAATCAAAAAAGAATGACTACACCAAGAACCAAACTTTTTGATGCACCATCATCATCGTCGTCGTCGTCGTCGTCGTTATCGTTGACAGCAGCACCAACAACAACAACAACAACAACAACAACAGTACCATCATCATCACAATTGGTTGATTATAGCTGGGATGAAGATGGAACATTCGAAACTTATGATCCTATCCGTTACGTATCCAACCATTTGGTACTGCGACAAAGTCCGATAGGTGCTTCAAAAAGTGTAAAAAGGGAATTTCGTAGATTAGAACGAATAAAACATCAGTCTCATCATCAACAACAACAACAAAACCAACTATCCAGGCAGGCATTAAATTAATAAATTTGTTGAATACCAATATTTACTTCATATAATAACTAAATTTACTTTTTTTTTTTCAGATTAAATTAAGAAAAAACACACCCAGAGGCTCTAGCTCCTAGACAATTTACCTCTGAAGCGGCTGGATTCGATCTTTTCAGCGTAGAAGACCACACCATTGAACCATCATCAAAAATTGACACAGGCATACAAATTGAAATACCACAAGGATTCTACGCTGGTTTTCAGGTTTCAGATCATCTGATAATATTAAATAAAATATTAAAATATGTTATGTTTTTTTATATTAAAAACCTATACTAATAACACACTATAAGTGCAAATTTTTATAAATCCAAACCGAATTTATATTAAAAAAAGTTTAACTTACAAATCCAGTGACATACCTACTTCAAGATGCAGAAAAACAAGACATTAAAGAAGGATTCTATGAACTTCAATTGCAAAAAGTTAAATATCCAGACATTTATTTATTTGAAAAGGTGTTAAAACGTAAAAACAATAGAGTATTCGTAAAATGGTTAGGTTTCAGTGATAAGTATAATAGTTGGATAGATAAAAATAATGTAGAGCGACTTAATAAAATAAATATTTTTTTCATATACGTTTTATTTCCATGTTTTCTACAAATAATTTATTGATCTTTAAACAAAAAAAAACAGTATTTATAACCATATAACAACTTGGTGTTTGATAATGCACAATGCCAAGTAGTGCCATATGGATCCTTGTGAAAGTGACATTCGGGAACTTTCTTAAACTTGTTTAGCTTCGGTTCACTCTCCAAATTTTTTCCGCACTTATAAATTTTCTTTGAAAATTCACCTTTTCATCTCCTTTGACGTATATTTTTGGGGCATGATATCTTTTCATCACATGTTCTAAGACATTTGCTATTTCGTTCAAGTCTACTAAACCAGACTCCCATATTAGACCATGATATGAGTTTTCGAGATAAGATATCGTTTTTAAATCCTGGCCTTTTAACATGCTTTTGTCATATGGTGGTTTGAAAAGAAAATTTGAACAACGTGTTCCATCATACACAGCTAGTTCTTTTGGAATAAATCCAGAGGCACAATTAAATCTCTGGATATCAAGACACAAAATTGAATTTTCTCCTGCCATAGTTCGAATTACGAGACCCACTAAGTAAAACCAACAACACATAAAATAAACCGTAGTAGTTTTTTTTTACATTTTAATTTGCATATTTTTGCACTGTTCTATTTTGACATTAAAATCATAGACCTAATACTATTTACACCAAATACATAATTCGCTAAACAAGGATCACAAAATTTTAATAACTTCACTCTATGTTTTAAGTGTTTATTAATATTTTTTTCAACTGAACAATTACATCTTTGGCATAAAAATTGTATTCATTTATAGAAGGCTTACGTATATATTAATTATGTGTGCTATACATATTTTTAATCACCTGGTATAAGCTATTATTCGAAACAAATATTATTTATTAAAACATTATTATTGCTCATCTCAATACTACACAAACATCTCCTTATCTACATCCTCGACCTTTTCTTATCTGCGAACCTGACCTCTAGTCTTACGTCGTCGAAAATTAAAACAAGCTATTCTCGCTATTTTTCCAAAAACTAATATTTTATTCAAACATTGCTCATCTCAATACTACACAAACATCTCCTTATCTACATCCTCGACCTTTTCTTATCTGCGAACCTGACCTCTAGTCTTACGTCGAGCATTAACAGAAAAACAATTCTCGGTACTCGACCTTTTCTTATCTGCGAACCTGACCTCTAGTCTTACGTCGAACATATTCATTTTAATTAACAGAAAAACAATTCTGGGAATTCGGCGAGGCGAGGCTCGGCTCTTGTGATGACGCGAAGCTCGCTTCTTGGAAGTTTTTTTCAAAAATCACACCTACCTGTGCAAACCAGGTGGCACGCAAAAGACAGGTGCACAAAAGTGACAGGTAAACACTTCTTGCAGGCAGGTGAGCCGAAGAGCTCCTGGGACCGATCGGTGGTCAAGATGCCATCGAGGTGTCCCAGGACCGCCCCTGCTATACTACTGGTACATTTTTTTTCGTCAAAAAATAAGACCTTGAAAAGTTGATGGGTTTTAGAATTAATCCCATATCCTCTTAAAAATAGTATTAATAAAACTATTTAGTTTGGTCGAAAGTACTATAAAAACAAAACTGTTTTTGAATATTGCGCAGATCATTATTTACGTCTTTGTTAAATTGTATTTCTTTATATAACAATAATGAAATATTACTTGTTACTTTTGGCTTTCCTCCCTTCACATTTTATCCAGGCTTAGGATTGGTCCAACCTCTGCCAGGAAGTTAAAAGTTAAAAGTTAAAACAACAACATAACGGTAACAGTAACGCAAAAACACACGAAAACAACAAAAACAATAATGAAACAACAATAGCAATAAAATGTAGATAACAAACAACAACAACAACAAAAACAATAATATGTAACAAAGAAAATTAAAAATTTATAATCTTCAAAATGTTGTCCATCATTTAGGATGCATCAATTTATCCTTCGGAGAGTCGATGAAACAGCAGTTTCAGTTTCAGCCCCAAGTATACATATTTTTTTTATGAAAATGTGAAATATTTAAGTTTAAGAACAAAACAAAACAAATAATGCTTTTTTACAGAAACACGTCAACCGAATAAAATTACTTTAAGTATACTATAATAATCAGTAGTAATTTCCTTCCTCACGATCTATATTTGCACCTGTACTAAAACAACTGCTAAATAACCATATATCAATGGAAGATTTTTAATTGACTGTTACAATCCGAGAAACTGATTCTGCGAGGTATAAAGATAATTCTGCAACAAATAAATCTTCTCTATCTACAGAGCAGAGATAGCTTGAAGGCAACGGTTCCGCCTTATAATTAGAATGAGGTAAATGCCGTATTGGACATTTTTACTTTCTCTTATTTGCCTAGTGATAATAATTAAATAAATAATACTTAATTATTAATTTAAAAAATTGCAAAACCGCAAATGTTTATTATACAATAACGGTTTCATAATTTTTTTGTACTGCCTCTTTTTAGTTCATTGAAGGAATTCTCATAAACTAGTTGCAGACAGACTTTTCTGTTTTTTTTTTTTGCCTGCTTTTGCTTTTCTTTGTACATCTTGATAAGGGTTGATCTAGTAAAAACATAATTATATAAAAAAATTAAAGCAATTCCTAAAATTGTACAAGTTAAAAGGAGTGAAAAATTGTTTCTTCTTCTTCCACTGCTGCAATCATCCGCTTACCTCTTGTACATACCTAAGTTGTATGTATTAATAACGTAGAATCCGAGGGATAGTCTTAGAGAGGTCATTTTAGCGTATTACTGATCGAGCGCACAACCGCCTACCCATCAGATAGCGAGCATATTCATTTTTTTATTTTTAACAACGCCAAAGGTAGACATGGCGTCACGCTCTTTGTTGACTACTTATCACAACTTATAACAGCATACAGAAAAAGGATGTATTGGAGGCCTATTTGTTCCAGTTCTTTGATGAGTATGTCCTGACTTTTATTTTTCCAGGTTAAAGCTCGAGAAAGACAAATTCTTCACCCACCAATGTATCATTTGAAGACTTTTTGGATTCTTCTCTATGCGTATCAAATATTAACGCTTATCTATTCTGTTGGTCCGTAAAGCTGACAGTATTGCAATGAGTAGGGATTCGTTTTGTTCGTTGGACAGGAGACTGCAAAATGCTGCAAATAACGTATTACACTTGATACAAAGGACGCATTTTACTTTTTGTTATACAATTTTAAAAATAATTGCATCTCCTGCGACTTTTTCAGGAGCATTTTTGTTTCTAGTCAAACATTTGACAAAATATATCTAATATTTAAAATCGTAGTGTGAAATTTTTTTTTAAAAGTTGAGTTTTCCAATTTTTGATATCTTTAATTTTATATTTAATAACGTTTTCGCTAGGGGTCAATGATTATCGAGATAAACTAGAAAGCCCAAAAACAGAACACATTTTGAAAACCTGTGGAACCCGCTCCGCTCGAGAACCTCTAAAATCTCTAAACCACTGGCGGCTCGCCAGAGGACGCGGGTGATGCGCCGCTTCACCTACATTTTTCAATCGATTTACTTAAATGTAAAAATATTTTTAAAATATTAAACATTTTATAATCTACATTTATATTATAAAAAGGTAGTATGTTTTATATAAATTCACAATATTTACTTAATTATACCATTATTTTCTATCAAAACTATTGCGTTATATACTCAAAAAATAATAATGACTTAAAAACGTAGCTCGCTGAACACCTTTTCATAAGAGAGACCCGTTGAGGAATCGCAATCAGCAGTAACAAATTCCGCATCAGACTCTCCCCGCACGCCGGCTTTCGCGCTTAGGTTTGTTTACGGCAGTTGCTATGGCAACGCAATGGTGATGGTGAATATCTGTAAGCCAAATAGAGATGGGAGAGGCTGCTGCTGCAGGCTGCAGGCGCTTGTTCGCTTGTTATAGAATTACTATAAATTGGTGCGTTCAAATCATCGGAGGCAGAAGCAGTTTTGTATCGATAATACATAACTGTTTTTTAAGAACAAAAAAATATATTTAAAATCTTATAAAATCGTATTATTTCCCTTAAATATTAAAAAACTTTCCAAAGCTATAGATAATTAGCATCATAAAAAGGTTTAAAAAACAGCCATTTTTGAGCGTGGCACCTCGAAAAATTTGCGGCTGCGGCGCTGTGCACTTAGCTACGCTGCGCTTCACCTGCTCTTAAATCCACGAGCCGCCACTGCTCTAAACACCTCCGTATACTGCCCAAAAAGTGTACACAAAAGTCTGTCTGATTATTTCGTATGATTTATTCGTTAACTAAAATATTTATTTTAGTTTTTCCGCATGAATCATGGATGTTTTTTTCAGACCAAGATACAACTATGAAAGAAACAACACTACTAATAAAGATGTAATACTCAGGTAACTATTTACATTCTGCGTGTTATACTATTTTAAAATGTAACTAAAGAAGATAAGCCCGTGGATGTGTTTGCATGGCTATGTGTACGTAGTGTTTGTACCGATGTGTATGAGCTCTCTACGTGCTGCGCTTCGGGAGCTGTTAATTTAAAGTCAAAACTAAACAGCAGTTTAGTCAAAAATTTCCTTTCCCCGTTTTAGTTTTTGTCAAAATTTCGGTTAGACCGTCATTCCTAATTACTTAAGTGGAATATTTTTTTAATAATTTTTATTATATATATATATTATATACAAATAGTCAAAATGTTAATTTTAGAGCAACTGTAAAAAGGAGAAATAAAAAAACTACAAATTACTTATATAATGTGGATGGAATAGTTGGGGATATATTTGCTAATCCACGATAACATAGGACGTTCTTTAATTGAATCATTCGTATGTTTAAGCATATGGCTGGCAATTTACCACTTTCGTTTTTTCGTAGTGAAAAATTTAAAACAACTATCGTTTTGAACTGAAAAAAAAAAATGAAAAATTCTTTTTGAAAACTGGGGATATACAAATTCAGTAATCCAACACTAGCCAAAGATCTAAATAAACACACAAAAAATAGTTACTGTTTGTATGTACGTATGTATTTATATTTGGACGTACCACGAAAGCTTGAGGCCTATGAACAATGTACCGTTACATTAAACCATGGTTGACTTTTTTAGTAACTTCATGCCCTATATTATAGAGAGTTTTTTGTCGACGTTCTCCGAATACCTAAATATGCATTTGCACTTCACGGTACCTCTATAGATAAGGCGGTAATATTGTCCCGGTTGTTATTGTATGCCTACAACAACTACTACCTATAAGTGGTGACCAATCAAAGTACTTCCCTTAAGCTAGCGATGGTATGTCAGCGCTCCGGTAGATAGATTATTATTGACGAGAATGTAGGACATTCACAAAGCAATTATACTGTCTCAACTTCTTATTTGCAATATACACAAAGGAAAACGAGAGTTATCATTATAATGTCAATGTATTTTTCAGTCCTTGCTGGTATATTTTAGAATCTTCCTATCAAAATCACAGCATTTTTTACATCCCACAACTTTTTAATCTTATCTTGAGTGTTTTTTTAATTGCTTTGTATTATTACGGTAACTAACAATAGCTAGGGAGGGCTGGCTATAAATATGTTTAGAGTGGCCGCTCGCCCTGTCATTTCTATGGTCATCGGCATTGCTTATGTGAAAAGAATATCTTTTCAGCTTTCTGTTTTCCACAAACTACCTCCTATTAAAGAGAACCTCCTAGGATTTACTAACCGAGCGTGGTTTCTGACCTATTTTTCGACTATAGAGGGCTCCCTGCATTCCGTAGCACAAAACTGCCTGCACCGATAATTTAAACAGTTGTATATTAGTATGCCCAACGGCAATTCAAAAGTAAGAGGTAATATAATCCAGATTTTTAGTAACAGTCTAAGACATGTAATATCAAAGATAAGTAAATGTAGAAGCATAGCTTCTTATGTATATGAGGAGAGCATTATTGGTAATCTTCTGGTAATGTATGGAACAAGCTATAATTTGCCAAAAAATTCAGCGGTACTGATACTTAATGTGACTGGGATGAATGGAGTATTAAGTTTTGCACATGTTAAGAAACATTTTAAACTAGAATTAAAACCTCTTTGGCGAGCTGTCATACTACCCTTAACTGTAGTTAGCTGGAAAAAAAGAGCAACTATCAAAATTAATAAGATAAGAATTAATTAATAATAAAAATATTAATGATAATAGTAATAATATTAATAATAATAAAACATCTAATAAAAACAGATTTTTTACAGTAATTTCAAAGGTAAAAATGTTATTTAGAAATAAAGAACTACTTGTGCAAATTACAATTAAATGATAAGGTTGCCCAATAAATTGCTTAATACCCTAAAATATAAAATTAACAGAAATAGGAAACACAAGAGAAAGAGAGAGAGGGCGAAAGAGAAAGAGAAAGAGAGAGAGAGAGAGAGAGAGAGAGAGAGAGCACTAGATTGAAAGGTCAAGGTTATATGACCAAAACCTATAATGTACGCTCGTATATGGAATCGATTTCAATACATGATGAACATCACTGAGACACTTAACTCTAATAGCGATATACCGCCTTTGGAAACCGCTATTGCCAAATTTACTGAGGACCTAGCTATGGCTCCGTCCTTTGTAACTAAAACGACTAAGTAGTCAAAGCACGGAGATCTTCACAGAACTATTAGAGGAAATTAGGGAAAAAATTGCCTTATAAGACTTCCCTGTAGGACTGGCGATTCCCACATACAAATATACGCAAAACGGCTGTCCCTTAATATCAAACAAAACATCGCTAACTTAGATAGTCAAAGATGGGACTATAAAAGTCTAAAATTGTAGGATTGAGGGCAATAAATTATATACAGTTTTTAAAGCATTTATACAATGGAAGAAGCAGAGCTGTTCGCAGATTCTCTGCAAGAACAGTTTAGCAAAAATCCTAGTATCAACGTATGTAAATGACGTATGACGTTACCTCAACAAAACCTTCCGTAAATTGACTTAGCTGTTATGAAAGATATTGCGTCAATACTTAACATTAAAAAAGTCTCTGGCTGAAACGCAATATCCAACTTCGCTCTTAAAAGACTAGGTATTAATATTTAATTATGTTCGTTTACCAAGATTGGTATTATTTTTAAGTTTCCTTAGTACATAAGTTAATAGCTGATCTGCTGGTACACTTGTGAATAGACATCAACTATCTTTACAGCTTATCTCAAACACTCTCTCAAAATAACTCCTTTCTATTTAATTGATTAATATATAAGTAATAGTCAGTTTAAAAAAAACCCTGGACTAAAAAATTATATGTCTGCCCTGAGGCCGGTAACGTGGACTCGAACGGCGCTCGGTTCTTCGACTCGTTAAGCCGCTTCTTCGGCGGCGGGTCGTGACCTTTCGTCACGCTAATTAATTGGCCCCTAATGTTACCGCACGCGGTCTTCGGCTTTTTGCTCGCACCGCCGCCACACGCCGCCGACGACCTCTAGTAGAGTTTGTGAACTTTGCTTATTTCTATGAATTGCACTTATATAGGAACATGTCAAAATATTAGGGATGCCTCGAGACAAGACATAATTTTCACTCCCGTATCGACTTTAGCAAAATACAAGGCGTCCAGGAACAAACGTCCCTTTTGAATTGCAATAAGTTGATATCATGTGCGATCGTATTACCCATAATCGATAGTGAAATAATGCGAATTTCTTAGTAACAATATAGTATTGGCCAAGAGAGATTTGTGTAATTATTGTCGAGGGTAACTTTAAGGCTAACGATTCTTACACGATTGCAAGACAAATTTTTTTAATAGCTTGAATAGTCGACCGGCAGCTGATTCTTTTTGTGAAAATTTAGTAGAATCCATCCAAGAACCAAAAGCAGCTACATAGTCCAAAAGTGATTATACTATATGATATACGATGTCCGCCGCAGAGTTTATAGTTCTGCACTTTTATATAGTATGCTAGGTAACCATCGACGTAAATAGTGATCGATATTATGAGACACTTCAGAATATTTTAGTTACAAGAATTTTAGGATTTTAACTACGAAACATAGTTTCATCACCGCGGTGTCACTGGTTATATAACTAATAGATCAATAAGAAGTTCCCCAGAAAGTAACCTCTCGCTTTGGGGACCTAAGTTGGCCGGCTTGGTCTTCAAACCTGACTCCAATTGACCTTGGGCATAAAGTCTATGTAAATAAATCTCGCAATTTTGAATGATTGATAAAATAGTTTTCTTGTACTAATTTTCTAAAAGTTTTATTAGGCTACCATTTTGTTATATCATATTGGATTCGTACCAAAATCTTAAAACATTTTATTTTGCTGCCATTTTATTCTATTTTATAGAATTCGTACCAAGATCTTACGTTCATCACAATATCACGCTTGATTATTGTACAAATTTTTATTTCAAATAAATTAGTAGTTTTGTTAATTAAATTAATAGTTAATTGAAATCCTTGAAGATGCCCCGTGCAATGGCCGGCGAAACGTCGACACGTCCTAAATCTAAGGAACATGATTACCAATTTTTAGTATTATTATACATTTCGTCAGAGAATATGTATTAATTCACTTACTTGGCAATACTTGGAAAGCGAAAAAAGATAACTATAACTTTTCCTAAAAAAAAAATGGAAAAAGTTGTAATCATAACAAACAACCCCAAACACTTTATGAAGAACCAAGGAATGTCACTCGAACCGAATCCTAAAACAGCTTGAAATTCCCTTTTAAATAAGCCTAAGCTCATTCAGTTTGGACAAGGGTTTCAGAAGATATAGCGATTTAAATCTTTCGTAAGTCAACAGCTCTTCCCACCCTTATTACCGTTTGATATGACAATAGGTTTGCAATCAAAATGAAAATTACCTCAGCTTTCCAATGAGATAATAAAAATTATACTTAGTTCTGGGAGTTTTTGTAGAATTTTTTAAATTAATTGTTTACCTTAGGAACTACGCCCCCTTTGCTGTCAATTTACAATACCAAAAATATGTTCAGTCAACTGCTCTTGTCCACTTTTGTTATATTGTTTTTTTAAGACACTAACATGAAGGAATTTCGAAATATCGATAGTAAACGCCCTTAACCGAACGCTCTGTACGTACAGGGTGGCATTTTCGATACTTTTAGGGGGATCTGACAAAATTGCAAGTGCAACAAGAAAAGCGATTGCACATTTTCGAGTCCGATTTCAGAAATAAACTCTAACCGTGCTTACTGATCATGGCTAACTTGACTTTCGGAAATTAGTCAGTTTTGATAAGGTCCTGTATCTTGCTTATTATTGGTGACAAAAAATTAAATTGATGATTTATGGAGTTTTCTACGTAGAAATCAGTTTTTTTGTATCTATTCCAGCTTTTCAGATATGACATAAAGTTATGTTTTTTATTTCAATGGGACAACCTATATATTATTTTCTAGTCAAATGGAAATTAAATTACCTTTCCAAACACCTAGTATTTGAGTTTCTGCAAAATAATAATTTTTTAAATATAATCAATTTTTCATTATATTTTCCATGTAACTGCGGTAAACATAGCAAGTGAGCTTCTTATTTATGATATCTTTGGAGGCGATTGATTAAATTTCATGTTCGATAATTACAAAAGCGCTTGATAACATATCTGAATATATTACACGTAATTTTAAAGATACCCTTGATAAAATAAATGAAAAATTCGAAAAAAGCTACTTTTGGGATTTTTAATTACCACCTTCTCTCCTTATTATCCTTGTTAGGTACTAGAATTATAATTGCTTTTAATTTTAGAATTAATAGTTGGGAATTTTATTGTATATTGTTATTTATGTTTAATAGGTGTTGTGTGTAATGTTATGTTGTTATTTATTTATGTTTAGTTTTGTACAAATATTTGAAATTCAATAGAGGTCTGAACCGTTAAACAAATTTACATAACTGTTTTGTTTAAAACGCACGGAAAAAAATAAAGAAATAATTAAATTTTTGCAAAAACTCAGACACTAAGTGTTTGGTATCGTTGAAAAGGTAATTTCATTCCTAATCGATTAAGGAAAAAATATATACAGGGTGTCCCATTGAAAAACACAGCAACTTTATGTTATATCTCAAAAATTGAAATAAATGGAAAAAAAGGAAGAACGCCCTTGAATTCTACGTAAAAAACTACATAAAGCACCAATTTACTTTTTTCTTTTACACCAATAATAAGCGAGATTGATAATACTGCATATAATTGTAAATAGCTGTTAAGCTAAATATATTTTTAAATAAAATAAGAAAAAGTGTATTATAAACGTTGATTACATAATTATAAAGTTTAGATTCCAACGCCAACTTGATTAAAAACATTTTCCTGTATAAAACTCTATATAATAGTATATATCTTTTTTAAAACAAATAACGGCGTAAAACTTTAGTAAGATGTTTTTTTATCTCATTAATAAATTAACGAATATAGTAAAAAATAATTGATAAGATTTAAAAATCCGCGTTGCTTTATTTTCTTCAGGGGAATTTTATTTCTTTACAGGTTGAACCCGTAATTATAGTGAACAATTATGTACTATGCAAATGTTTTTCCATAAATATCTTCCGAAGAATTCACGATTCAGATAAGCTCCACGATCATTCTTGAACGAAGCAGATTAGTAAGCATACGGTTTCGTCATATGGGGACATAAATACTGAGTGTTCGGTAGCTTAAAGTGTTTAAGATTAACACCTTGAATTACGGCTACTAAGGTAGCCACTTAGCTTATCTTTAAGGCCGGTAAGAGCTAGCTACTAGCGGTAAAAGGATCTTAAATTTTCATTAGGAGAACTATAAAGATTTTCGAGGCATTGTTAAGTATCAGACCTCTAAATTATTTGCTTACAAGCTAATTTAATGAGCTTAAATATCAATAGGGTTAGAGCAGTGCAACGCTGTGAGTTTAAAACTTGGTATAAATAAATTAAGAATAGCCATGCATAAGGCAATATCAAATTAATTATTTTTTCTATTAATAACTACTTTTTATCCATAAATTGTTACCACAAATTTACCATCTAAGAGGATCTAATTATATTTTGTAATCATTACAAGAATTCAGTTAGTTTTTTTCAATTACATTTTTAAATGTATAATTAAACAAGCCAATAAAATCCGTAAATTTCCTTTACCCGGAACTTGCTCGTCATGATTTTTTCCATTTGTTAAGAATAGTGAAGTGTGTTCCAATTTAGTTCAGTACATAGTCACAGTATATATGTGTTACATATACTGTCTTTTCAAACATGTTTATTGGGGTCATTTTGTTCCATCAGATTGGATTCCTACCAGTATTTTACCCATTTCTTTCTAGTTATGCCACACTTGACTTTTTGTTACGTCATATTGAATTCGTATCAGTTTAGCTTATTTTCATATTTAATTCTTCTGCAAAATTTAAAGTCAATGGAACAAGATTTTTTACGTTGATTTTTTAAAAATTTTATTTGCCCGCCATTTTGTTTTGTCATCTTAAATTCGTACTACAATTTTACCAGTTTATCTCTATATAACACTTAATTCTTGCACAGAAATTGAAAATTAATTTAATAAGTAGTATTTTCAGGCTGAGTTTTTAAATATTTTATTAGGCCGCTATTTTATTTTGTTATCTTGGATTTATATCAAAATGGTACCAGTTTATTCTTATGTAACACTTGATTTTTGTGCAAATTTGTAATTTTCTAATTTGTAAGTAAATTGGATAATTAGTTTTTTTAGTAATAATGTTTTAACATTGTTCCGCTATACTGTATTTTCACCAAAATATTACCACGTTATCCTCATATGACCTTTCATTTGTGACTAAAATTTGAAATCAATCTGGTAAGTAGTTTTTAAGCTATGACGCGAACTGACAGACAGACAGATAGACCGACAGAAGGACCGACGCACGGACTTGATAAAATACATTTTTTGGTATCTCGGGACCCTAAAACGTGAAAATGTATAAAATCTGAGAGGGTGATTTTTTTCACGATTATAAATATTTTATTTGGCCGCCATCTTGAATTAGTAACATAGTTTTACTAGTTGATCCCTATACCACAATTAGTTATCACACGCAATTTTAAATCAATCCATTAAATAGTTTTTTCAGGCTGAATTTTTAAATATTTTATTATGCCGCCATATTGTTCCGTCATCTTGGATTCGTACCAAAATTTTACCAGTTGATTTCAACGTAATACTTGATGCTTGTGCATTTGAGATAAACTGGATATGACCCCCATATGACTCTTAAATTTTGACCAAAATTTAAAGCCAGTCAGTTATGCAGTTTTTTAGCTATGCCGCGAACAGACAGACAAACCGACGGAATTGAGAAAACATGTTTTTTAGCATCTAGGGATCCTGAAACGTGAAGATATGAAAAAATCTCAGAGGGTGATTTTTTTTCAGATTACAATAAGTACTTCCCTTTTACGAGGGAAATAAAATGTAATCATTACAAGAATTCAATTAGTTTTTTTAATTACATTTTGAAATGTATAATTAGACAAACCACCAAAGATTTATTTTCCGTTTAGTTTCTCTCAGTCCTTTGCGATGTGATGCAGTCGATGTCTTTATAAGAGAGGCGTGTAAACTATTAAATAATAGTCCAGTATCTCGAAAAATTAAAAAACAGGGTTATTGTTTCATAATGTAGATCTTTAAATTAGCTTTAGTTCACCCAGGGATCAGAGTGTGTTTTAGTTAGCCCTGGTTAGGTTTTTTTTTGAAGTTAGGTAAAAAAGTGTATCTATATTAAAACAAGGAGCCAGACTTTTTTTAGATTTTTTTCCAACACCCTATCCTCTTATACTTAATATTTGATATCGTTAGGTGGATCAGTCCCGAGTTAGCACCAGGTTTGTCAATAAAGCTATCATTAAAGCGTATACAAATAAATAAAATTTTTCTAATATTCCAATATATTAATAAGGGCTCATTAACGGGCGGACTGGGAACTGAACGACTTGCAGAATATGGTATATTATGGGTGGCAAATATGTCACGTGACCCAACCGGGGATTTTTATTGGAGGGTCACTAATTTGCAATTAAACGCTCTAATGTAGATGTCCTTTTTCAAGCTAGAAACAAATCCAACAAATGCCCATAATTAGAGAAAAATACGTTATATTTAAAAAAAAATACAAAACATGATTTGTCATGATCATATCATCTCGATGGTATCAAATTGTTGTATTGTCAACCGAAATACATTCGCTTGCAAAGTTTCAAATCCATACCACAAATATAATGTTTCTCCATACAAATTTTCCCACCGTCGTTCACCAGCTTAGAAGATGAACTTTAAAAAATAATAAAATACATGTTATTTTATTTGTTTTGAAGACTATATTTAAAAAGTGTCACCATCGTTATTATTTTTTAATACTCACAAAAACTGTATCACTCTTTTTCATCCCTTTAAGAATTAAATTTTGTAAAATCCCTCCTAAGTGCACCTCTAGGGTACTCAAGGAATATCTGTTCCAAATATCAAATCTCTGGTTCCGCCAGTTTAAGCTGTGGGTTGTCTGCCAATCAAACACGGTACTGTTTTGCCACCCCCGTTCACTCCCAGAGACTATGGATTTTGAAAAAGACTTGTTATTTTATTTATTTTAAAGATTATATTTACAAAGTCTCAACAAAGTAATTTTTTTCAAATACAAACTTTACTACCTCTTTTCACCGCTTTACGGATAACATTTTGTGAAATCTCTGCTGTGCCTAGTGCACCCCTACGGTACTCAGGGAATACTTCTTCTAAATTTCAAATCTCTAGGTCCACCAGTTTAGGCTGTGCGTTATCTGCGAATCACGCAGAAGGTACTATGCTGACACCCCCGTTCACCCTTTTAGAAAGTGAATTTTCAAAAATAATGAAACACGTCATATTATATTTCCTTGAAAAACTAAATTTACAAAGTGTCATCGTAATTTAATTTTTACTTTTCGTACAAACTTTTACACCTCGTTACGGATGATATATCCCTCCTTCGTACATCCCTAGGTACTCAAGGAATATTTCCTAAAATTATTGAATTCATACGAATATTTTACAAGTTTCTATACTTGATTTTTGGGCATAATTTAGAATAAACTGAAAAAGTAGTTTTTACACTCATTTTTTAAAAATTTTATTAGGTTGCCATTTTGTTCCTTAAGGTTGAATTGGTTGCAAATTTTACCAATTTATTTTTTTTATCTCTATATTGAACTTAATTCTTGCACAAATTTTAAAACCAACCTAATAAGTAGTTTTTTTCAGACTGATTTGTTAAATGCTGTATTAGGCCACCATTTTATTTTCCTATATTGGATTCGTAAAAAAAAGTTATCTGTTTATTCCTATGTAGCACTTGATTTTTTACCAAAATGTTAAAAAAACCGTTAATTTCTGAATTTGAAGTCAATTGGGTAAGTAGCCTTTTAGTTATGCCGCGTACCGACAAACAATACAGCAGACAACGGAATTGAGAAAATTTGTTTTTTGGTATCTACGGAGCCTAAAACGTGAAGATCTGTAAAAACCTGGGAGGGTCATTTTTTTCACGATTACAAACATTTTATTTAGCTGCCATTTTTTTCGACTACACAATTTTACCAGTTCATCTTTATATCACACTTAATTCTTGCACAAATTTGAAATCGTTCTAGTGTGTTGTTTTTTCGGGCTGATTTTTAAAATATTTTATTAAGCCGCCATTTTGTTTTGCCATATTAGATTCATACCAAAATTTTACCAGTTCAGTCCTACGTAATATTTGATTTTTGTGCAAAATTTGAAGTAAAGCAGATAGGTAGTTTTTTAATAAGAATTTCACTAGGCCGCCATTTTGTTTTGCCATATTGGATTTTTACCAAAATATTCCCAAGTTATCCCCATATAAACCTTAACTTTTTACCAAAATTTGAGTCAATCAATGTTTATTGGAAGGTAGTATATCCATAATGCACAGGGTGAGTCAACGATTGGAAAAAGTAAATTTACGTCGAACAGGTAAAATCTGGAAACAAACTGTTTATGCTGTGGGATATATATGTAAGGCGTGCTCATTTTAAAAATATTTTAAATTATACGGGGTGCGTCAAAAAACGAGGGCAACTGAAAGTTGTATTTTTTTAAATGGGACACTCTATATTTGACTTGATTTTTAAATTCCTCATAAAATTCTAACACTTTTTTTGTATGAAATGTTATGCGGCTAAAATTAATACTTTCTTAAATATTTAGCTTTAAACAAAAAACATTAAATTTGATGCACATCTATGATTAGTAATATAACGCCTAGTTGTGCCACTAAAAATAAAATATTTTGCTTCTGCACAAAATAAACATGGAATAAAAAACTACTTTCGTAATATTGAAGATATCACATACAGGGTGTCCAAATTTAAATGCCCAACTTTATCATTTTCAAACCAATTAATTTCAGTTTTTTTTAAATGGCACCCCCTGTATATTGTTATTTAGTCTTGTTAAGAATAAAAAAACCTACAACTTTAATTAAACATATTATATACCTATCTTCAATAGTTTTCGAAATATTTTCAAATTTCCTTTTTTTTGCGTAATTTAGAAAATCAACAACTCAATCAATCAAAGTAGCCATGGAAAAAACAGTCTATAGCAACTGGTGACTAAATGTATGAAACATCAAAAACCTGTTGTTGTTAGTGCATTGTATTTCGTCTTTCGTATTCTCGTCTAATTTAAAATGAATTTTTCACAAAATGAAATAATAGATATAGTCTATATATTGGGTGAAGCTGAAAAAAAATGCCTTCTGGCCAAAAGGCTATATGAAGCAAAATATCCGGATCGACTCGCGCCTTCTAAAGTGGCTTTTCAAAATGTCATGTAGAGATTTGATGCTAGTGGCAATGTGGCATATTCGAAGAGAACAGTTGTCAATAAAATTGCTACAAATCAAGATAAAGAGTTGGAAATTCTACTTCATATAGAAAAAAATCCCAGTTTAAGTAGTCGACAACTTGCTAGTTTAACTGAGACATCACAATCTACAGCAAGCAGGACCACAAGAAGATATAAATATCATTCATATCATATGAAATTACACCAAGAGTTGCACGATTAAGATTTTGAAACGCGTGTTAACTTTTGCAACTTATTGATAAGGCGAATAGAAGCATATCCGGACTTTTTAGCGAATATGATGTTTTCCGATGAAGCTACATTTAGAAGCAATGGAGCTGTAAACAGGCATAATATGCATTATTATGCAATAACAAAGCCCCACTGGGTACGAAAGGTACAACATCAAAATCACTGGTCATTAAATATTTGGAGTGAAATCATTGAAAACCATATTATAGGTCCGTATTTTTTTAATGAACCACTTAATGGACAAAGATACTTAGATTTTTTGAACGTTAAGCTGCCTATTCTTCTCAGACTACTCAGCATAGAAGAAAGAAGAGACATGTGACTGCAGCAAGACGGTGCACCTGCTCATTACCATCGGAACGTTCGTGAATTTTTGGACGCTAATTTTAATCAAAAATGGATTGGTCGTAGCGGTTTGATCGAATGGCCACACAGAACTTGTGATATAACTCCATTAGATTTTTTCCTGTGAGGTTATATTACAGATCGTGTTTACACCCAACCACCTACAGCAAGGGAGAACATGCAGGGACGAATCAGGGATGTATGCGCCACTATATCACCAGACATGCTAGTTAAAACTAAGCAAAATATTATTAATAGGTTCAACATATGTATTCCTGAAGGCGGACGCTTATTTGAGCATCTTTTAAAATATAACTATGAAAACATTTGATTAACTTCTAAAAGCGGTTTTTTTTTTTAGTTTTAGTACCTATTAATATGAGTTTTCTACAATCTAAATTGAAATGTATTCCTTCATTGAAGTGTATTCACTTATTTGCAAACTAGACGAGTAGACCTATTTTTCAGCACAATTTTTAAATATTTATAATAATATGTCAGTTCACGGATCCTTTGCTTTGAAATGTAAGATTCATTCCAAAAACATAATATTTTCTAAAAAGTTCGGAAATGGCCCTACTCGCCTTATCATTGGGTTACAAAACTTAACACAGATTTTAAAATCTTCAGCGTGTAACTCTTGGTTTAATGTGATATGAAATGGATGATATTTATATTTTCGTGTAGTCTTGCTTACTGTAGATTCTGATGTTAAAATCTTAAGGTTATTAGTTCATTTTTTTGTAGCAATTTTATTAACAAAATATTATATTATCTAAATTTGTATTGGATTAATTTTAGATAATAAACTATTGTATTCTTATTAAATACTTTTGTTTTACTGACAGCTACTATGGCTACTTTGATCGAGTTGGTAATTTTTTAAATTACGCAAAAAAAGCATATACAGGGGGTTCTATTTAAAAAAACTGAAATAAATTTGTTTAAATATGTTAAAGTTGGGTATTTAAATTTGGGCACCCTGTATGTAATATCTTCAATAATACAAAAGCAGTCCTTTATTCCATGCCTATTTTGTGCAGAAGCAAAATAGTTTATTTTTAGTGGCACAACTAGGTGTTATATTGCTAATCATAGATGTGCATCAAATTTATATTTTTTTTCGTTTAAAGCCAAATATTTAAGAAAGTATCAATTTTTGCCATATAACATGTTATAAAAAAAGTGTTAGAATTTTTTGTAGAATTTAAAAACCAAGTCAAATATAGGGTGTCCCATCTAAAAAAATACAACTTTTAGTAGCTCTACTTTTTTGACACACCCCGTATAATTCAAAATATTTTTAAAATGAGCGCGATTTACATAGGTATCCCATAGCATAAACAGTTTGTTTTCAAATTGTACCTGTTCGACGTAAATTTACTTTTTTCAATCGTTGACTCACCCGGTACATATTGGTCGATACTTTTTAAGGTGGCCTTATCGTCGGGTTTAAAGATGGGTGTATTTAAGACCATTTTCCACTCAGTCGAAATGAGTTCTTTACTGAGTAGCTTAAATTTGTAATGTAATTTCAGGAGTCAAAAAGATTTGAATGGTATAAAGAATATAACTTACCTGGGGGAGTGTGAAAGGCACTTATCTAAGAACTTGGTCCCTTGTTCTTGAAAATATCAAACAAATCTGGAAAAACTTGTGCTAGGAAACTCTAAAGAGAGCGAAATCACGATCGTCATTTGACTGCGGCATTGCAAGATATGTTCCAGACAAAGATCTGATATCGCTGTCAAGCCATTGGTGTGATTTTTTTCACAATTACATTAATACCGCATTTAGACAATTTAATTCGAAGGGCGGCATAGATATTAACTGTATCTGACGAAAATGATAAGGTTCTTAAAAAACATCTTTCAACGTGAATTTTTTTATACAAATTATTAGTTTCTTATATTTTAATATCACTTATTAAGTAATTAGTTTAATTGCTGAATGCCGACTCATTAGAACAACACCACATTTCTTAGTGGCGAACATTAATGCAATCCAATTAAAATTATAAACTTAAGCGCAATAAGGAATCCGCTAGTCATTTTCTTCATCTTTTAAAAAGCAGTCGCATTAAAGGCAAGAAAACGATTTTTCTAATAAGCAAGCTGTCAATCTCGTTGCATTAGATGACTTAGCTAATACAACAGCGGTGCAAAAAATATTTCTTTTCAATAATAAGCTAAATTCTCAGTACCTACTGTAATCTATGATAATTTAAAAGCATTTTTTCGTTATTTTATCATTCATTCTTTTCTTGTCGTCATCATTTGCTTGTATTATCAGTCAGTGGAATGTTCCCGGATAGTAAAACTAGTTACTCTTGCATATTTTACTAAATGTTTTAACTAGATCGTTACGTAAGTTGACTTTTTTATATTAATGAAAATTTATGACTATAACTTTGCATTGAGACAAGAAAAAAGTATAGTTAACCACTAAAATGACTTAGTAAGGGACAGAGTTTTTAATTTTTTTCGAGCTCAATCCTTTTTACGACCTGATTTCCTTCGAAGTACTCTAGCACCAATAGAACTTCAAATAAGTAGGCTCATTATCATTTATCTACATTTCAAAATGTTTTCCATATTGAAGAACGTTGCCAAATTTAGAAATTAGATACCATTAGACATTCTTAGTTCAAATTAATAATCCTTCCTTTTTTCTAAAGCTTTTTTTTTTCGTGTTTTTGGTGTCTTTAGACATCAAAAATGTCGTAACGGATATACAGAGTATATCATGTTTTTTTTCTATTTAAGGTCGGATGCTCATCAGATACTGTTTAAGCAATGTTACAGGTCAAGTTAGCATGCTAACCCTTGACACAATGCACTTGGCCAATAGTATTTGCATACATCAACTTAAAGAAGAAACCTAGAAAAATTCATGATATAGATATACCCTGTGCCCACTTCTAGAGGCGTAAAAATAAGAAGGAAAGGGCTTTCGAATAAAACAAAACAATTTAAATCCAAGTGAGGTATAAACCTGTATATGGGATAGTATCGGCCATTTATCAACGTCAATTGCTTAGTGACGCATCCGCCAAAATTAATTTCCGACAAATTGGCAAAAACTTCAGCGAAACTGATTTCAGCTAAATTGACTTCGGCAAATTGTCGTTCGCAAAATCATCAGGACCGCTTGACATACTGGTAGTGTTCGTTATACAAACAAAGAAAAAAGTCGGTAAATTTCCTTTACCCGGAAGTTCCCTCGATGTGAGTCTTTCATTTTATTAGGAATAATAAAGTGTAACCCAATTTAGTTCGGTACATAGTCATTTAGTAACACTTATATAATGCCTTTTCAAATATTTTGTTGGGTGCCATTTTTTCCATCATATTAGAGTCCTACCGGTATTTTACCAGTTTCAACCTATTCCACACTTGATTTGTGGGAATAACTTTAAAAAAATTAAGTTTTTACATTGACACACGCCACTATTTTATTGCGTCATGGTGAGTCCCTATATCACATTTAATTTTTCCACGAAATCTAAAGTCAGTTGAATTTTATCTATATATCACACTTAATGCTTTTTCAAGCTGGTTCTATTAGACCGCCATGTTGTTTTGCTATCTTATATCATACCAAAATGTTAGCAACTCATTCCTATGTAACACTTTTTGTGGTAAATTGGATAATTAGTTTTTTAGTAATAATTTTTTTAACATTTCACTAGACCGCCATCTTGTTCCGGCATATTGAATTTTTTCCAAGATAGTACCAGGTCATCCCCACATGACCCTTAATTTTTGACTAAAATGATAAGTTAATCTGAGTAATTTTTAAGCTATGCCGCGAACTGACAGACAATGTGAAATCAGTTAATTAAGTAGTTTTTTGAGGCTAAATTTTTGAGTATTTTATTAAGCCGCCATTTTGTTCCGCCATTTTGGATTCGCACAAAAATTGTATCAATTAATTCCTACATAATACTTAACTGATCTGCAAAATTTGAGATAAATAGGATAAGTAGTTTTTCAGTAATCATTTTTTTAAGATCTCACTAAGCCGCCATTTTGTTTTGACGGATTAGATTTTTAGCACAATCTTACCAGGTTATTCCCATGTAACTCTTAATTTTTGACACAAAATTTGAAGTCAGTCTAGTAATCAGCTTTTTAACCATGCCGCGAACAGACAGACCGACAGACAGACAGACAGACAGACAGACAGACCGGCGGAATTGAGAAAACATGTGTCTCGGCATCTAGGGATACTGAAATCTCGGACGGTAGTTTTTTTACGATTACAATACTTCCGTTTTACGAGGGAAGTAAAAATTTCAAGATCTCACATAGAGTGTTAAAAAAATTTAATTTTGTTATGTCCGATTCCTACGGTTTCTAGAAGTGTTCAGTGTGAATTTTAAAAAAGCGGCACAAATTTTATTATACTATATACATACATATAGTATAAATATTCATCATCAATAGTCTTTTCATCCACTGCTGGATATCGGCCTACCTTTCGCATGTTGTGCTGTGTGTCTTAGCTGTAATTTACACAGGTATTTGGGACTTACAGTTTATCGCCGAATCCGAACGACGCTATTTGAGAGGTGATTTCAGCATATTACTGATCGAGCGTGCAACCACCAACCAATCAGAATTATATATTCTTAATAAAGTCTGCCTCAGGTAAAAGGTTGCGAATACATTTTGACAACAAATAATCAAATCGATATTTTAGAGCGTTCGCACATTTTGTTTCTACTTTCAATTAGACACATCAGGCTAGAATTCCTGTATTTGGAGAGTTGATGCATCTATTGTTAAAAACGACCAAATTGGTATAAAAACACTGTGTATACCTTCCTTGCTTTGCTAAATAAGAAAACAGATATAACAGCTGTTAGAGAACACTTTATTCAAAAAATGTGCAGATGTGTGGATATAGGAAAACCGATAAGATTTATTGCAGAGTTGTTATCTAAAGCACAGATCATACTGATTCGTAATACAGTCAGCCGGTGACCGAGAGCGTAAAGCTTTGGGTTTACATCGGAGTTGGCGTGATGTGTCTGGATTCGAATCTTAGATGGGTGCACGAGTTTTCAAGTCTGCAGCCAATATTCGTGGTTAAAGTCTGTCAAGGGAAGAGTGTTAAATGAATGAATTTCACTTTTCATGTTAGAATGGGGGTAAAAAGTCACACCCCCCACCATCACATACCCTCTCAGATAGAGGGGATGGCCGAGGTTCGGACTCCTCGATAAACTGTAGGGCCCATCTAGTCTGAACACCACACAGACGTCGTTTGCTTTCCCATCCTAGAAAGGCGATTCTGGTCCGTTTTACTTTCTACGCGCCCTTCACCGGGCAGTCAAAGCTTGATCACCACTCAGGTGTAACCAAGGCGGCCTTAACTATTTTGTTTGAAGAAAAAAGTTCATCCTTCGGAGTTAGCGAAAAGGGCCTTTCAGGTCTAGTCACTGGGCTTGTCCCCCCCATCTACTACTACTACTACTATTTATAATACATATCTTACCTGATCAAATTCATATAGCTGTTTTTTGAATTTACTATTAACAATTGATTTTCTTCTTTTTTTTTTTGTTACTAAAATAAAGTCGTAAACAAGTAAAACACGTGGTATTCTACAAAATTTGAATTTCCGTAAAGCGATTCATCTTGAATTTGTAATTGCTAAAGTGTTTTTAGAATTTATAAACAATGAAAAAATGTGTTAATTAATTTATAATGTTTTTTACGGATTTTTAAAGACAGAAGAGACTGCAGAAAGAACTTGGAAAAAAATTTGTAAAGCTTTCGTGGAGAGGTTACAGTAAGTACTATAGTACTTTCAAGGTGTCCAGAATCACAACGTTTAGTTATACAATTTTGATATACATTTTTATATATTGTGCCCTAATATTGTGAATAATTTAAGATAGGCTTAATTAAGCTAATCCTCCTAACAAAGGCAATCAGAGCATGTACAGCAAGAGTATTAGAATTCTGAAAATCCTAAATATTGATCCCAATGTTGTTTAAATGGTAGTATTGATATTTTTTCAAAAAATAAGCTATATTTTATCTTGATATTTAAAACAAGAAATTTTAAATTGAAGATATGAAACAAAATTTCCGGCCTAAAAATCATATGACTATTATTGTTAAAATATAAAACAGGCAGTTTACGGATCTTAAATTTTTTTTCTATTCTTCAGTCTTTTGTTTTAATTGAAACATGTTTTGAGACAAGTTCTCTTAGAGTATATTTTGTCGAAAACATTTGTTAATAAACTCATCAATTTTGTGGACCTGTGAAACATCAACTACACTACAAAAAACCTTAAGGTGATATGAAACTTTTTACATTTTATTACGGCTGTAATTTAATATAAAAAGTTTAATTCTAATTTTGATCGCAGCACCTGTTTAAGACATATTCTTCTTACATCCACTATATTCTTTTCTTAAACTGGATTTGTATGTAGCGTATACTTAAATTCACTGCCTGGCCTCCATAAAAATGTAACTTTTAATGACGTAGAAACAGTTTAAACATTTTTGACGGTGACATTGTAAAGTTGAATATAAACAGACGCTAATTGAGAAACCACCAGTCATAAATCCTTGTATAAAATAAAATATGAAGTAGGCTGTATTTTGTCTTTATGTATGGTATACATTAAAGACTTTTTTTATTTTGCAATTATAAACACGTCTTTTTGAGACACACAGTAGTGGCGTACTGGCTCTCTTTTCGACACTACTTTTTGTTCTTTAAAAAAGTGGCAATGCTAAGGCCACCTCGAATTTGAAACCGGTCATTTCTCAAAATTTATAAACAAAAACGGTGCGGTTATAAATAAAATAGTTCTGAAAAATATATAACACAAAGAAGAAAACAGTATAAAATACTCCTTTCATAAGACATTTAATGTCACCCCCGGTTGGAAAATGAGCCTCAGGGCTAGGGCTCGTGCTATAAAATGATGCCTTTTAAAAATAGTGTTTTAATATACTAGGAACGAAGAATTTAAACGTTAAACTAATAATATCACCTCAAAACGTATATATGAAACGAAAAATAATCAGGGATTTTTTGTTCAGAATACGGCCATACCTTAACAATGTAGTTTTGCTGTTGCAGTTGTTGTCCGATGATAGATTCTGAAAACACCGTTTCTTAAGCAGACCATTTGTCTTTGTAAACGTTTCTTCTCTCATTTTACCGTGCAATTTCATAAATCATTGTAAAAGCGTAGCATTTGCAGATTATTTACAGTCACAATAAAATAAATGTATCTTTCCGCGTACAGGCTTGATATCACATGTTCTATGAGGGGTCTATAGCCAGTCATTCGTGAACGATTCAGTCTTGTGATATAACTTTACAACAGGCATATATGTATCTTTGATATTTTGTGACCCCGTTTAAATTGCTAGTATTAATAAATTTCAAAGTTTATTGGCTTCACACCTAACTATGCAAGTTTTTTTTTTAAGGAAATCATGAAAAGCTTTCTTCATAAATTAGCACTGATTCTAATTCACTAGATTTGAATAAGTTATCTATTTGAGATTTGAATAAGTAATTCTTTGCAATAAATTTGAATTTGTGAAACCAAAATTGTGTTACGGGCAGTTATAGACTACTAAATTCATGGTAAATTCTTATAGAATATCCTCTACTCTTTTTCAGATATCAAAATTTTCGCCGTTTTCTCTAAAATGTATAATTTTTTTTTTTCATTATATAGAGGCCATGACCCTTGTCAGTTTTTATGTTATGCTTAATTTTCTGGTAATGAGCAAAAAATGGGCTTATTATTTATTTACCGTATAAACACATATTTTACTAATTTTTTTACTCTATATTTTACCTATATAAAATACTAGTTTTTGACAACACCGTTTTAACGCACTCGTTTAAGTGACCAGTAAAAGGAGCACTTCATACATTTTTACCTATTTTCTTTTTAATTTTGTAGTTATATTATAAACATAAAATTTATTTTCAAAAAATTTAGCCGCAAAAAGGTTTAAAGTATCTAGGTTGATAAAAACCTTAATGCCCGACTAGTTTATTATTGACAAATAATGGCATTATGTCAATATAGGAAAATAACGCCCTTGGGCATTAAAAACAATAATTTGGTTTATTAATATTATAACTATTTGTTACGTTTTCGGTCGACTTACATCCTTCGAGAATGAGGCCCTCGGGAAACACTGTGCCAACGTCAAGCCTTATTAGCCCTATAATATCCTTGGTTCCTTAGTAAATATATCAGGCGTATTCACTACGCAGTGTAAAATTTACGTCTAATTTGACAGTAATAGATTTAAAATGACAAATGCAACAACAAGGATCGGTTCATGTTACATACTTATTCTTTACCTTTTTTTTCGTAATTTTGGTAATAACTTTTTCTATAATGACTGACATTAATAACACGCTTAATTTGTAAAATTAAAATGTAAAATTACAAGTCAAAAACTATAAATATGTCTATGTTACAGTACCTTTCTTGTGGAAACAAAAGCTTGCAAATAAATGACCGTGTAGGAACTAAAAATGAATTCCAAAAATCTTCTAAAAAATAAAAAAGATTAGTTAAGTTGTGAAATCGTCATTTTAAAAACGTAAAGTTTTAGTAAATAAGAATAAAAAATTACATTTAAATTAACTTTATAGCTAATGCTTAGAGAAAAACACTATAACAAATGTTCCTGAATGCTCGTATTTAAAACTTGAGTTTTAACTTTCCCATAATGCTAAAGTTATGACAAAAGAAAGAGATAAAAATGAAACAAACCCCACTTTAAATGTCAACAAATAGAAAATATGGCAATATCTTCAGTGCCATCTGTTTCTCCAGTAAATGGATTTAAGAAAATTTGAAAGATATTTACCTAGTCTTTGTACTGATCGATCGAAGTGGTAAATTCTTCTTGTGTATCTTGGGAAGACCGTAGAACCTGAGAATCTTTGAGCTCCTTCGTTTTAATAATTTCTTCTCCGCTGCTGGTAGACTGGATGCATTAGAGTGGTGATAGGTTTTTCTATTCTACTTGTAGGGTCTGCTTGCATAACCTTATAGGTGTTGTTGTCCAAAAGTTAAGTTATCTTTTCCACATATTCCATTCTGTTCATGACGCCATTGCATTGAAATTTTAATGATCTTCGCTGTTTCATATCTGACTTCATCGGCTTGCTCCACTAACAACCTTCTGATTGTTGCTTTAACGGAGGATACTATGTTTGCTACGGGAATATTACTCGGTGCTATTGCGAAATGTTGATCTTCGAAAAGAACGGAATGTTCTGCATCAGTTAACGGCTTCGACAACAAGTCATATTCTGTTCAACTGTATTCTGCGGAGGTTTCACTGAATTTATTCTGTTCAGGAGTGCTTCAACCTTCTTTTCTTGCTTAAGTGTAGTGTTTTGATAGGATGATCATTTTCTGCCTGTACATTGGTGATGTCCAAAGTTGTAAATATGATTCATTCAAGTCTAAAAGCTAATTTGAAGTAAATTTCTAGTAGTTTACGCGCGTTTGTATCTAGATCACGACGTATTGCCTTAATCCTTTTTCTAACTACAGCACGCTTATAAATATTTTTGGCAGTTCTAGAAGTAACGTGATGTCTCACCTGTAGTGATTTCAGTACTACATCATCATCTCGGCATCTAAGAAGGCCAACTAGCAGAGTAACTTCTTCTTGCTGTTCAGAAGATCGCCAAAAGTTTTGGCATCCTTCTTGGTTTCGCCCCCATAGAGGATAGCTATAACATATGTCTTATTATAAATGTAGATTTTATAAACTAATAATTAGAGAACCTAATAAAATATTTAAACATTTAAAAAATGTCAATAGAGATACCAGTTATGGTCTACATCACACGTCGAAATAGATCTTAACACACAGTCACGGTTCGGCGACCACAAGTCGGGCATAGAAGCCCGCCTGAGTCTCTCCGAGCTCAGTGTTCAGATCTCGTGTGGTAAAGACCCCTGAAGATGCCTCGTGCAATCAAAGGCGAAACTTTGGATAGTAATTCCAGTTTGACGTGATCTAATTCCAAGAATCATGATTTCTTAATGGTCCAAAGCCGTGAAAGTTTCCATTCTATGTTCTATGGTGTATTAGCACTGAATAATTACCCAATAACATATCTAAAAGTCATTAAAATCGATAAATGAATAAAAACGATGTCAGTAGGGTTTCAGTTTAATTTGGTCCACCGTGTATATTACTACTTTAGACGCCTACACAAAATATGTGTATTTTCTTAATAAAACGTAAACTCAAGGAACCATGGTTCTTGGGAAAACCGTGCCAAATACAAATTAATTAATAATTATACGCATACCTATATTAACTGGAATATAAATAAAGTGGAATTCTAAACGGGAGATGATCTAGTAAAGGCGAGTTTACCGATTTTTTGTATAGAAAAAAAATGTATTTTTAATAAAAGGGCTCTTATTGAACGGAATCTATAAGCTCTATTTTAAGAGATAGAAAAATGACAATAGCCAAGTAAAATAAAAATAACAATGACTTTGCCATTTTAAATAGAATACCCTGTCTATTTTTAGGTTATCGAAAAAGGCATTTTTCCTGACTTCAAAAATATGTATTTTTCTTATATTTTAGTCTAATAGCCAGGTAAAAAAAATGAACAACGACTTTTCTATTTTAAATGGAATACCCTCTATATTTTTAGGTCATCGGAAAGGGCATTTTTCCCTTGTTTTTGCATAAATTTAATTAATAACCTAGAAAAGCAGGTGTTTTGGGTTATAATTTAGATCCACCCCTACCCCTAAGAGTAGCGATAAAAATGCATGTTTACTTTTAACCGTCTCGATTTTTTCAGAGCAAAAATTCTCGGAGAGAATTGAAGTTTTAATTGAGAGCTGAAAGAGAAAACTGTGTTTAATTCTTTTTTCACTTAGAACTTAATAAAAAGTCCATAAACAAAAAGAAATGTGAAGAGTACTCAATAGGCGCACTCATCATTAACTTTTTTTAAATAAAGACCTGGATTTTTGAGTTCATTTTTAACAAGCATTCGACATAACAAAACTAACGATGTTTCACACTTAATGTTGAAACAGCTGATTTAAGATTTTTCCATAAGAGACAATGTGTTAGAAAAAGATAGACAACCAGAATCTTGAGAAATCCACAAAGGAAAATTTAAAAGACTTTAAATGTATAAGTGAATTACATCACCGATTTTAAGAGGTCAAGGGCTTGCTAAAAATGAAATAAAAAAATCCACATCCATAAACGTCGAATTTTAAATCGTTTTAAAATTAAATTTAAAAGTATATCAACTTGAGGAGGTGGAAAAGTGGTTCTAAAGATGCAAAATTTATTAGCCTGGAAAAAATAAAAAGGGAAATTACTATTATCAGTTTTTCAAGGATATCTTCGGAATTATTAGAAATTTTCCGATTTTATCGACTGCATATTATTCGACATTAAATTGTGTACTTTTGCCCTAATTTAATCAACCTCGCATATCTTGCAGTTTTTGAAATGTCAATGCTATCCCATCGAATATGTAACACCCTGTATACTAGTTGTGTGCAGTGACGTGTCTGCTAGTCACGAAGCTTAAGAAAGTCAGAACGACCCAATAAAATTAGATATTTCAATATTCGGCTTGCTGAAAATCCCGCTGTTTTATTGAATGAATGCTGCTTATTTAAATTCTCTCCAGTGCTGTCCTTTGTGAATAAATTTGGCCTCGGACCATTGTATTCTATGGTGTTTAGTCCAAGCAGATCTTGATGTTTCTCATCTCTTCGTGTGTTCGTACATCGACACGTATCTTTGTTTCACCTACATAGAATTTAACGCTCTCATAAGGGATTTGATAAATACAATTCTTTAGTCAACAACCTCCTAAGGTTATTTCCGGATTTGACGGCTGGTTTAATTCCGTTTATTCTACTAAATCTTCTCTGAAATTCTTCTCTACTCTGCAAGAAAATACATATCTAAAATGTTTACTTTTTAATCAGGAAAAATACCGTACCATAAGCCTTAGACTAAACATTGACAAAGTACCTATTGTACTTTTAGGATTAAGAAATAATACTCTTTCTGTTGGACTAAAGATGTAGGTACATTATTTAAATCACCCTGATTTTCAATGTCTGTTGCTACTTGAATTATTCTTATAGCGCTATATCAGCGATCTCCTTACACCCTTCGAAATTTATTTTGTGGCCTGTTTCTTATGGATGTTGAAATGGGGAGAAGGTAGTTTGTTTATTTACAGATACTGCTGATATTTGTGTTAATTGTATGTTGTGTTTTTTGAGGATTTTTAGAATTTTAATAAAATAGTAAGTCGAATCTTGACGGTTAAGTAACATTATTTCTGCCTCATAAAATGACGCACTCAGACCCCGTCCAAAAGGTAAACAGAATCCTTGTTTATAGCTACGTGGTACTAGCTATAGTTTAAGAGGCCTCTGCAAACTTTTAGATCGCATGGAACTTGTAGATAATTCAGTCCCTACAATGATAGTATATATACGAAAATAAATAAAATGACTAATGTGCCGAACTTTTTCTGAACGCAAGTATATGCAGTATGTCCAGTTAGCTTCTTATTTGATTTTTTTTTTAATTTACTTAAGTAAGATTTGAGTTTACAACAAATTTTTGCTCGAAAAATAATGCCAAATTATAATTAAAAAATGTTAATTAATCCTGTCCATGACATTTTTCTCAATAAATGTCATAAAACTACACTTTTTCCCAAAATTGTGATAAATGGTAAAGAAAAAAATTGTTTTTTTTATTTATTTTTTAATTCTATAGATATTTGCCATTTTTTTTTAACTTAATGCTTTTTCACTTTACCAATTCTAAGCAAACTTGAAAATCTATTTTTAATAAGTTAATCGCCTAAATGCATTGTTCTATTTTAAACGCCATTTTGTTGATGGCAACATAGATAGGTCGAAAAAAATGCGTCCAACTTTATAAAACGTTTATCCTTTTTCCAAAATTGAAGGTAAAATATTTTTTAATTGGATTATTTATTAGGTATATGCATACATATTTATTTAGTTTTTTATTAAAAAAAAATTTGGGAACTCTTATTTTTTGTTCTATATCGCCTTTTCTAAAAATAAATATTTTTATTAAATTATGGGAATAATCAAATAAAGCCTTCATTATAAAATAACCTATGAAAACAATTGAATAAATTCTTCTCTCAACGATTCTATTAGTAATAATGCCATAATAGTATAATTCACGTTTGCTTAGATTTGGTAAGCTACACATAGGTAAGAACGCATGAAGTAAAAAAAATGAAAACAAATTAAAGTGAACCGATATAAAATATAATCATATTCTTTTTCAAAATTTTGAGAAAAATGTCAGTTTCTTTGCCATTTTTTGAAAAAAATGGTAGGTTTTTACCATTTTTTGAAAAAAAATGTTACTTGAGAGGTAAGAGAAAACAACTTGATGTTATAGTTTTACAACCACACGAATTTAAAATATCTGATAGTTCTAAATTTGTTGGGCTATATATTGATAAATTCCTTAACTTTCAAAAAAACTAAATTAAATGTGTTTTGCAATAAGAACTACAGCAAAGTATATACATTGAAAACATTAAGAACCCTTTAGGATTTAGAGAATCATGCATACCACTTTTCATACTAAAAAAACTTAAGGTACGGTAAGTTGTTAGTAGATCTAGAACTATATAGTCCTAGAAAATATTTGGATGCACCACTGTAAAATAAATCCTTTCTGACACTATTTCATTTAAGTAGTGGTATGCACCTTTGTAAATTCCAAATTACTTAAAATAATGCTTTTTTGTATTTGTATTTGTGCTATGTCCCATATGAGCTACACCACTTGTTTCATACAAATCAGGTTTATCAGATATATGCGGCCAGTTTCATTTTAGTAAACCAATATTTTTTTTATAGAAGAAAGTTCACACTTTGAAATAAAAAAGTACGATTGGTGAAATAAACGAAGTACCTCAAAACTACCTTAGATATGGTAAGGTAAACCAAGTTGATATAAATTTCATTCATATGTTTTAAGTGGTCCGAGACACTATCATTTAGCAATTCTAATGAATTTAATTGTGAATTTTTTTTGGCCTATTTATGTTTTCATCAACAAAATGGCGTTTAAAAACTTATTATAAGGACTCATTTAGTCAATAAATTTGCCAAAAATAGATAGTTTATTTCATATTTGATTACATTCGATAAAGTGAAGAAGCATCAAGTTTAAAAAAGCGACAAATCTGAAGTCAACTGATATCGCTAAAATTAAATAGCTATAATCTAAAAGATAAACAACTTTATCCTTAATAATTTTCTAAAATTTTGAGAAAAGGTGATCTTTTCTGCCATTTTGTAAGAAAAATTTCAAGCTTTGGCGTTATTTTTTAAGAAAGAACTTCCATATGCAGACTTTATTGCTCACACTGTATATACTTGCGGCCAGAAAAAGTTAGACAAGCCAGTGATTTTATTGATTTTTGTATATTTACTATCATATTAAGCATGAATTATCTATACGTTCGATGCGACCTTAAATTTTGCAGTGGCCTCTGCGCCTACTACGATTTTAAGTAAATGGTAGAACTTTTCCCTCGCGTTGATAAAAGGGAAGTGTAAACTACCATAAAAATTTCTGGTATTAGAATAACATATTGATATAGTCTTCAACAATATAAGAACTGTAAAATAATAACAATAATCATTTCTGATCTGAATCTTAAAAATCGGCAAATTTTCTTTACCCGGATCTTCCCCCGATACGAATCTTTCCTTGTATTTGGAACAGTGAAGTGTGGCCCAATTCACATTCAAATACAGTAACACATATATACTGTCTTTTCTCCAAACATTTTTATTGGGCGTCATTCTGTTCCATCATATTGGATTCGTACTAACAGTTTCTACCTATATCACACATGATTTTTGAGCATAATTTAAAATAAATTGAATAATTAGTGTTTACGCTGATTTTTTTAATATGGCCATTTTCTTCCGTCATGTCGAATTCGTACCAGTTTATCCCTATACCACATTTAATTTTTGTTCAAAATTTGAAGTCTGTCGAATAAGAAGATATTTTTTAAGTTAAATTTTTAAACATTTTATTTGATCCTCATTTTGTTCCACTATCTTGAATTTGTCTTGGATTTGTGTCAAAATGTTACCAGTTCAGACAATCGGGTAAGAAATTTTATATGTACGCCGCGAACTGAGAGACTGACACACTGATAGACAGACCGACGGAATGGAAAGATGTTTTTTGACATTTAAAGACGCTAAAACCTGAAGATATGTAAAACCTTTTTTCGCGACTGTAAATATCTTATTTAGCCGCCATATTTTTCCGCCATTATGAATTCATACTACAATTTTACTAGTTCATCTCTAGATCATAGTAAATTCTTGCACAAAAATTGCAATCAATCTGATAAGTAGTTTTTCAGGCTGATCTTTTAAATATTTTATTACGCGTCATTTTGGTACGAATCCAAGTTGGCGTAGTTCTATTTCTGCGTAATATTTGATTCTTGTGCTAAATTTGAATTAAATTGGATAATTAGTTTATTAGTTGAAGTCAACCGGGTAAGTTGTTTTTTAGCTATACCGTGAATAGACATATAGATAGATATACTGACAGACCGACGGAACTGAGAAAACATGTTTTTCGGCTTCTAGGGACCCTGAAACGTGAATATCTAAAAAAACCTAAAGGGTGATTTTTTTTTCACGACTACAAACAATTTATTTGGTTGTCATTTTGTTCCGCAATCTTGAATTCGTACCATAATTTTACCAGTTCATCTCTACATCATATTTAATCATTGCACCCAAATTGAAATGAATCTAATACGTATTTTTTTCAGGCTGAATTTTTAAATATTTTATTAGGCCGCCATTTTGTCTCGCCACCTTGGATTCATACCAAAATTGTATCATTAATTTCTACGTAATACTTGATTTTTATGCAAAATTTGAAGTACATTCGATAATTAGTTTTTTAGTAATAATTCTTTTAACATTTCACTAGGCCGCCATGTTGGATAATTTTACCAATACATTACCAGGTCATCTTCATATGACCCGTAATTTTAATCAAAATTTTAAGTCAATCGGGCAAGTAGTTTTTTTGCTATGCCGCGAAGAGGCAGACAGGCAAACCGACAAACGGATCGACCATACCGACAGAATTAAGAAAACATGTTTTTTGGCGACTAGGGACCTTGAAACGTGAAGATCTGCAAAAATCTCGGAGGGTGATTTTTTCACGATTACAATACTTCCCTTTTACGAGGGAAGTAAAAAGGAAACAAACTAATTCACTATATTCAAGACTGAAGTCAATAAAAAATTTAAATGAATGAAAAGACTAGTCACTTTCTTGTGAGACCTATCTTCAACCAAAGATTTAAGACGAAGTCTTTTTCAAATTCGCTTGTAACAGCTCTTATACCGTTAACGATTTTTTTTCAGAAAATTTTACCCAGTCGAGACGACTTTAAGGAAATTCGTAACATTAAAGAAATGTCCGATAATAATACAAGCTCTAGGGAGATTACAAGTTTGTCTTTATTAATACAAAGTCTTAGTAAAGGGTTATGGAAACTGTATCTTCGGGACATTCTTAAAAGGTTTTACCACTCAAACTCCGAATTTACTGATTTTTGTTGGGTAATTTTGTTTTCACCATGCACGTACTGTAGCTATGTAGCTAATGTATTTTCCCCATTGCCCATATATCTGTGATAAACGATATACGGCCCATGTAAATGGTCCAAAGTTGTGTAACGGTCATGTTAAACGGCTTTTTAATTTCAGTTAGAGCAGTACTTATGCAGTCTTATAAGGCATTACGATATTGTGCTGAGATGCGCATACTGAGAAAATTTACATAAGAATATATGTATGTGATTTAAGCGGGCAAAATTAAATTTTGCATAAACCGGTATTAAAGGATATAAATAATTTTAAGCGACGTATAATTTTAATAACAGGAATTTGCTGGCGTACTGCAAACGTGTAATTTGTTGCGTTAATATACTCAACATAAAATATATGGCGAACTGTTACAAAGGATTATGTTGCTTTAATAATAATTAAACTATTTTCTAAAGATATAATTAGTTCAATAATAATTAAACTGTAATCCAAAGATCTAATTAATTATGTTTAGTTTATAAAATATACATGCAAGTTATTTTAGTTTAATATACAGGGTGGAATATTTAACTGGAATAAATTCAATATCATTTTTTATTTAACATATTAACTTTGTTTGGTATTAATTGAAAACTTCAAATAAAAGCAACCGTTTATGCATCATACGAAGCTTTTTAAAAATGACCGTAGAAATGACCATAAGTGACCTAGCCATAAATGTCATAAGTGACCAATTTATAAATGACCAGTCATTTGCCAACATTACTGCCAACAACAACTGAATAAAATGACTAGCATTTTCATATATTAACCTTTGAAAAATAAAATACAAAAGTGCAAATCATTTTATTCTAGTCCTTCACGGACGGGAAAATCGAATGTGTTTTCATTCCAGGTGTAGATCCGTTCACTCTTCTGAAAAAAAAAACAATTTTGCTGAGATTTCTCCAAAATGGCATTTAGCATTTTCGAAGATTTCTATATCGCGTCCGAATAGAGACTGAAATATCATTGCTTATATTTTGTCGGATATTTTGTTTTTGAAATAATTTCTTTCGATTTTTTGTAATTTTAGGTGTATCGATGATTGCCTTCCGTACTGTTGATAGCCTTAATGATTCCTACCTTTTATTTCAATAACCCTGCTTTTCAATTTCTAATGCTTCTTAAGTTATTCTGGTCAAATATTGGCAATCCCATTACACCCTTCGAAATTTATTTTGTGACCTGTTTCTTGTTGATGTTGGAACAGGGTCCAGGTAGTTTGTTTATTTATGATATTTAGTTTATACTCCTCTACTCTTACTAATATTCGCCAGTTAGTATGGGTTTCCAAATTGTTTAGCTAGAGGTGTTTTTGCTCATTTACTGTTTGTATGTTGTGTTTCCTGTGAATTTTTTCAATTTTGTCTGAGGCTTAGGATTTTACATAGGGCAAGACTAGTTGTTGCCCTTCTGGTGCATTATTTTTGGTCTTCGTTATTCGGAAACCCCGTTTATTATTAACCTTCATCGATCTATTAAAGAGGTATATAATAAAACTATTAAAATTATTCTTATTTTTTTCTAAATTTTTAGAATGTTCAGTAACAAACTAGACAAATTTTCTTTAGGATGTTCTATGTAAAAATATAACCATTTTCTAAATATTTAAGGTAAAATACCCAATTGGACACGTGTTTTAAAAAATCGATAACTAATAAAAAACAAAGTAGGTAATAAGAATAATTTGGCCACCTATTTTGAGATAGGACCAATTCATTCCCTCTGTCTTAACAGGTCAAATTTTAATTAGGTGGAGCGACAGCGGGTAATTAACCCCCCTAAACCAATGACTTGCTTGATATTAATAATTGTATTGTAGGCTACAAATAAGCAAAACGAAAATAATTAAGTTGTCCGTTTAGTACCATAGCCCCACAATCCTAAACAATAGATCCGCCCTGGACGCCTAAGAAATGCAAAAAACAAATATTTTTTTATTGTTTAAAAAAAGTCTTAAGATTAAATTCGGACCATACCCTTTTAACACAATATAATCTACCCTAATACGGGAATAAACTTCTCGTCTATTTATTTGGGTAACTAAATTCCGAGATCTAAAATTTTAAAAAATTCCGAATTTAAAAAAAATTTCAGTTTAAATGAATTTATTAAATTCCGAATTAAAAGTGACAATTTCACTAAATTTAAAGAAAGTAATCAGAATTTAACAATTCTGGGCTTTCGTCCTATATAGAATCGCTAAAAATATTTAAGTTTTCTGTTAATAGTATAAAAACTAGAATACTTTTAGAAATATAAGTTTCCTCATCTTTGATTTTAACAACTGTTAAAATATTATTGGAAATAAATCTAATTGTTGCCCTACCATCTGAAATTTCCTGTTGAGCAATATAGATGTTTCAAAATTGATTATCACTATATTACATATGCAAAGGCCATAAATCTTACAACTTTATGGTTCATAATATCTATATCACCGTGAAAATTTGGTTGCTCTCTCGCAACGGTTGAAAGTTTGTCATTCAATTACTCGAACTAAAAATATTACTAAGAAGCACGTCATATTTTTTTTATTTGTGATGAAAAATAAGAAGTTGCATTCAACTTTTTTTTAGTTCATAGATATCAAAAGGAGCCCAGTAAGGACAGCACTTAAGCTGGGAGCACACGTCCGTCACGCAACGCCACGCCACATGCTGGCAGCGCAGTTTTAAGATTAGAAACACAGGCATGGCATTCTCAGTTTACTCAACGTATTCCTCACACCAGTTGACTAGTTTAAATTCGTGCCAGTTTTCTAGGCTGTGATGCTTACTTTCCAGTCTTAACTGCTAAATAACCCTTTTCTGGTCAAAAAATCAGTAAATTATGTTTTTGTTTATTTTTGATTAACAGTTAATTAATACATAATAATGCAATGAATTTCCTGAATTGTTTAATTCTCAACAAAAAAAAACCTCTTATACTTCTTATTGAAAATAACTTTCCGTGAAATTTTCTAATTTCAGTTCTCAAAGACACCATTTAATTTCTAACTTATTTTTAAAATACAGTATGTTAAACTTTACCCAAATAATCCCAAATAAAATACATGGGGAAGACAGGATTACAAAAAATAAGCTATTTTGACATATTTAAGATGTAGGGCTTTCCAAAATAAGAAAAAAAGTTTTATTTGGTTTTATATTGGTCTAAAAACGCTTCGTTTCCAAGATATAGGGCAAATAACGTTGACAATAGCTTAATTAGGGTTTGATATTTTAATTGTCCTAGAAAGGTTCTCGGATTGTCCCCTGATTTGCGCAGAACTAGGTGCACTTTAGATAAAATCTGGAACTGTTTTGGGACTTTGGCGAACTAAAATTTGACAGTAGTTATCATGTTATATTTTATATATTTTAGAGCATATGCCTACCTCTAGAAAATCATCATTTTCTGATGAGGAAGAACTGGAACTAAATGACCCGAGGATCTCTATTAAATCCATGATAAAATTTTAGAGCCAAAAATAACAAAAAATGATCAATTCAAGAAAAATCTCGAAAAAACTAAAGAAACTTGAAGTACAAAGAACGACACAACAAACATACAAATTGATTCAATTAAACATGCGCGAAAAATAAACCCAAAACAGTACTTGCTCCAAAGCAAAAACAGTTTTGCATTTAACGCGAACGGCAAACTTTCGATCCGCCAACCATCCGATGTTAGAGAATCTTGATCATAAATCGAAATGGCTCTAAATACTAGTGAGTTAATAACCGATTTCTTTTGTTCTGGATGGTGGTGGAAATTTGTATTTAAGTATCTAATTGTATGCGTCGGTTTTCTATACATAGAGTGTCCTAATATACAATTTTCCTTCCTTTTGACAAACATATCTAGAAAGGGAATCGTTCCATTAGATTACATTTTCATTGCGAATTTAATATTATGATGTTGTTGATTCAGGTGTTCCAAAAACATGAAGAGATTTTCCTGAACATGAGGCCAAACAACAAAAGTATCATGTACATATCAGAACCAGTGTTCTGGTTTTAGTGGAGCGAATGTTAAAGCAATATCCTCAAAGACGTCCATAAAGATATTGGCTACCACAGATGTTAGAGGAGATCCCATAGCTTGTCCGGAGATTTGTTTATAAAACGTTCCTTGAAAAATGAAATAAGTAGATGTAAGACAAGCTTCCGCTAGGTCTACTAAATTATTATTAGTTTAATTTTTCTTTAACTTTGTATAAAGAGCTGGGTAACATCCATATTTCCGAGTGAGAAATTCACCTGCGTGGTAGACTTGTGAAAAGGTCTATTGATTTAAAAATGTTCTTATAATATGGCATGTATGTAGAATAACTGCCTTTTGAATGACTTTGAGCAGAGTAGTTGGGAGACTGGGTTGTTCTAGGTACTTCAAGACTTTATTGGTGAAAACCCTGTAGCAGATATTGTTAGTGGTACAACAGCAACCTTATTCATCCTCCGGACGTGCTTTAACTCGATTGCCAGATTTTGGTATTTATTGATTTTTTCGGTCTCTGTTTTCCTCAGGTTTCTTGTTAGGGGGTAACCAATGTCTATCAGAAAACCCTTTTTGCTATTTTTGTCAATCACTAAGATATCTGGGCGATTGTAATCGACAGTCCTGTCATAAATCCTTTAGTTTCTAGATGAAGATTGAATCTTTTCAGGACCAGGTGCTTTCCAGCTTAAGGTTTTCTTTATGCACCTTTCTACGACGGCCTCTGTGAATCTCTCGTCCGTCATCCTGGATAATGCTGCAGCTTCCTGTTCAACTGAACGCAACCATGCGGCATCCCGATTGAATTCCACAGGATTTACCCATACAAAATTTCTCAAAACGTTCTCTATCGAGTCGAATGGTCTTCATGGCCCTGATTTTGAAAATCGAGGTTACGGTACAAAACTTTTTTATTCCTGCAGAATCATTTGTTGTGTTCTTTGTGCTTGGTAGTCTTATTGTAACGTCTCAATCTAGCACCCTTGACCTTACACGTCTGTCTCGCTTCACCATGGCAGATTATTAATTTATCTTTCAGTTGTGGGTCTCTCATATCCAGAGATTTCCTCTGACAGATCAGCCGAATCTTTCTCTTTACTTTGAAACTGTCGTTGTCATCTAATTACTAATAATAGTAAAATAATAATAATGATAATAATATTTGCCCCAAAATTTTCGGCAAACTTTCACGAACCTAATGCATACTTTTCAGGTTCCTCGATAATTTCAATTTTGTCTTTAAAAGAGAAAGGTTTCCATTTTAGCGACACAATTATGAATTTTTCGAACAAAATGGGACATTACACGAATCGAGGAAGGACGAGACGAAGCAACATAACGAGAATATAAAAGCCCAACCAAAATATAAGGGCACTTGAGCTAGATAACAATAATTTCCACTCATAACAATAAAATGTTCACAACAAATAAAATTAATATTAACCCAGATATTTCCCTCATTACGCTCAACAAACCTTTCGAATTCTGAGGGACTATGCTCCTCTTAACATATTTTTGCCAAAAAACGGAGGACCTTTTGACAGTTTACGAGCTATAACTGAACAATCTTGGGGTACCGAGAATAATTACAAATTTATTGTAATTATGCTCGGTAATGATTTCCTAAAGACTACAATAAAACTAATAGTAGGATTTATCATTAAGCAATCACACATTTACAATTGAAAATCTAAAAAACTTAAACATTGCTTTTAATTGTAGAGAATTATAAAAAATGTCATGACTTGAAAAGTTATTGTTGTAATTTTTCATTAGTCGTCCAATAAAACTTTGAAAGACATAGTTAGTTTTGTGGGATGTTTCCTGGAATAAGTCTCTGTTTGTTGTGTCTCTGAGAGATTCGAAAATTAATGTTAGAAAGCAACTCTGTACACTCAATATTACCATTGACAACTTTATGGAGAAAAAAAGCCATGGCATTATTTCGATGATTTTTTATGTCTAGTCCAACTAAATGAATCCTAGTGCTATATGGTTATGGGTATGTTTTTATAATAAAATCTATGTTTGAGTAATTATTGCGCTTCACCAAAATTTTAATTTGCTATTATTTCGAAAACAGGACTTTTTTATAGAAACTACAAAGATTATTTTTGACAAATTAAAGGAGATTCTAATACTGATAAGGAATTTACTCAGTGGCGTCGTAAAAAATACTAATTGTAAAGTAACATGCTCCGAAATGCTTACCACGTATTAAATTTTATTTTAATAATTCAAACCGTTTAAAAAAATAAATAAAATATTTTCTTATTTAAAAAAATACTTAGCGCTCACTACAAATGACTTTTTAATATAACTTTTTTTGTTATTTTCGTGATCTTCCCCAGCAGTGGGCAACATGTATTAAACTCTGTTGTTGTTTTGACTAATTCACTACGCATATCGAAATTTAATCTACTGACTATGTGTTAAAAATAAAAAAACAGCCTTTATATCATATATTTGTAATATTTCTCGGTACACCAAAATTGTCCCCTTTGTTCCAATAAAGCTTGAAAACTGCTCGATCTGTCATTACCACTTGCTAACAAAATGTCTGGACCATTATTAAATTCCTTAATTACCTATTATAACCGTAAATAGCATATTAGTCTGAATATATCTAAATATAATTGCTGGCAAACGATTGGGAATTTAAAATTCTGCATTGTTTTGTTATTAAAATACATTTTATGGCTTAATTAGTTATTACCTGTTGATATTTCGCCTTGCGTATCTAGGTCGTAAATAACATATATATTATTTAGTTTTGTAAAAGAAACATAACACCACTGGGTGTAAACTTAGTTATAAATACCCGACTCTTATGCTGAAATTGATCAAATTAATTGTTTTGGACAGAGTAAGACAGCACTATTATTTTTCAATAGCACAAATCGTATCAACGCAACGCTTTTACATACTGATTATAATTATTATTAAATTGTCTTATAGGCGTGATAATACTACAGCAATACTATACCTAGCAATAGATTTACAATTTGATTTCTCTTACAAAACGCCAGTTTTAAAGATACAAGTATTTTAATTAAAAATGTTTCGAAATTAATTTTTAGTCTCAAACGTCACGAATAATTTTTTTTAACAAAAAACTAATAAGATAATTATTATTAGATTTAACACATTTGCTGCCAATATTTACGAACACTAAAGCTATATAATGTATTAACATATTTATGTATAAATTCGAAATACAAAAAATACAGTTTTTGTAACAAAAAGATAGAAGATCATAGGTAATGCTCATGGCATCTGGAGTTAGAAATCGTTAATTCAGTGCCATAATAAGTATCACCCGTAGTCTTATATTCTCTTTAACGAATAAATAAGAAATATAAGCGTTGTTAATAATTTTCGGTAAATCAGACCATTACAGTCAGTGAAAACTGTTCGTTTCTTATTGTGGTAATTTGTTGTTTTAGCCCTGAGGATGGCACGGATCAGTGTCAAGACAAGGCATTTGATTCGAACGTTTAAAAAACTGACCAAAAAAATCGTCCGTACGTTCGGACAGCATATGAATATTTTCGAAATTCGAAGAGACCGAAAACTGAAATTTCAAATTATTTTACTTGAAAACTTGGACAAAAAACGATATAATGCCGCAAATTAGATGGTTCCACCTTATATGAAATAGAATTAGTTCTGTGTACCTGGACTCGACCAATTGGATTACATATACAGTTTCCATACTCAGAACAAAGACTGACGTATTATTAATATGTTTCACAAACTTTTGGCATCACTTTGTTGCTTTAGAGTTATCAAAGTAAACAAATTTATTGACAAAAATTATAGAAAGCTATATGTTTAGCCATTTTTGTTAAAATATTTTAATCTAATAACTGGACTTATTTAAACAATACGGTAGCTTGTCCACAATTTATTTTTTGATAATAGTACAGAATATAAATCAGAAAAAAAGAATGTACTTAAAATTTCCCTGCTTGTGCAAATTTATTATCAGAAATAAAAACAGGGTATTTGGAAGTTGGATATCTTACCTCAAGGATGTTATATATCTACAAAAAATAAGAATAATAATAAGAATAAGAAAAAAAGTTTTAAATGTATTTTTTCGATAAAAAACTACTTAATCGAATGAGCAAATTTTGCACAAAAATATAGCGTAAACTTTAAGTAAAATTTTGGTGCGAAGCATTTCTGCCCTCCTAACACAACTTGTGCAAAACAATGGTATTGATATATGAAGTATTTTAGTGGTTTTGTAGAAGTACAAAGGTCTGGGTAACATCTGGATTTTTTTCAACGGGAAAAATTATAGTAAATGGGTCAAATTAACAAAATATGATTGTTTTTATGCTTAAAAGATTCAATATTGACATAAAGGACAATTAGTCTTAGAAAGATGGCATTGTAGTGGAGTAAAATGACGATCTGATGAAATGTTTATAATATCAGTTTTAAAAAAGTATTTATTGAATTGACAAATTTTATACAAATATCAAGTATGAAACATGGATGAATTTCAGTGCGAATCCAGTAAAATTAAATTATTAAAAAATCAGTAAAATTCCAAATGTTAGAATAAAATCTTGCTTTAATGAAGGAAGATAATAAATGATATAATTTGTTTCTCTTTATAGATTAGGTAAAAAAAATTATGAACAACTAAAAATAATAAAATAAAAAAAAAACAGAAAAACGGTAAATTTGCTTTTGCTGATACATAATGCCCCTAAACACAGATAACACGTTTTATATGCTAGACGTTATTTGATAATAATTTTACACTCTAAAATATATTTTTATTTTTTTTATAAAAAGAAAGTTTCATTTCAAGGAAAGTTCTGTTAAGGGAAAGCTTTATATAAGTTTTACCGAAGTATCCCTCATAAGGAAACTTTCTTTCTGTAAAGAAAAGTTAAATAAAGTATATAAAACACGTATAAAGTCGTTACAAAATAACCGTACTTGGAAGTTCCAGGTATAGACCAGGTTACCGATATTTTTTTGTATTTCAAAAACGATTTATTTAAAAGTGCTGCTAGTTTGTTTATAGTTCTTTTTTTTTTGTTGAAATAAGTTATTTTGAGGAAAAGTTAGAAACGCTATTTTTTTTTAAATTGCAAAACATTTTAACCATAAAAATAAACTAGAGATATTGGCATACCCAAAACAGTATTTTTATTTAAAATAGAGTGCGATCTAAAAATGCAAAAGACGACTTTTAATTAGTTTTTTTAGGTATGTTTAAAAAAAATGTCTAACTATCGACCTCTGCGTCTTCCGTTGTTGAAAAGACTAAACTATAATTACCGTTAATATTAATTGTACTACTGGAAAATTTCCAAATAAATCGCTATAACTGTGTTTAAAACATCTAAAAAAAAATCGAAAAAGAAAATGAAAACTTTAACGCCTCGCATTTTATCAAACCAAATTGTCATAAAGCTTTTTCATATTATTTTAGCAGATTTTTATGTTAACACATAGGCCTATTAGGTTTTTTCTGCTTTTAGTGGTGTTCTACACAAACATTTGAACCAGAAAAATACTTGGTCTCCATAACAGCGCCCGGCACCATTCACGGCACCTTTCACCACGCCATACCTGGCTACTACTTTGCACAGTAATGCCTACGTTGATGGCTAGTACATCGCATATAGTTTGTTTATTAACTCAGTTACTTCTTTAATAAAAATATAAACTATTATGAGGAATTCCTTTAGCTTTATAACGACTTAAGAAAAAACCCATGTTGATTTTTATTAATACATAAGACATAAGACAAGTATATCAATTCTTCATTATATTATAGAAAATCAGTAAATCTCCTTTACCCAGAACTTCCCTCGTTATGATTTTTTTTCCATTTGCTAGGAACACTGAAGTGTGACATAATTTAGTCACAGTATATATACAGTTACATATACTGCCTTTTACGCCATTTTGTTTTGCCATCTTAAATTCGTACCGCAACCTTACCAGTTTATCTCGATATCACACTTAATTCTTGCACAAAGATTGAAATTAATTTAATAAGTAGTATTTTTAGGCTGATTATTTAAATATTTTGCTAGGCCACTGTTTTACTAAGTTCGATTCTTATCCAGTTCATTCCTATGTAAAACTTGATTTTTGTGTAAAACTTGAAGTAAATTGGATATTTAGTTTTCCTGGTATAATTTTTTTAACATTGTTCCTCCATATCGGATTGGATCAAAATATTACCAGGTCATCCCCATATGACCTTTAATTTTTTTTAACTTTTAGTTTTTAAGATATGCCGCGAATTGACAGACACACAGGCAGACCGACAGGCTAACCCAAGAAATTGGTAAAACATATTTTTTGGGAACTAGCGACCCCAAAAAGGTGAAGATATGTAAAACCTATATGTAGTACCATCTTAAATTAGTAACATAGTTTTACTAATTGATCCCTATACCACAACTAGTTATAGCACACAATTTGCAATCAAACTATTAAGTAGTTTCTCAGGCTCAATTTTTAAATATTTTATTATGCCGCCATTATGTTCCGCTAACTTGGATTCGTACCAAAATTTTACCAGTTGATTCCAACATAATACTTTGACTTTTGTGCAAAATTTGAGATAAATTAGATAAGAAGTTTTTTAATAATATGTTTTAAACATTTCACTAGGCCGCCATTTTGTTTTGCCATATAGGATTTTTACGAAAATATTACCTGATCATCCCCATATGATCCTTAATTTTTGATCAAAATTTGAAGTCAATCGGCTAAGTCGTTTTTAAGCTATTCCGCGAACTGACAGACAGACAGAGCGATAGACGGACCGACGGAATTAATAAAACATATATTTTTGGCATCTAAGGACGCTAAAACATGTAGGTATGTAAAACCTGAGAGGGTGAGGGTTTTTCACGATTACAAACATTTTATTTGGCCGCCATTTTATTCAGCTATCTTGAAATAGTACCACAATTTTACTAGTTGACCCTTATACCACAATTAATTATGGCTCAAAAGTTGAAATTAATCCATTAAATTAGTTTTTTCAAGTTGAATTTTTAAATATTTTAAGCCACCATCTTGGAATCGACCAAAATTTTACCAGTTGATTTCAAGATAATACTTTGATCTTCGCGCCAAATTTGAAACAAATTGTTTATGTAGGTAGTAATAATTTTTTTAACATTTCAGTAGGCCGCCATTTTGTTTCGCCATATAGGATTATTACCAAAATATTACCAGATCATCCCCATGTAACGCCTAATTTTTGATCAAAATTTGAAGTCAATTGGGTAAGTAGTTTTTAAGCTTTACCGCGACCTGACAAACAGACAGACCCACAGATGGACCGACGGAATTGATAAAACATATCGGCGAAATTGAAAGGATTTTCTTGAAAACAGCCTCCAAAAATAAAAGACTAAATATTTTATCTACACTGTCTATTGAAGACGATATGGCACAATTTGTGTGTGTATTTGTGTTTTATGGCTCTGGCTAAACCAACTGACCAGAATCTCTCATAGTTTTTTTGGAGTTTTTTTGTTTTTATATTACACCCAATCCGGATAAAGTTTTTATCTGATTTTACTGCATCTTCTTTTTTTTATATTATAGTATATAAGATATAATATATGATTTTGTAAGTTTTTCGTCTTTTTTGACTTCTTGTTTTTTTTTTCGTGCTTTTTGTATTTTTTTCCATTTCTTTCTATTCTTTTATTAAATTACAATTTAACGTTTTCAACTAAAATATATTTGTACAAATTATAATATACTTCCATTTTTCCTGCAGCATTCAAGCTTATAAGATCAGAAGGAAAAGAAACATGGTTAACAATACTATTTGGCAGTCTGTTAAAATATGATTTCTATTTCTTGGACATCCTGTTACATAATGTTGTAATTCCCCTATTTCTCCATACTCACAATTTTCAGTGTCTTGTAGCCCTATTTTTTTTTCATTGCCTTGGGATCATGCACTGATTTCTACTTAAACGAACCATTGTTGATACAATTATCATATTTGATTCTTCCACAAACTATGGTGTTTTACTAATTTTAGGAAATTAATTTTTATATGTATAACCTTTCTCGGATTGAGTAAATACATTTGGCCAGTTATTAAATATTTGTTTATTTGCAACACTAAAAATATCTGTATGCGCAACATAAAAGTTTTTTGAAAAATTATTCATTTCAGTGGGCTCTTTAGCTAAGCCGTCTGCAAATTCATTTCCCCAAACTTCCACATGAACTTTAATCCAGACCATGGTAACAACTTTACCTTTATTTTTTATATTCATATATATATATGACAATAATTTTTTTAACATTATAATAATGTTATTTTCAGAACAATTAGCAATAGTTTGAAGAGAACTTTGAATATTACAAAATTGTTATTATCGTTATACACTAAGCAATATAGCAGTGATTCCCAAATAGCCCAAAGTCCGGCAGAATATACCGAAGTGTTATTTGATAATCTAAATTGTCAATAGTAGTTTTTATTTTTATGTTAAAATGCACAGCCTGTTTTGCCATTGAGTATAGATCCGTCTGTGTAAATGTACTCAGCACTTGACTATATTGCGAAACTATCTTCTATAAGCATACTTTTTAAAATGTGGTGCTGCTGATTTTCATATTGGAATATGATCTTTGGAATATTTTTAATGTAATTTTCTCTAAGTAGGCTGGATTGGATTGATGAAGAATAAATGTTTTCTTTTATTTGGGCTATCCATGAATAACTTGCTGCTAGCATAGGGCTTTTTTTTTATTCTCCAGTATGGGGTTTTTTTAAATTTAAAACTGTAAGCCGATGTATTCTACCTAATAGTTCTCTATTTTTTATACTAACTTTAGTAAAAATATATCGCTAAGGTAGTTTATTCCCAGCGATAAGGGGGCACCCCTGTTTCTGCTTCAATAACTATGATGGGTGTACTTTACATGAATTTTATTCTTTCAGTTTTCTGGAGATATGTGTCGGCAGCTGTACCATACGATCCATATTCTATTATAAAACGATTTGCCAGTATGACTTAGTCAAATTCAAAAAGGGTTTTTTAATTTTAATGTGTGTTTAATTTTGTGTTTAAAAACATTTGCTAATTTTGTAAAACTTTTTCTTTTTTCAAATTATTCAGCGTTTTCTTTTGCCGTTATAGTCAAGTAACTGTCATTGGAAAAATTAAGTTTTTTTTGTAATCATGAAGCATGAGGGGCCCCGTAAATTCAATTAGCCTAGAGCCCTGAAAGCCACGATCCGCCACTGCGCAGAAGAAACGCAGAATATGGAAAAAATCAATTTGACCAAATAAGCCAATATTCTCACGGTCTAGTAAGGAATGTGCACTGCACTAGGTACTGCAAAAGAAGATATGTGCTTATTGGACAGCTCTTAAATGGTGTTATTTATGACCGTTATTTCCTAATGCTCCCGAGACAATTTAACTTAAAAGCTTAATACGACTAAAGATATGTCCATTTTCACATGGTAACGAAATTATAGCAGTCGGACAACATTGGATCGGCATAAGAAAACACTAACTTTTTTTAGTATCTCACTGATGAGTGAGATGAGAAAAGAATAGCTATACAGGGTGAAACGAAAATGGCTGCAAATATTTTAACACGTAAAAGTAGAATCATTTTACGCAAAAAATCTTATATATTCGAAGGACAAAACTATTTTTGAGAATAAAATATTGATTTTATTTTTTTTGTAATCTGAGCAAATTACTGAATATTTTATTCATTTTTATTATGCAAGACTTCTAGTTACGTTATTATTAATTCGATAATTAAGATATTTGCTTAAAAAGTCGCAAAATTTAAAAATCTATTTACCTTTTGAATGATCCGTATTTCAAAATACACATCCAGCAGAAGACGAATCCCACGTGCCACTGCAGTTGTTTTTCTCTAAATTGCTACTATAAATATACAAGAATTTCATGTTAATTAGCAAAAAACTATTTTATTTGTATCTATTTATTCAAACAACGGTGATTGTTTGCAACAATAATATTTGTATATATCAGAATTTTTTTTATCTTTTACTTCCCACAGTGTTGTAATCGTGAAAAAATCACCCTCTTAATTTGACAGTTTTTCACGTTTTAGGGTCTCTAAATGTCGAAGAATATGTTTTCTCAATTCCGTCGGTCTGTCGGCCGATCTGTCTGTCTGTTCGCGGCATAGCTAAAAAACTACTTACCCTATTGACTTCAAATTCTGGTGAAACAATGAGAGTCATATAGGATTCAGCTTGTAAGATTTTGATAAAAATCTAATACTGCGACCTAGTGAAATTTAAAAAAAATATATTACTAAAAAACTACTTCTCAGTTTACCTCAAATTTTGATAAACATTGGGTATTACGTAAGAGTAAACTGGTCAAATTTTCGTACGAATCCAAGATTGCGGTACAAAATGGCGGCTTAACAAATTTATTTTAAAAAAAACAGCCTCAAAAACTACCTTACTTGATTGATTTTAAATTTTGTGAAAGGGTTAAATGTGGCGGAACAAAATGACGGGCAAATAAAGGGTTTGTAATCGTGAAAAATGACCCTCTCAAGTTTTTACAGACCTTCACGTTTTATGGTCCCTAGATGTAAAAAAATATGTTTTCTCAATTTCGTCAACCTGACTGTCGGTCTGTACGATAAAACTGTGGTGCGAATTCACGATGGTGGAAGAAAATGGCGGCTAAATAAAATGTTTAAAAAATCTACGTAAAAGCATTTTTATTCAATTTATTGAATAAATTAGCTGTTATGTACGAATTAACTGGTAAAATTTTTGTACGAATTGATCGTGACGAAACAAAATGGCGGTCTAGTGAAATTTAAAAAAACACTATCAAAAATGGCTTATTAAATTTATTTTAAATTAAGCTCACCCTCAAGTGTGACGCAATTGGTAAAATATTGGTACAAAATGGTGCCCAATAAAAATGTTTGAAAAGACAGTATATATGCGGCCTAAATGACTACGTGCGGAACTGAACTGGGTCACATTATTCCTAATAAAAGGAACGATTCATAACGAGAGAAGTTCCACGTAAAGGAAATTTACCGTTTTTTTGCGTATAAAAAACATTTCTTTCCTGGAAACGAAAATGGCTGCAAATATTTTAACACGTAAAAGTAGTATCATTTTACGCAAAAAATTTTATATATTCGAAGGACAAAACTATTTTTGAGAATAAAATATTGGCTTTATTTTTTTTGTAATCTGAGCAAATTACTGAATATTTTACTCATTTTTAATATGCAAGACTTCTAGTTACGTTATTTATTAATTCGATAATTAAGATATTTGCTTAAAAAGTCGCAAAATTTAAAAATCTATTTACCTTTTAATGATCCATATTTCAAAATACACATCCTGCAGCACAAGACGAATCCTACGTGCCATTGCAGTTGTTTTCCTCTAAATTGCTACTGTAAATATACAAGAATTTCATGTTAATTAACAAAAAACTATTTTATTTGTATCTATTTATTCAAACAACGGTGATTTTTTGCAACAATAATATTTGTATATATCAGAATTTTTTTTATCTTTTACTTCCCACAGTGTTGTAATCGTGAAAAAATCACCCTCTTAAGTTTTTACAGTTTTTCACGTTTTAGGGTCTCTAAATGCCGAAGAACATGTTTTCTCAATTCCGTCGGTCTGTCGGCCGATCTGTCTGTCTGTTCGCGGCATAGCTAAAAAACTACTTACCCTATTGACTTCAAATTTTGGTGAAACAATGAGAGTCATATAGGATTCTGCTTGTAAGATTTTGATAAAAATCCAATACTGCAACCTAGTGAAATTAAAAAAAAATATATAAAAATGTCCTGAAAAATTTTTGGTTGACAGACTCAAACATTAATTTAATTGTTTAAATTTTTCGTCCTAATATTCTAAACTTGGTCAATACGAACTGCTTAAGTTTTGTGGAGATAAGAAAATGTGCCGTGTATTTCCATAATTATTAAAGTTGGAAAATTTAATAACCATAAAATTACAGTCAGTTCGGACCCTGCGGAACAATCGTTTTCTTGTTGAACAATAAGTCACACTTCTTTGCGAAACACATGTTTAAACAATTTAACTATTAGTGCAACTAATGCATTATTTTTTTGGAACAAAACAATGTTAGTCTTTTGAGAGCGGTTTTAAGTGACTATAAATTGTGTTAAACTATTTATGGACGTACTGATGAAAGACAGCACTCTTAAGGGGTAAGTTATTTTAAGAACATAGTAATTTATTATTGCCTACCCTGTTTCAAAAGGCACTGCACGCCACTGCAATTTGCCCACTGGAATGTTTTTAAGCTGGTCATGGTACTCCAGCCATGCAACAGTATTTTATCAAATAAAAATATGCGTCTACCTAATTCATAAAATAATTATCCTAGAATAAATCAAACAATCTACTTGTTTTAATTTTAAAATTTAAATGAATAATTTGTTAAGGAATTTGTTAACTCACCCTGACTAGAGGAATTACTATTGGAATAATCATTGCAAATAGATCAATACAAATTGTGAACATATTTCAGGTTAATGAGAACAGCAGCAACCATATTAGTGTTACAATTTTTGAATACTTTAAATGGCAAATTCTATATTAGTAGGCGTACATTAATTAAGGAAGGAATCTTAAGTATTTAATCACGTCTAATACTAGTTTTTGCTAAGGTCTCAGGCGAAATAATTTACCATTTATTGGCTATATTTCCTTCATATAATTAAAAACAGTTTATGCTTAAGAAAATTAATAATTATTTATTGAAGTGATAAAGTAGAGAAGCAGATTTTTGCACTAAACAAAGAAAAGTACATTGAACAAGGAAAGGCAGAAACCACAGATGTACCAGAATCACTTGTTTATTTCGTTTCATAAAACGTATTTTATTATTTTTCATCTTTTTGTGACTAAGTTCATAACTGCTAAAAAATTCACCAAACACCTCGAGAACTATAAGCCAATACCACTTGTACAAGGTGGGTTCTGTCCAAATTATAAGAGTACCTTTGTGCATAGATAAACTTATATAGTTTATCTATGCTTTATGGTATTTAGTATGGTCTAATATCATCAGTACTGGCAAAGCTTAAATGATTAAAATTTGGAAATTGCTTGTGTATGAACATATCTAGGTTTGACTGTTTAAGCTTTTTCACCCTTTTATATTTTAATTGACTTTATATCAGATTTACTACCATTTAAAGACCTTGAAAACATTACGAGAAAGAAATTAAACTCAATTATTTATTGCGATTTCTAGTCATAAGAAAATGTTTTATATTTTTATTGATTTTTGGAAAGATATCGAGGACATATTTTCATTTACATAATTATAACTGGACAATGGCTGAGTCGCACAAGAGATTCTCGTTGGTAATTAATTTACAACAAAAAATAAAAGTATTATGAGAACAGCAAGCACCAGTGCGTAAAAACCCGTTTTTCATTTTCTTGGCAAGCACGTACTCGCTCTTTTGGTTATCGCGGAGACGAGCCGATGACTAAGCTGAGCATTATATAATAAGCGTTAGTCATTTTATTTAAAAATATTTAGTAGAATTTGTGACATGTTCGTGGCGAATACTATGCTAGAATTCGTGTGAGTGAATACAACAGTTGTTAAACCTAAAACTTACCCAAAATGTTAACACTGGCAATCTACAATAGGAACCAGATTGTTCAATATATTATTATATATATTATTATATTATTTATTATATATATTATTATATATATTTATATATTATATATATATATATATATATATATATATATATATATATATATTTTAGTTATTACGGAAAAGGTCAAAGAATCGAAAATCGTAAAAAAAAAAAATATATATATATATATATATATATATATACATATTTTTCGTTTTTTTTTCTTTAACTATATATAAATATTTTCTTGGGAATAGGTTAACTCATTGAGAAGCAAAACTACAATTTAATCGACGTTTCGCTCATTATATTGAGCTTTTTCAAGATATTTTATTTTCTACAATAAAAACATGTATAGTTAGTATTTAAATTGGTTAAAACATTATTGAAAAAACATCACTCAAAAAAACATTACATTTAAAACAAATTATGATCATGAACACAAAAAATACATTTAAAACAACATTAATATTATACAGAGTACGTACCTTGGAAACATGTCATGTGTAACGAATGTTTTGCGATTGCAATAATTTCGACACGTCTGGAATTCTGGTAGATAGAAACGTGACAAATTGTTTCTATTTTTTTTTATATTTACTTTGATTTTTATTGCTGTACAGAGTTTGGGTTTATGATCTTACTGAAATGTACAGGGTTTTATGTATGGAGTAGTTTATTTATTTAAATTAATTTAATTAGATATCAGATTATAATAAATTTGGCTTAAGTTATTGATGTCTTTTTTATCGTTGACGGCATCTTTCTCTTTTTTAATTTGTATCATTTCTTTTATTGTGATTTTTCGATAATTAGTTTCTTGCTCTAAAATTTTGGTTTGTTTAAAATCGAATTCATGTTTTTCTGTATGTTCGTGTTTGTGGAGTACAGTAGATGCATTTTTTGTGTATTTGTGGCGGTTTAATAGACTAAGTATTGTATTGTCATTCCTATGTACTTTTTTGGGCAATTTAAACATGGAATTGAGTAAACTAGGTTTGATTTCTTTTTTTTAATTACTTTGCTTTTCAAGGGAGTGAAAAGACAGTTTAGTAAATTCTGTGCTTTATGACAGACAGTTATGTCGTGTTTAGACAATATATAACTTATTTTTTCTGATAGACCGTCTGTGTAGGGCATTGCAACGTATTTAAAAAAACATGAGTTCGTTGTTTAAAAACTCATAGTATGTTTTTTTTTCCTAATAATGGTTATTTATTAAAGTCTCCTTAACCTTCTTTAAAATCTCAGGACGATATTCTGGGGAAGTAAGTGAGATGGCACGATCGGTTAGACCGATAATAACGCTATTTTTTTTATTCTTGGAGTTAACTTTAACTCCAACCATCCAAAGAATCAAAAAATAGCGTTATTATAGTCTAACCGATTGTGCCATCTCACTTACTTTCCCAGAATATCGTCCTGAGATTTTAAAAAAGGTTAAGGAGACTTTAATAAATAACCATTATCCGGAAAAAAAACATACTACGAGTTTTAAACAACGAACTCATGTTTTTTATAATAACTTAAAGAAAGCAACAAAAGAAAGAAATAGTAATACTAAATACGTTGCAATCCCCTACACAGACGGTCTATCAGAAAAAATAAATTATATATTGTCTAAACACGACATAACTGTCTGTCATAAAGCACAGAATTTACTAAACTGTTTTTTCACTCCCTTGAAAAGCAAAGTAATAAAAAAAAAAAGAAATCAAACCTAGTTTACTCAATTCCATGCTTAAATTGCCCAAAAAAGTACATAGGAATGACAACACAATACTTAGATAGTCGATTAAATGGCCACAAATACACAAAAAATGCATCTACTGCACTCCACAAACACGAACATACAGAAAAACATGAATTCGATTTTAAACAAACCAAAATTTTACAGCAAGAAACTAATTATCGAAAACTCACAATAAAAGAAATGATACAAATTAAAAAAGAGAAAGATGCCGTCAACGATAAAAAAGACCTCAATAACTTAAGCCACATTTATTATAATCTGATATCTAAGTAAATTAATTTAAATAAATAAACTACTCCATACATAAAACCCTGTACATTTCAGTAAGATCATAAACCCAAACTCTGTACAGCAATAAAAATCAAAGTAAATATAAAAGAAATAGAAAAAATTTGTCTCGTTTTTATTTACCAGAATTCCAGACGTGTCGAAATTATTGCAATCGCAAAACATTCGTTACACATGACATGTTTCCAAGGTACGTACTCTGTATAATATTAATGTTGTTTTAAATGTATTTTTGTGTTCATGATCATAGTTTGTTTTAAATGTAATGTTTTTTTGAGTGATGTTTTTTCAATAATGTTTTAACCAATTTAAATACTAACTATACATGTTTTAATTGTAGAAAATAAAATATCTTGAAAAAGCTGAATATAATGAGCGAAACGTCGATTAAATTGTAGTTTTGCTTCTCAATGAGTTAACCTATGCCCAAGAAAATAATTAACAAAATATATATACATATATATATATATATATATATATATATATATATATATATATATATGTGTATGTTGATTCTTAGTCCTTCACGGATGGAAAAATACAATGTGTTTTCATTCCGGGTGTACATCCGTTCACTACTGTCGTTCTGAAAAGAACAGTTTTGCTGACGTTTCGTCAAAATCACATTCGGCATTTCCGAAGCTTTCTTTCTCGCGTCCGAATAGAGACTGAAGTGTTGGTGACTGCGACGCTTCCTTTTATACCCCCACCCAGGGCCAAAGGTTATATCTGCGCGGCCGTTGGTCGTTATTTATGTTTTCCGGATGGTGCTGTTGTTGTTGCGCTAATTGCGCTTGAGTTTTTGCGATTTTAGATTTGTCGATTATTGTCTTCCATACTGTTGGTAGTTTTAATGATTCGTCCCTTTTATTCAAATCACCTTGTTTTTCAATTTCTATGGCTTCTGGGATTATTATGGCCTTATAATGTTCTATATTGGCAATCTCCCTAAGCTCATCGAAATTTATTTTATGGCCGGTTTCCTGATAATGTCGGAATAAAGGTTTGTTTGTTTCTGATGCTGAGTTTATGCTCTTCCACTCTTGCTGATATTCGCCTGTTAGTCTATCCAACGTACAACTTTTCACAGTCCTGGCACGGAATGCTGTATACTCCGTGGTTTTCCAGTTTGATTTTATCTTTTGGGTTTCCAAGTAATTTACCTATAGTTGTTTGTGGCTTGTGTATTGTTTGTATGTTTCCTAAGAATTCTTCCGATTCTGTCTGTTGTGCCCTTTACATATGATAAGACTGCTTATTACTTTCCTGGTTCATAATTTTTGTCGTTCGTTTTTCGGGAACCCTGGGCATTAATAGCTTTCGCTATGATGCGATTTGTGTACCCATTTTTCTTTAAAGCACTAGATATTACCTTAAGTTCGTTTTGTCTTGCCTGTGTTTCAGTTAATCGCACGGATCTGGATATTAGGGTATTTGCCACAGCTTGAATTTGTGCTGGGTGATGAAGTGATTTGGCATTTAAATATCTGTCTGTATGTGTTGGTTTTCTGTACACGGTGTATTCGAAATGTCCATTATGCAGTTTTGTGACCAGAACATCTAAAAATGGTAGAGTCTGTTGTTTTCCTCTAACTCTAGAGTAAATTGTATTCTGGGGTGGATTGAATTTACGTGAGTCAGAAATATTTCGAGCTCTGCCATGACCATGTTGCCATATAATAAATATGTCATCCACATAACGAATCAACAAAAAAAACAACAAACTTAGTGTTAAAGTATTAGCCGAAAAATTCTGTGTGGGAAAATCTCAAATGGGTAATATTTTGAGAAACAAGACCGATCTTAACAAGCGATTCGCCGAGACCGGGAACATGAAAGAGAAAAAGAAATTTGCGAAAACTGAGGGTGCTGCCATAGACCAAATTGTCTACGACTGGTTTTGTAAAGTACGCTCCAAAAACATTCCAATAGCCGGTACAATAATAAAGGAAAAAGCACAAGAAATTGTGAATAATCTAGAAGTTGATGGTTTTAAAGGATCAAAAGGATGGTTGGAGAAGTTCTGTCAACGTCATAATATCTCTTTCAAATCCATCTGTGGCGAAGCTGCGGCTGCACACTTGATTCAGGTAACTAATTGGCGGACGAAATTATGTGCTATTGTCAAAAACTACACGGGACGGAAACGCGTCCAAGGAGAGACTCACTATTTTACTTTGCTCCGCTATGAATGGAGAAGAAGAAAATGCACTGGTGATTGGAAAAAGTAAAAAACCCCGTTGTTTTAAAGGATCAAGCGTGGAACAATTTCCACTTGAATGGCAGTATAACAAGAAAGCATGGATGACAAGGGATATAATGTGGGATGTGGTTGATGAAATTTGACCGAGAAATGCAAAGACAAAACCGAAATGTACTTTTATTTTTTGATAAAGCTGCATCTCACCCAAAACTAATTTTTTTTTACCGCCAAATACAAGATCATATTGCCAGCCATTGGACCATGGCGTGATTCAACATTTTAAAAATCGCTACAGAAAGTTTTTAATCAAGCGACTCATGGCATCCTTGGAGTATTCTGAATCTACCGAACAATTCCATAAACGTTGTAAGTGCCTTGATTAGGATTGTTGCTGCATGGAAAAAAGTCGAATCTAAAACTATCCATCAGTAACTCCTTCCGCAAAGCTGAATTCGACGAAATTCTCTAGAAAAACGATGACTACGATAGTGAAGATGATGTGCCATTATCGAAATTATGTAGAGACATTAATGTATTTAACGTGATATTCAGAAATTGGTGAAAGTTTATTCACGAAAAAACCTAACATAAGTGTACGTGAGTGCATCAGTGAATTTCAAAATAGTGAGTTGGATTTCATCCAACGTGATGATGAAGAAATTATTTCTTCCAATATTATGAACATTAAGGAAGCATATAAAATGTTAAAGGATATTGAAAACTTTTGTATGTTATCTGGAGATACTGTTTTAGGAGAAAAAATCTAAGAAGTTGCGTCTAAAATGGAATCTCAAATTATTAAAAATAAATTAATTAGTTTAAGACAAACAACACTTGATCATTTTTTTAAATAGAAACTTTTTATAAAGTACAACTGTATCAAACTGTATATGTAGGTAGTATAATATTTTAGATTAGGTAGTACATTATTACACACATTAAGTACATTAAGTAAAAGATGTTGGTGTATACGTAGTAACAATTGTATTAATAATTTGTAATAAACATATTATTTTTTTAATTAAAAATAAAATATTTTTTTAAATAAAATTACATTGGTATTTAATTTGTTCACTCCCCACAACGGACACCTCTATACAATGGACAGTTTCTGTGGCATGGCTACTGTCCGTTGTTGAGAGGTTTCAATGTACTATATAACAATTTTCGTTCCGTTTTCAGGGGTTGTTTCATCTCTTTGTATAGTTGGAAAAGTGTTTTAATATACAAAAAGATAAAAGACGCATTTCAGCGTTTTTTGATTACTTTTTTTATTCCTTCTCAGGAGGCTGTCTCGTCGTATTAAGGGTACCGTGTATAGTTGGAAAAAATTATTTTATTTACAAAAAATAAACGAAATAAATGTATGTCTGACTGATATTGGTTTGAGCGTTCAAAAAATATTTTTGTTTTCTTAACCCTTAAAAATTACAAAGATGACACCCAAATCTAACCGCCGCGAATCATTAACTATTTTTGTTGGAAATTTAAAAATAATGGGTTTGGTTGTTCTCAATTTATCGTGCGAATTTAGTTTTCATGCATGATAATTTTTCTATTATAGGAACTAAAAACCGTCGAAAAAATCCTAATTTATATTTTTTTCGAAAATGTGTGCCTACATATATGTATATTAAATGTCTACATATATACCACATTATTACTTTGACACCGATTTCGTAGATTTAATTTTCAATGTGGAACAAAATATTATTTTTTACTTTTTAGTGCTTTTTTTAGTCGGATTTAAAATGTTCCCTAATTAAATAAATAAGTAGCCCCTGGGTCCATTACATATAAAAATTTGCCAGAATCACCGTATTAATATTACAAAAATTGTGGTCTGGTACGATTTAATACAACTCGATTTTTTACCTTTTTTTGGTTTTGTTCGAAGCGTGGATGAATAATTTTTTTTGTTAAAAAAAATCACAAAACTTTTCATAAATAATCAACAAACCTCATAAATTTCACTACTTTTCCAATTCCAATGCTAAAACTGCCAATTATGAAGTTTTTGACAATGCCGTATTTCATATGGTTTTTAGGTTTTTTTATGACCCGAAGTTTAATTTTACTCGTCTTGATATTAGGAAGCTTACCTCAAATTTACCACATTTAAGCAAAAAAAAAGCGTGGAGGCATTACAATTCTTCAAAAAATGATAAAAATTAGAATTGATTGTTAAGTCTCACTACTGCACTCACATTTGAAAGATTTGTTTATTTCTAGTAAACATTTATTAAATTAGAATTGTTTTTTTTTAATTATGAATATGAATAATTAATTCTCTAACAAATGTTAAGTTTTTTTTTGTATCTACACTTTTTTAAAGCCATAAAATCACATGCTAAAATTATATTTGAAATATGCGCGCATTGTAGTTAGAAAAGTACAGAAATTTATGAAGTTTGTTGATTATTTATGAAAAGTTTTGTGATTTTTTTTAATAAAAAAAATTATTCATTTACGCATGTTTTGCTTAAATTTAAGGTAAGCTTCCTAACAAAATCAAAAAAAGGAACAAAATCGAGATGTATTAAATCGTACCAGACCCCTGAACTTGCCTGCTATTTTTTCGACATTCTTCTAATATTAAAAGCATATCCACCTGTTCGTTGTATGCATAAAAAGTATTTTTTTACATACAACAAGCATTTATAGCTTTTTAGACAAACTAATGTAAACTACTTTTATGATGACTTTGAAAAAGGTAACAGATTTGATTAACAACTAATTATCATATGCAGGTGAATAATTCCTAATCTATAACACTTTGCCATCATGGGAAAGCTTTTAATCACTTCTGAGAGAGAGCCTAATTATAAATCCATCAAACGCTGTATCTTTGAATTCGGCTTAGCTAGCTCTATCGAAATCCGTGAAAATATAGAGGGAGTCTCATTTAAAAAACCAGAAGTTTAACTTGCTACAACTTTGTGAAGCACCCTGTATAATTGGACTGACGATATTTTCTTACAACATTTTTTTTCGTCTAGTATATTAACTAAAAAATTCGCTATCCAAAAACTCGTGGGACACCCCCTACCAAACAAATTTTTTATTACTGAACTGGAAAATATCCCCACTGTTTTCAAAAAGTTCAGACACAGCATTCTTAACGTATAAAAACGAGAAAGAACTATGGCAAATAATTATTAATAATTGAAATTTTTAAAAGAAAGCAGTGAAACTGTATTTTAAACAAAGGTAAGTATTTTACCTTAACAACACAATTCCGTTCACTGAAAATGTTTTCTTTTTAATACTCATAGTAAAATCCGATACCATGCGTAAAACACACTAACTAAACTATGCAATTGTTAAACTTGTAAGAATTCCAGCAGTATGTATCCCTTACACGTTCAAGCTTGTTGCAAAACAATTATTGTTAATGTTATATTTTATGGCATTTTCCTGCAATCCTGCTCGATCGCTGCATATTGCACGATATCCAACTTAGCTACATATAATATGATTATCGTAAAGACAACACTTTACTGACTTTAGTTGTACACCATTTATTGCGATGTATCCTAATGTGTGTAGGGCGTTTTAAGATAAGTGTTGTAGATGAACCAACATATTGTAATATATGTGCTTTTGCGTTTAAGAAACTAAATATAAAGAGATCATTTTAAATTTATCACCGAAATATATTTTATTTTTATTATAATGTGTACGCCACACACATCTGAAGCCTTGACGAAAGAGGGCAAAAACAGGTCATTTATTTGGATATGCAAAGTTTTAGCTAATCATCAGTGAGCATTGCATTGTTTCCCTAGTTATTCGTAACCGTTCGTTCATCAACTTTAAGTCTCTAATGTATTCATACCTTAAATCTTAAATGTATATGATACACAAAGTGATATCAGCATACAATTTTGGCAATAAGTATATATTTCTTTTATGTAACGAGACGTGTAAAAAACATAATTATGAGTGGGGATAAGAATAGTTATGGCCATAAATTGAAGCATCTTTGTTGTCAAAAGTTAGTTTTTTTCCATAAGTTTAGGCAACTGTTACAAGTTAAAGTTTGAAAAGAAATACTATTCATATTTATTTATTTATAATGGAATGTAATATAGGTAATTTTTATTAAATCGACTTCAATTATTCTAAACAGATATGCAACATTCGGCAACCATGTAACAATCTGATAGTGGCATGGTTTTGTTTGTCTTTACATGTTTAAGCCAATTTTAAAAACGCTGCCGGCAGTTCTGAAGATATATTAAAAAAATAGTCTTAAACTAAATAATTTCCAAAAATTTCTGCATAAAAATATATTTTCTGCACAATCTGCAGTAGGCAAGGGACATAAACGATTTTCAAACTACATGCATAAAAAACTTACTATCTACAACATAAAATTAATAACGTTAAAAAGTATATTTTTTTAAATTCAAATTCTTAAATAACACTGTTATTTCTGCCTTACTTACAGTTTTCATTCCATAAATGTGTCCAACATAATATATTAAAAACTGAAATGGATTATTTATAAATATCTCTCATTTTCTATTTCGAATATTCATTCATATTCGAAACTTCAAACGAAAATTACAAACAAGCTATATCTCCTTTCATAACTATGTCTAAATACTATAACCATTTGCAATATGAGTCTACTCAAACCAACACCGGACCATCGTGCGTCGGCCTTGGAGCGGTTGCGGTGCCGGATCGGAATGATGATCTGTAATGACTGACGTGTTTAGTGAGAGCTGCATGTTCATAACAAGCGATTACTTGGATGATGTATAATTTTTATTCATATTCACCAGATGATAAGAAAGATCTTTTATTATTGTCAAAATTAGTTCCTACACTGCGACCGCCCCCGCTTCAATGTTTGTTTGAGCAAACCTGAAAATATTATTATTTCTACCAAAAGCTAGGTAGACGTTTATTATTAATGCTACCTGGATAATATTAGCACTGTGTGAAAATTTGAGTATTATTTAAAGTGTGTTAATGTTTATGCAGGACTGCTTGATTGCCTTGTCAGATAATTGGGTTATTAAGCTACTGAAAATTCCAAACGTGCACAGATTTTAAAAAAATGCGGAAAAAGGAAGGGACTTTTAAGTTAAATAAATTTTTCTTCATCTCCTCAGCCGATCATTATCCATTGTTGGGCATAGGCCTCTCCCAATGTCTTCCACCTTGCCCTATCTTGTGATATGCGATACCAATCACTTCCTGCTTTTGACTTCACATCATCCAGCCATCTTTTCTGGGGTCTGCCCGCGGAACGTTTGTGTTAATCTCGGACGCCATTGGATGCATGAGTTGGTCCACCAGTATATCTTAGTCTGCCAAATGTTGATCCTTCTCATGATTTCCGCTGTTTGGTTTGATTTTCCAAGTTTTATTACATGACCTGAGTTTATGTAATCTTTTATTGTTTCTATTGGTTCTTGTTGTCGTGTAAATTGTTTTTCGGTGTTATCTTCGTTTTACTTTGGTTCATCTTTAGACCAATCTTTTTTCCAATGCTAGGGTGAACAATTTTGGCGACATAGTATCGCCTCGTCGCAATTATTACAACCAAATTTAGAATTGTAGTTGGTGGCACAAAAACATTATTTTCAGTACTTTTTTAATCAATAATAATAAAATAATTTTAATCAAATAAAATTAGTAGAAACTGAAAAAGAAGGTAATACCAAAAACAAAAAAATGTAAACAATATTTAGATTTGTTAACATAATTAGATAAAAAATATATCTCATATTTGTAGTAGTTACTGCTTAACAACTTCATTGTTAGAGAATATGAAGCAAACTTTCTGCAAAAATAGCCTAAAAAGGAATAATTTGTTACCTTTCAATTCGCTAAGGAACGTTACGGGTTAACCATTTAAGCCAAACACTAACTAGCACAGTATAATGATCTTCGGTTTCCAACAATAGCCGCTTTCTTATTTATTAGTCATGATCTCCTAACCATAATTCGTCTTCTTTTTTAAGTCGATCTTCTTCCCGGCACGAGTTGACACTGTAACAAGGCCTGAAAACAATTGAACTGCACAATGAGCGGCAAACAAAAGGCCTTCTACGACAGACCTTGTCTTGGCCAAATGGTCAGCCGTGAAATACAATGCTTCCAATGACGTAAGAACTGGTCTTCTGTCGGTCGCATAATACTCTATAAATCTGAGACGATTTTGTTGAGCTAATTTCAGAAAATAGGTCACGTGCGTCTCTTTCGGAATTTAATAGGGGAGAATACGTCAAACAAAAATCTAGAAAAATAAATTAACCTGAAGGCAGTGTATATTTTGCAATAAACAAAAACCACTTAGATTTTAAAAACAAATAGTTTGAAGATATTTTTTACAACTCTTCTTTTTTTGGAGATGTTTGATTTGAAGTAATAGATTTGGGTAAGAGCATATATAATCGTAATTTTTCTCTATTTTTAAAATTGTGATTTAATAATTCTCTATTTTCAAAATAGGGAAGGCTGCGTTAAAATTAAGAGGTTTGGAAAAAGACACACAAAGATTTTATTCACTTTTTAGTAGAACTTATGTCAACTTGGGCAATTCTAGAGTCACAAAATGGTGTCAAAAAACTTACCTTAGGTGAATATTACATGCCTCCTTTATTTGGATATAAGTAAACACCGATTATACATCGATTAGTTAAATCTGCTTGTTTTGAAATACAATACATGTTGGTAGTTTTACCAAGCGGAGAAACCGGATCGGTGCGTAATCAGCCAATAAGTGCTATTTTAATTATATATAATTATATATATAATTATATATATAATATAATTATATATGGCGAAGAGACCAAGTTAATGTTTTGGTTGTCCTACGAAGTTAATCTCCATTCAGACAAATTGGATTGAGTTTTAATATCGACTATGAATCAATACAGAATATTTGGAAACAAGCAAATTATTATCCTAATAAAATTGTTCCTGTTCCTGGAATATGCAAAACATTAGCAATAATGCACATTTCGCGCGAAATATCATGTTTTCGGACGAGGCAACATTCTGTTTAAACGGAACAATCAATCGCCAAAACTGCAGTTATTGGTGAACCCAGAACCCGCATTGGATTCAAGAGGCACATGTTCTGCACTAGTAGAAAGTAAATATATGGGTCGAAATTTTTAAAAACCGGATTTTAGGATACTTTTTCTTTGAGGACACGCTAAATGGGAAGAGATATTTGCTGGTTTTTTACAATTTGAGCCAGTTCCAGCTTTAGCTACTTTATATCCTAATGAGGAGAATCCAGATATTCCTGAAAAAGGTATATGGTTGCAACAGAAGAGTATAGACCTTGGGTGTAATAGAATGGCCAGCGATGTCACCCGACCTTACTCCCCTCTTTTTTTTTATGTGGAGAAACTTGAAAGAGAGGGTATATATAAATAAGCCCTTTGACTTAGAAAACCTAAAAGAACAAATACGGACTGAAATTCGGCAGATTCCAGAACAAATTATGGAGAACGTTCAAAATGAATTCGTGCAACGTTTGGACTTGTCATTTTCGGCATTTGATTAAGCGTTCCACTTTCAAGTTATTTAAAAATTCAATTTTTATTGTTCAAACATAATATTATTAGGATAGGTCTATTTTGAATTTTTTTTGTTCCAAAGTTTACATGGTAACTGACGCAATAATCGCAAATGATGCCTAAAGGCTAAAATAGAAACTAATACTGACCAATTTCACTTAATAAGTACATGGATAATTAATTGTTGACAATAATAAATTTTGATAAATATTTCGAACTTCTGATTATCAGCATATTGTGTCGTACATAAAAACGTAGATTTCAAAAATCGAAAAAAAAAATGGGCATCCTGTTTAAAAAAAATGAAGTAGACACTTTCTCCGTTTTTATGCACAACCCTGTATATTACCTAAAATTCTTCTCTGATTTTGTTTTCTATTTTTTCCATGTTTTTTACGAAAAAAGGCATATTACCTAAAGTACTGAAAACTGTTTTTCTTTCTTCTATGCTAAAATGGGTAGGTTTTTCTTAAACTTATAGATAATTTAAAATTCAATTTTTTGAGATGTGTCCAGTGGACAAATGTTGATTAAGTTCCGAGAAAATCGCAAAAACTTTTAAAAATGAGCTTTTTGCAAATGTCAATAAACTTATGCAATTTGCAATATGTGGATTTAAAATATTATACACTGGAATGCATTGTTGTGAACGAAACACAACATATATGTGAATGTTAGCATGGTCCACAATTTACAAACTGTTTAATTTTAGTTCTCATTCTATTTAACCAATTAAATAATTTGAAACTTAAAGCAGAAAACATATCATGTAGAATAAACATGACATAAACATATCTAACTTCACTTGGAATTTGAAGCATCTTACCCCAAAGGGAAATCAGAGTAGTTCAGGTGCTTGACGTTTTGATTCACTGGAGCGCTATTATTAGAAGATTGTTCCCGAATAACTCTAGAGAGCTTAAAATGCTTCACTTTGAAACGGCTTTGTTAGAAACCTCTACGACAGTTAATTTTTTTCAATCTGGTTGACTTCAATATACAATTATTTTAAGTGTGGAAATTTGCAAAACAAAGCACCGAAAATGTCCTCAAAAAACGTAATATTTTTTTAATATATTTTTTATAATGTAAAATATTAAATGGAAACTACGTACTCCTTAATTTTTTTATCGGGCCGAATTGCTTTAACCCACATGTATTAACATAGCATAAGAAACCGTTTTATGTACTATAAATCAGTGATACTACGTTATATTCCCCCGATAATTAGTTAATATTAAAATTATGTTTATTTGGTATACAAAATTCAGTATAAAATAGCTCTTAGAACTTTTCAAAATTTGGTCATTACCAATAACTTTTATTCGATTTTTCCATAAATATCCCAATTAAGCATTTGAGGAGATATTTGCAGCTTTCTGGACCCATGTTAGATTAAAAAGTGTGTCCTGTCAAATTATTTCATTGGAAAATAAAAAATTGGGCTCGCAAATATACCTTTTCTTTAACCGTTGTTATCAAAGAACGGAAACTTTGACGGCTTTGGTCAATTAGGAAATCTTGGGTCTTGGGATTAGACCGTGTCAAATTGGAATTACTATCCGACGTTTCGCCTTCGATTGCACGAGGTATCTTCAGGGATGTTTACTTCACGAGATCGCATAATAACTTTTTGTAAATACGCGCAAAAGTATCATCTACTTGAATATCAAGTCGGAAACGTTATATACAGTTATATTTAAAAGTTATTAATCTTTGAAATTATAAACAATATAATATGTTTTTGATGATTTATTTTGCAAATTTTCCCATTGAAAATAATTGTGTATTGCAGTGTCGCTCACAATTAATAAAATGAGCTCTCGTAGAGATCTTTGGCTACTTTAGTTTTAATTAAACTATTTTTACCGGGATAAACAAATTGCCAAAATTAAAAAGTACAAACAAACTACAGGGTCACATTTTGCATACATATTAAGCACCACGTAGGCTATATTCGTACGAAGTTTCAGATTTACATGTTGAAAATTTTAGTTATTGACATTTGCAAACAAGCTCATTTTCTAAGGGTTTTTCACAATTTTCTTAGAAAGCAATTAACGCTTTTTCACCAGACACCTCTCAAAGACAGAGTTTTGAAAAATCTACAACTTTTAAGAAATCATTTTTTATAGGACCTACTTATTTCAACTATGAAAGAAAAAATCAGTTTTCGGCAGTTCACGGAATTGTTTATATATTTTCCCCAATTATCTTTTGTGGGTATTTTTGTAAAATAACATTATTTAGATGCACTTAAACAATTCGCGCAGCCATTTTCCTTATAGGCGTTTATGAAAAAAAGCTTATTTTATTTCCGGCCTATTAAAATAATTATAAATATGTATTTAGTTCGATTTTATCTAATCTAACCTAAATGCGATTGTTGCCCTTTCAATTCGTAGAAAAATTGCTGTTATTATTTCAATACCTTTCTAGGATCTTCTCTTCTTTTGTCAGGTTTGTTTTCCAATAATTTTTTTTCCAAATAGGAAGTAAACCTCAGTTTTTACCACCAACCGCTTCCCATCAACTCATTCATTAGCAAACTAAACAGCAATCGTTTAAGTGTGACTTTTTACAATCTTATCTTAAGTCAATTAAATACGGATTCCTATGGCGTTAAGTAACTAAAGAAAGATACAATAAAATCTCGTCAATGAACACCAACCGTCGTAAAAGTGGTAATTGAAAATGGCGGAATCCAACACAGAGTGGCATCAAGTACACGCTAAGAGAATTTAAAATAGCCTAAATGAAGTAGCAAAAAAGAGAATTAACGTCTTGCTTTTGAGTCATAACAATAACGAAGTTAGGAGGTATAGGAGAGAAGAAGAAGAATTATAGAGTAGTAACAATTAAGAACAAGATTAACGACAGACAATGACTTGGTCAGGTAATTTGTGTTTTTCCTTGTAATTTAATTAGAAAGCAGCTGATTATGTTTTTACTCTAAAGATTACCAGAAAAGGGAGTTAATGCTTCAAGTAAAAAAGTGAACTTGCGGCGTCGTCCAGCATTTCCGTGTCATTGCGCATTTAAGAGGAAATTATCAAAAACCGAACTAAAATAAAGCCCTGGAAATTAGGAACAGATGCATCATTTAAATGAAATTAAGGATCAATTAATTGATGCTTCTCTTCTATTTTTTTAGTTTCACCAACAAAGTATTTTTTACATAGGATCAAGTCGCTGAAAAGCTATTAGAAAAACTACTGAAATGCATTATGACAAAATAGTATATTGTACAACGAGCATCGAATAACATGCATTTCCCACGAGTAAGATGTTTGCTCGAGCTCAGGCGATTGCTACAAATCATACGAGTAGGAAATGGTCATTCCATGTGAGTTTTACTCTATACTTTTTCTACGACTGCTACTATTACATAATAATATTTAAACTATAAAACACTTCAAATTCAATCTTATTTAAAAATAATAATTATTGTCATTTACTTTGTTTGTATTTGCATTGCTTGCGTTGCTAGGCGGTTGCTATGGCGTGCTCACGCTGCGCCGGTTAACGTCATCTTTATTATAACATACTCATGCACAATGGGAACTTTGTAGTTGAATCTCCATGGTGATTGAGGCACAATAAAAATGTGTATAAAACAATGCACTACGTTCCGAAATTATTATTGAACATAGAATTTTATTGACAGCCGTAGAAAAAACTCTTTTTTGTATATTCAATAGGTCCCTATTTATATTTGGGTTTGAAAATCTCATAGCCTCAACCTAAAGAAACAAATGAAAATCAAACATTGCAATATGATTTTTTCGTCATTTCAAAAAACGCCCACAATTTACACATATTTGATACCAAAATGGCCATTCAATTTAATACCCAGTGTCGGTGGGGTATTTAAAATTACCGCTTTTTTGTGTAAATTAAAAATGTGTTTCTCTCGTATATTAAGTAAGCCAAATAAGCTAACAAGTTAAGTTAACAACAATTATTCCCAAAAATTTGCTTGTTTTTTAAGAAAATGCTCACACTTTATAATATGAATAATGCAATTACCTCAGTCTATAGTTTATAATGATTTTTTTAATTTTCAGATAGTAATTTAAAAATGGAACTAGGAAATTTCCTGTGGTAAGTGATTAATATTTTTCTAATTCCGTAACCTTGTCCATTTTCTATACCAGTATGAAAGAAGAGAGATGAATCATACAAGTAAATTTTTATTAGTAATATTTTCTTTTATAAAAATAGGCAAATTTTAGGTACCTATTTCCTTTTACCAAATATGTATGACAGATCGGGGGTTTTGTGTTTAGGTTTAGTGTTTAAGAAGAATATATTGATGAACCAAATCCAAATTATTTTTATTAAATATATTTACGATTGATTAATTATAACCATGAATTCTTTATCGGAAGGATTTATATCGTGAATATAATAATGAAGTGCTCTTTGTAATAGGTAAATTATACTATAATTTTTTTAATTTAAATGTTTACTTATATTTACACCACTAATAGCAGATTTAGGGGAATTTGCTTGTGTTAAAAATGTTCACTTCTACTAAGACTTATAACTATTTCATTAAAGCATAGTATAACGAGGGGAGTAATCTAAAAATATTATTGATTTTTGGGATTTTTATTGATACGAAGTTTAATTTTACTAATCACTTTAATTTTTGCAGTTGGTATAGCAAATTTTGGCAGATTGGCGCTTATATATAATATTAATTGCCGAGGTTATATGTACACCGAATACTTCAGAAAAATTTCACCAACTTGTATGAATAATACTTGTTCAAGAAGTATTTAAGGTAGTGCCAATGTCTACCAATAACGAGCATATCTTAAAAAATTAAAAATCTTTTTGTGCGAGAGAGTTTCCGCAATAACTTGATGTATGAATGGTAATTAATTAAAAAAAAGTAACTTAAGCATAGCTGAAAGTAAAGGCTAGGGGGAGAGAGGAAACTTTTTTTGTCATGCTATTACGGTTGGTATTTAGTGAATATTGATAATATTAAATAACTTTATTCGGAATAAAATTTTCATGTGTCTGTGACTGAGATGTGTGAGGGAAAGGGGGTGAAATTGAAAAGTGAGAATGATCCAAAATATAATGTTTCATATGGTTTTCTGGTACGAAGTGTATTTTCATTACTGGTTCTCTTTAAATGTGTATAGATGGTATTTTTTGTGTTATAAGTTACCGTAATTCTAGCAAGATTTTAAATTTAATGGACCCAGTACTTGTTTATTTCATTAGGACGTGCAACATCTTAACCCAAGTTAAGGCCTCGAAAACTTTGAGCCAGACCTTTTACAATAAAACTTCTTTGAAATAAAACAAAAAACTAAAATGAATATACTTTTTGTGATTTACTTAATGTTGAGGATTAGTTTGACGCTTTTCACAAAGTCAAATTTCTATGATGGATTTTTTGAGATTTGAGATTTAAAATGTAAATACAAAATTTGTAGATTTTGATGTCAGATATCTTCTAGTGATATAACAACAAATAAAAGAGCAACGAGAAGTAGCGAAAGTTACACTACTTATATTTTTTTAATAGAACACCGTATAACCGCGGAACGCAATGCAACTTACGTCAAACGTTTAGGTTAATTTACGTCAAACTTAGATTTTCTTTATGTATTTTTAGGTGGTTTGTTAGATACTTTTTTGAGATATATTATAAACAGTTATATTTAGTTCCAACGTCAAAATTATCATCCCTTTTTATACCAAAAATGTATTCTTTCTTTTTAAGTTTCGTTTTTGTTGGTTAGATTTTACATTAAACGTTTACAGGAGTTCCATTGTGTCCCAAGCGTTACTTTTTACGCGTAAAACGATATTTTTCTACGACTGCCAGTAAAAGCCTTTATTGGATGTTCAATAGTAATTTCGGAACGTAGTGCATTGTTTTATACATTGTGCTTCAATCACCATGGTGGTTCAACTACAAAGTTCCCATTGTGCACTGGTATGTTTTAATAAAGGTGACGTTGGCCGGCGCCGCATCAACACGCCATAGCGACCGCCTAGCAACGCACGCAGTGCAAATACAACCAAAGTAAATGAAAATAATTATTATTTTCAAACAAGATCGAGTTTGAAGTATTTTATGGTTATTAAAAGATTATTATGTAATAGTAGCAGTCGTAGAAAAAGTAACGTTATTTATGGCTACTTCGAGTTTGCCTAAATAACTTTTTACATATGGTTGAACAAGGAATTTTAAAAACAGCTAATCAGGAAAAAACGTCTTTTCAGGCGTCAAGAAAATATAGAGGTCTCATATACAACATACAAACAAAAGTTGTGTGATTTTCGCATCTTTTTCATGCTTTTTGTTTTTGTCATACCGCTAAAACATATTCTACCTTCAAACATTCAAGTTTTGTATTAACAGTTTTTTTTGTATCTCAAAAAATAAAGATCTAAAATGCATGTCAAAATATAAAAAACACCCTGTAAGTAATTGTCCTTTAGACCATATTTAAAGCTACATTGGTTAAAAAGTTAAATAGCATGAATTTTTTAATATCATATTTGTAGACTTTCGCAAATAAGATAACCCTCTCTATGGATTTAAATCTGGCAAACGCTATTCTAATACTACTTAAACTACTTCGGAGGATTAATCGTATTATTAGTATTTAAAAGGAGAACTGAAGTCATCCTGTTCTTTAAATTACAATAATTATTATCAAAATTTGGGTATAAGTTTATTATTTTAACATATTAAATACATATTACATATTAAAACATTTAGTTAACGCGACAATCATTGAAATTTAGTATCCTGATTTAAGTAATAATGTTACAAAGTTAATTCAATTCGAATTTGTAGACTTCTACCAGTAAAACTAACATTTTTATGGTTCTAAACTTGGCTAAAATTAATATGATAACTCTTAAATTATTTCTTCAGGCTATTATACAGGTTGCTAATATTAATAAGTACTGTCTAAAAAATAAAATTTATTATTTAATATTAAAATTACCTATTAAAACACTTTTTGTTGAACTACAAGGATGATGCACACCATTTCGTTTTGAGATCTATCCAGTTTGCATAGGATTCAATTAACAGCAAACTCTGTAATATTGTATTCAAAAAAGGCATTTCTTATAATAACTGAAAACAAGCTAGTATAATTTTCTAACAAACACCTATATTACATTTTCATTAATGAATGCAAGGAAAATTGCATTTCCTTATATTTTTATAGGTTGCCTTGAATTTGTATGTCAGTCCGTAAGTTACTTTACATCTATAGCATTCGAAAATTGATTTGCAATCTATTCACAAATCGTTGCCATATGTATCGTGTCCTGTATGTAGGAGGGAGCTAATTTAATAAGTAATACAGGTGCACTGTGTGTTGCATGGAAATAGTTTCTGCGAAACATTTAAACATGGGCTTGAAGTGACCATTTCGAGTATCAATAATCCAGTGTGTTTTGATTATATTTCGAGTATCAATAATCTAGTGCGATTTGATTATAAGGCGGATATAATTAGTTTCTTCGACAGACAATTTTTCTTCTCTAGAGCTAACACTGCTTGACATTCAATGGTAAATACATAAATGCTGTAGAAGCGATATAACATCACGGTAACTTCTGTCTACCTTAAATATATTGTCACATGAAACTAGTTCTTGATACCTTAAATGTCGCGTTCAAATTCAATGTTTAACCTTTTTTTCTGACATGTGAGGAAAAGTGAATTGTCAAAATATAAGTATATAAAGTACCACTTAGAAGACTGGTTAGAAAAGATTGTGCAAGCAATAGGACTGACGAAGTACTTGATAATGCTTGTTTTTTTTAAATTTATTTAAGGGTGTTACTGTTTTCTTTCTTACGTGTAGTAAAAACATAATGTGTGACACTTATTAACGGAATAAAGTAAAGTAATTTTAGAATTACAGTACAAGGAGATAAAATATAGGTTCTAATATAATATTAAACAGTGGACAATTCTAGACGACTTAATGAAATGAAAACCTATTGCACTTTTATAGTTCTTTGTATATATAGTAATAATTATCGGAATTATAACTCACTCAAATTGTATTTTTCTCTATAATTTAGAATAAATGTAGGACTAAATTATTATTCCTATAATACTATTATAATATTACCTATTAAGGTAATTAATTAATAATATAATATTCCCTTTAGTACTACTTAGTTGTGAAACATACAGGGTGTTAATTCAAAAAACGGACTTTCAATGTTTTGTATCAATTAAATACAACTGAAAGCTTATTTTAAACTATTTATCACGATTCAGTTGCAAATTCTTAATGTTGATAATTACACTTTTATTTATGAGGCCTATGAACTCCCATAGCGCCAAAACTTACAGACAGCCCCCAATTTTTTTTTTTTTCAGAAAACTAAATTACAGATTAGGACTACAACACAAAAAAAGAATTATTAATATTCACCGAAACCGTTTTTCAATGTATTGTGTGCTTGATCCTTTACAATAAGAAATTCTGTTGATATTTCATTTGTTTTACTTTCGGTTGCCGCCAATAGATTAACGGGTCTCGTCCAAATTCTAATTTCCGAAACTATAATTATTTTAATAATGTTTCTGTGTATTAGTATTGTCACAATTATTATCACTTTGCTTCACCAACTTAATTTTCGTTATATTTATAATTTTTTTCCGGGAGGGGCAGTGTTATTCCCATGGGGGGCAGAAACCATCTTAAGTCAGATAATTACTTAAGTCAAGCTAATCAATTTTGACTGTGGTTTCTGATACTTATGGTGTCGACTGTCTCTTCAAGCGTTTGTTTTGTCTTTAGCATTTTTTTTTCTGGCGTGTATAAACCTATCATCTGTTGATTTGTCAATTATTTGTTACATCTCTCGCGAAAATATAGCAATATTAGATTATGCATTTTTCTGTGTCTATAATGATAATAATACTATCAAATACTCTCTAGGTTAAGGGTTTTTCAACTGTATTTTGCTCAGACTAGTATCAATCGCAAAAACGCAGGTCACATTCTGCCAAGCAGAAAATACATTATAAAATGCGACCCGAAATTCGGTAACTTTGACTTAACTTTATCCTCAGTCCAACCACAATAATTCTGAAGCTTTCAGAAGGTACAACAGAAACTGTTTTTTACCTCTTACTTGCTACCAAAGATTCAGTTAAGTACCTTTATCAGAAAAAGCACTCTGTAGAGTCTAATCCCAAACCTGGCTTAAAATTGTCAATTTCCTCAAGTCGTCTACACTTCCGATTAATATTGTTTCTCGTTTTTATAAACACTCGAATTTTTTTCACATCTGCCTTTGAGCTTCAACCCTATCATATCGTTACCTTTATTTGCAAACCTCGTATGGCCACATTTATCAAAAATCGAGGTTTTGGCGGCATCTGTTAATAGAATATGAAAATATGTTATACGCAAATTAGAACTCGTAACTTTGACGCATGTATTTTCCATCAACAAAACCATATGTTTCCGAGCAAGACAGAAGTCAGATAATCACTGATCTTTGGAGGCTAACGAAGGACCAAAAACAAATTTACATTAATTTGATGGTAACCTTAAAGGTGACTCACAGACTCAGAAACAGAAAAGAAACAGCATCAAGACGACGACCTAGTTTCATTTACTTCCTAAAGAAAAAAGAAGACAGAAAGCCACAAAAAATAGTCCTGCATACTTTAGATAAATGTGAGTAGAGAGTAGCATCTTGGAAAAAGAAAACAAGAAAAAACAAATCACTACGCTTTAGGAATGTAATTATTGGGAAACGCAGAAAAGGTGTAGTAGATTTTTTTAATGACTTACAAGAAATGGAATCACACTAAAGAACAAAAATGTGTGTCAAACTTTTTTCAAACATATTTGATGATAAGTTTTTTAGTCCAAAAAACGATGAGTACTCAACCCGTGTGGCGAGGAATTACAGACAATTTAGATGAGACTGAATATCTTTTGCATCACACTAAAAGAACTGAAACCAGGAACGAAAAAAGTTAGTACTGCAAATAAGGTCAGTACAATGGATCTTCAGTCAGAACTGTTAATGCCAAAGTAAACTACTTTCACCTTATACTACAAAAAAACTTATTGATCACAATTTGACTATTTACATTGCAACAACAAAACAAGCATTTTGTTTAATTTAAAATAAAATTGAGGGTTGCGTTGGTGCTAATGATATTTTACTACTATCTCCGATTTTATAGAGCGATAAACAGCTGATCTTCCAGAGCATCAGGAAATAATTTCGTATAGCAACCGAAGCTTCAATCAGAACCGAAATGTCGCAATGTGTAACGCGCTCTTCCTTACAGCGGTGGTAAAAATGTGACAATGGTTCAAAAATATATAGAACGTTGCGTTGGCATACGCAGATGGAGATTAACGTAATGCGACTCGTTAATAGAAATTAAACTAAAAAACAAAAAATCAACGTGCCAGCTGTCTCAAAACCAGAACCGTTTAAAGCGATTTATTTAACTCATTGTTTCTTTAAAAAAAAAGTCAAACTTGAAAATTTGCAACAGTCAAAATTTGTTCTCGATCAAGATTGTCATTCGTTTTATGATAATCTGCCCCATTATGATTAATATTATTCATTTTTATCTAGAACCTGCTTGTCTCATAACTTCATTTACTGTAACTTTTTGTAGGAAAACCTTGTAACTCCACTAAAAAGATTAGAATATACTCACTCTTATAAATAAGAGAAATAACTTACATACTATTCGGAGTATAATCTGTATTTTGTAGCGAGGTTACGTATGTTTATTCTCTTATTTACAAACAAATCAACGTTAAATTTCTGTTATATAAACTGAATTAAAATCTACTACAATAGCGCATTTTGCAGTTATGGTTTCTAAAAGCAATTATAACAAACAAAGCAACTCGATTTCAGGTTGCCGGTTTTTTAGACTTGGAAAGGGCAAGGCAAGTTATGCGACATGGATTTATAACTGTTATCAGCAACAAATGTTAAAAGATCAAGATTATGATTATGACTTTTATAAAAATAGACTACGTTTAAAGAGAAACCTTATAATTATAAATGACTGTCACAAAGGTACTTTTTGTCTAATAAAGTTTTCAAGGGCGTACTCATCTCACCAGCAAAAAGTTTTTTTCATATTTTATTATTTAGTTTGATTTAAGACAAGAAATTTAAAATCTTATCTTATTCAGCTCTTTTAAATGAATACTTTAATTTAAAATATTTGGGTTCTGGATATTTTATTAATATTTTTACCAAGATATGTGAACGATGTTGTAGCAAATTTCCAACCATTATTTAAAATGCTCTTACTTTTAAAACGATATATTATTCTTGAACATTCGATTGTGCCATTGTAGTGGTACAATAGACAGACCACCTCCCTCCAGGGAGAACTTGAGCTATTTTTTTTGAGATCTGCAAAAAGGAAAACGTTTTGTCATTGCACGATGTAATAAATGTGGTATTATAGTGTTTATACTAACTTTGCAATTTTACGTTCAAATAGTTCATTGAAATTTGTTAAAGTCTTTTGGGATCTTAAATAAAAGGCGATTATTTAAACTCAGTTATAGTATTTAAATGCAAAAAAAATGTTAACATGTCAAAAATTAAGCCAAATCTTAAAATAATAAATTAAAACTTGTAAAATGAGAAATTTTAAAAAACTTTTAGCCAGTATTTTTATAAGTTTCTTTAATTAACTAAATATGTTTTTTATATATCAAGTGCCTAGTTTATATTTTTATTTCAATGAACAAATATTTTTTTGACAAAACTGGGTACATGTTGGCAATATCGTAATACTCTCCTGCTTATTATTTAGAACAGACATTGGAACAATATCAATAAACCGATTGTAGATTGATTTACAGTCATCATCCAGCCAGCTTAGGAAAGTTTTATGTACATGTTGTCGCCTCAAGTTTTAAATATTGAACGAGAATTATCGAAATCACTATTAATTCAATAGGTGAAAGACTACGGATGCTGATGTGTTTTCACAGCGAAGGAGTTATCAGGGACCACCTGATTTTACTCTGTATCAATGCGTTCTACAATGGTGTCGAATCCGACGTAAATAGCAAAAAGTAATTTAAATTATTTTCGAAACTTTTGGATTCAGGATAAACAATTTTACGTCTCGGTGTAAGGATAGTTGATTTGAGACCTATCACTTAATAAAGGGTAATGGCTATTACCATAATCATCAGTAATTATTATTATTATTAAAAACTTGTATGTCTATCTTTTCGAGATCCTGTAAAGGAACCCATTTTATCTTTGACATTTTCGAGCAATTTATCCAACCCATAAACATTAAGAGAAATATTACTGAGTCGGTCAAACTTATAGATACTTTCCCCCGTATTTACTAAAAAGGTTTTAGAGTTAGACCAGGTCTAGTTGCCATGGTACTTAAAACTCTTAGTTCGCCAGTTATGTTTCGCGTATGTCACTGTCATTTTGTTTCATTTGACATTAGACAAATTATTCGTTCAATTGTTAAAAATATCATCTTAAACCTATAACTGTCAAGTTAGACCTGGTCTAAATTTAAACTCCTTTAGTGAATACGGGTGTTTAAGTTTAATTGTGAATTCCATACCTGTAAATCATAGCTCCCCTTCAAAAGGCAGATAGTCACGACTCTACTGGCATTTTGTGTTCAGTGAAATAGATGCAGGTGAGCCAATATTGACCATATGAAACATTTCTCATCGTTATTTTGAATGTTTAATACAGCCCACTTTGATTTTATCTTATTCGGGAGTGATAGATATGATAATGCTTCTAGAAGGTTCATCCTACTAATGCTTAAATCTAAATTGAAAAGTTGTTGGAACGCCCATCTTATAACAACAGAGAATAATATTAGTAAAAAAGATTAAACAGTATACAGCCAAAATATTAAAAAGTAAATATATTTACAAAAGGAAAAAACGTACTACTATCTTTTTCCTGGAAATCCGACACTTTTATCTCCAAGATGATGGCGAATTACCTAAACAACTCCTGCAAGTAAACCCTCATTAACCAAAACTGTGTAATAAATGACTTGACATTCCCTGTCTCTGATATCTGCAAGAGGAAGCGCTCGAATAGCTCCACACCGACTTTAAGATTAATAAACCTGGTGTAGTTACCCTCACCAGCTTGGCTACTTTTTTTTAAGGTTCTTGGCAAATCTCTTCACAATGATAGGGTTTTGGTTTGATAGAAGCCGATATGTCGCAATTCGATTTTTAAATGATGTTTTGATAACTTGAGTTGTTTTCTCCTGCCTTAAGCTGATGTTAGTTATATGCTGGAGATAGCGCACATTGATCCATTTGTTTTGTGCATGATATGGACGGTTCTATAACAATATAATTATTGCTTAATTATATTAAAAAAAAAGTAAAATAACTATTTAAACACTACTTACTATCATCTTAGTCAAGTCTAACCTTCTTTGCCATGGGCTCTGGTAGATCTTCAATCTTCCATTTGGGAGCCGGGTATTTTTCCCTCAGAGAGCGTTGAAATGCTCCCTCAGACTTCTAGATCCCACCTCACTGATCGCAAATACAGACTGCTACGCGACAGTCCCCATGATGTTTTAAATGAACTTCTCTGGTGATTGGGCGGTGGCAATATTCACAAGCGAACATTTTCTGGAATAAAAGTAAAAACAAGAAAAAATTGCAGAACCACGGCCAAATTGGTCCTTCTCGATAAACAATTCCTGTTCATATGTTTCCCCAGGTCTTCTCCAAACTTTTTGTCTTCCTTCAGATTATTTTAAACAGAAGTGTGACTCGAGAGATAATTGAACTTTGGACCATCTCATTCCACTGTGTTAGCATTCTTCGATTTTCGTGAAGTAATTTTGGACGAATCGCTGAAACTCTTTCAGGTTAACTTCTTTTAACCTTCAACGAGCGGTGATTTAATTTTCAATATGGTAAAAATGCAGTGTTTTACGTAAATTGCGTTAAAAAAATAAAGCATTGAATCAATAAAACAAAATAATCTTCAGAGTTATGTTTAAATTATGAATTATGATTTACTATGTTTCTGCAATTATGATATTCTACAGGGCGTTTTAAAAATTAAACATTAAACACACATTTATATTACCCCCTGTATATGAAGGGAACGGATCCAAATGAAAGAAACATGCACATATATAATTTTATTACTGCCTATAAAATTTCCTTTCAACTAATGCATTGCGCAACAAGAACGCGTTAAACCGTTTAAAAGATTGAGAACTTCAAAAAATACATAAATATTTGGCTCACCACTTTTTTGTCGGTCAGTTTATATACGCCTAATTTGGTATCTATCCATTGCTCTGATTGTATAGTAATAAAAGGTTATAAACAAAGAAAACATAACGGAGGTCTTACGTAATTAAGTTTTAAACATTCCAATGAAAATATCACGAATCCTTTGGGGACTTGGGGACCTATACAATTAAGCTTGGACATTTTTAACCAACCAGGCGCGTAACTTGTGATCCTAGAACACCAGATTACCGACTAATAGCCTATACAAATGTAAAGTGCAGAAATTAAAAGAACGCTTGCGTCCCACTAGATGCTCCTAATACGTTCTCGACTCTTTATGGCCTTTTAACATGGAAATCGACACAAGGCATACCACTTAAGCGACTATCAAATGGCCATCGTTATTATAATGTTTTCCAGCTAATATATCGCAATCAAATTTCGTGTCTCGCTTGACAATGGGCTGGTTTAGTTGTTTTCTGGAGTGGTCAAGAAATGTCGTAATTTAAATATTTTCTTATATTTTTCAGTATTTATTGATTTACATTGTTTATATAACACTCTGAATAATAAATGAATAATTAACAAAGACAATCTACTTTCTTCCCATGGCTAGTTGTTTAGGCTGTATTCTTATAAATATGAAATTGGAGCTCACTATCCAATTTTTTATAGCTCAAAAAAATCTAATAATTTGACAAATGAATACTTCAAATTTCATGTCAATGGTGTTCAAAATTTAAGAAGTTTTCAAAAATAGTGAAGAGCTAAAATATCTTTTTTTAAGATGTACAGGGTGATCAGTTAAGGGTAGCGAGCGGCCATATCTCATAAGATATTGGTCGTATAGATTTGAGAAAAAAAAATCATTATAAAAGTCGCCAAGAGAAATTGCTGAAAATTATTTTCGAGTTTGTCAAACGTCCGCTAGAGGGCGTAACAACCAACACCAAGTAGAAAAATGGGGTTTTTATAGAATTTTGCCTAATGAAAATATATCGATGATATCATTTTCATATTTACTGACCATTTCCCTACACTTTTTGTCTAAAATGTTTTGTTCTATATATCAAAATAAAGCGGTGGAGGAAGTTCAATTGTTTTTTCAAACAAACCAAGATGTCTCCCGTTTCTTTTGACCGATTTTAGCAAACTTAGGCTCATATGAAAGAGCATAATTTGCACTACAAAACGCTTATTTGGTTTTGAATTTTTGACTTAAATATACCAAGAGCGTAAATTGAGACAGCTGTCAACTCCACCCAGAAGAGATTGGACCAGTGCATTCAAAATAATGGACAACATTTTGAACATTTACGACAAAACTATTAATTTATTTTTAACGTTTATTTTTAAAGTTCAATGTTCTTGTTTTTAGTATTATTGCTCCTGCTGTTGTTGGACAGTTTTATTAAGATTTTTCATTGTTAAACATCTTATTTTTTCAATCCAAAACCGTTCGTCTAACGAAAAAAAGTCAAGAGATTCTTTTTGTTAGCAACTAATAAGTGATTACTAAAATGATTTTTATTTTGAGAAAAAGCAGTGGCCATTTTTTAATAAAATAAAATAATATTTTGGTCAATATCAACGGTTCAAAAAAAGGTAGATGATAAATTATTTTAATCAAATTGTAGAGAAATTTTTCCTCTTTTAAAATATGTAAAAATGAATATACCATTACATTTGTTTTTTTTGAAAAAAACTAAAAAATATGCTACTAATTCAGTTAACGCCATCTAGCGACGCCAGCAAAAGTCAAAAATTCAAAACCAAATAAGCGTTTTGTAGTGCAAATTATGCTCTTTCATATGAGCCTAAGTTTGCTAAAATCGGTTAAAAGAAACGGGAGACATCTTGGTTTGTTTGAAAAAACAATTGAACTTCCCCCACCGCTTTATTTTGATATATAGAACAAAACATTTTAGACAAAAAGTGTAGGGAAATGGTCACTAAATATGAAAATATATCATCGATATATTTTCATTAGGCAAAATTCTATAAAAACCCCATTTTTCTACTTGGTGTTGGTTGTTACGCCCTCTAGCGGACGTTTGACAAACTCGAAAATAATTTTCAGCAATTTCTCTTGGCGACTTTTATTACGATTTTTTTTTCTCAAATCTATACGACCAATATCTTATGAGATATGGCCTCTCGCTACCCTTAACTTCACCCTGTACATACAACATCTCTGAATTTTGCATTAACTTTCAACCTTTTGCCAACTCAAATTTTACTTAAGAAATTGATACAAAAAATGTTATATTATATATAAGTATATATATATATATATATATATATATATTATACATATATACGTATGTATACATATATATATATATATATATATATATATATATATATATATATTTATATCAAGTCAACCTTTGGCTCATTGTGTTGAGCTTTCTCAAAACTTTATTTTGGTTTGCTTGATCTGGTTGAAATATATTTCAACCTAATTAAATAATCAGAGAGCATTGAAAATTAAAAATCTTATTTTCCCTGTATACATTTTAAATACAAAATAAACTTGCCTCTGCATATCTATAAAAATATTATTTGTTTCACAGCTAGCTAAACATTAGATACATTAAATAAACAAAAAAAAATTGATAATCATTGTTTTAAATTTGCTTTTCCAAGGTGCGTACCATAAAATTAAGTATTAAATAGATAAATTGTTTTAAATTTGTGTCCTTAAATATGTGTATTTTGTCAAAACTAAATATTTTATTTTACCAATCGTAGCATATGTAATATTATTAATATAACAATTTTAAGTTTTTAAACCTTTTAATGTTTCAAGTATGTATATAATGTTTGCGTCTTTGTATATATTTTTCCTGTGTTTTTTGTTTTAATGAAAAAAATACTTTTTTAGAGATCAAGCAAACCGAAATAAAGTCTTGAGAACGCTCAAGACTTAATTTCGTTTATAACTGACATGATATGAAAAATTGTGTTTTACTTTTAACCTAGGCCCAAGAATTTGTTTTTATTCCGGGTGTACAGGGTGTCCCATTTTCGTAGGTTTTACGGGGTTTCCAGCTTATGAGTAGAGATAGAGAGATGCGGTTTTCACGACACCGTGTTACTTTTCGATGAAACTAAAGAGGCCGCAAACAGATTTGCCCTAACCATTTTAGTTTCCGTGCTACAGGGTGATTTTGAAAAATCGGACACCCCTGTAACTCAGCTATCGTAAAATATATTTAAAATGTTTCAACTGGTATTTATAGATTTTTTCACGTAGAATTCAGTGGCGTACTCAGATTTTTGCTGAGAGTCATAGTTTTTGACATATTGGCATAACCTACTATTTTTTAAATGGGAGACCCTATATATTTTTTTTTCATCTTATTCTTCGTGTCGAGAGCTTTTCAAAAACATACCATAAGTCATATTTATTTTCATAAATAACATGAAAAAATGCATTTTTCTTTAAACGGATTTATGGCATAGCAGATCAATCGAAATAAGAGAAGGTTAGCCATGGCAACGCCAACAAAAATATGATCAGGCAGCCATTACTGCTGTCATTTTTGGCATTATTGCGTTTAAATTTTTCTTGACGTCTATTATAATTATTGTTTTTAATATGGCTCAGAATCAAAAATTTGAATATTTTGAGAAATATGATATGAACGCGTGTTTTATATTGTCTAATGAAGATGCAGATCAGGCGGCAGAGCTTTATCTGAACAGGTTAGTTCTTTCTAACCTATCTTCCTGCATTTTGACTTTATTGGTTCGCTTTATTTTATCTTAGATATCCCGAGAGAAGACAACCAGAAAAAAGAATTTTTCAAAAAATTAAAAATAATCTTTGCCAATATGGATCTTTTAACAAGCCTCGATCGCGAACTTACAATAAAGACAACGAAGAATTTGAGGTCAACGTTTTAGCCCTCGTTCAGACAGCTCCTGAAACATCTTGCAGGAAAATAGACGAAGAGGCGGGTGTACCGAAAACCAAAGTGCAGAAAATTTTGAAAAAGCACAAATTCAAACCCTATAAATACAAACTTGTGCATCATCTGCATCCTGGTGATGCAGAGCGCAGATTGGAGTTCTGCAATTGGTTTATAAATATGAAGGCAGAAGATATCGATTTTGAAAAAAAGATTATTTGGTCAGACGAGGCACATTTTACTAGTTCAGGGATTTTAAATAGACACAACACGCGATTTTGGAGTCAAGAAAACAACCATGTTATTTTTCCTAGGGAGCGTCAGGGCAGATTTGGATTCAATGTCTCCTGTTTTATTTTCAACCGAAAAATAGTTTACCAAATATATGAAGGAAATCTGAATTCGATTGGTTACGTGCGAATCCTAGAAGACGCATTAGCATTGGATGATGTTCCCTTGGCTCAACTAAATAGGATTTATTTCCAGCAAGACGGAGCTCCAGCCCACAATGCCAGAATAAGTCAAAACTGGCTTAACGACCATTTTCCTGGAAGATGGATAGGAACACACGGACCTGTTCGATGGCCACCACGATCCCCTGACCTCTCAGTTTTAGATTTCTTTTTGTGGGGTTATTTAGAAAACAAGGTTTATGTAAGGCAATACGAAAACTTAGAACAACTAAGAATGGCCACCGAAAACGCTTTTGCAGAGTTACAAAGACAGTCATTTACAATAGAAAATGCATTAAAAAGAATTTTTAAAGTTTGTCACACTTGTAGGACACATAATGGTCTACAATTTGAACAATATTTGTAGTTTTAATGAAATTATAATTATTACCTTTTACCTACTTCCTAATTTTTTCTGATGCTGTTACTTTGTTATTTCGTTAATAAATATTTGTTAACTTTTTCCATGGCTCCACAGCCACCTTCTCTTATTTCGATTGATCTGCTATGCCATAAATCCGTTTAAAGAAAAATGCATTTTTTCATGTTATTTATGAAAATAAATATGACTTATGGTATGTTTTTGAAAAGCTCTCGACACGAAGAATAAGATGAAAAAATAATATATAGGGTGTCCCATTTAAAAAATAGTAGGTTATGCCAATATGTCAAAAACTATGACTCTCAGCAAAAATCTGAGTACGCCACTGAATTCTACGTGAAAAAATCTATAAATACCAGTTGAAACATTTTAAATATATTTTACGATAGCTGAGTTACAGGGGGTGTCCGAAAATGACAAATTTTCAAAATCACCCTGTAGCACGGAAACTAAAATGGTTAGGGCAAATCTGTTTGCGGCCTCTTTAATTTCATCGAAAAGTAGCACGGTGTCGCGAAAACCGCATCTCTCTATCTCTACTCATAAGCTGGAAACCCCGTAAAACCTACGAAAATGGGACACCCTGTACATCCGTTTACCACTGTCGTTTTGAAAAGAAAAATGTCTGACTCACGTAAATTCAATCCACCCCAGAATACAATTTACTCTACAGTTAGAGGAAAACAACAAACTTCCATTTTTAGATGTTCTGGTCATAAAATTGCATAACGGACATTTCGAATACACCTTGTATAGAAAACCAACACATACAGGTAGATCTTTATATACAAGATCACATCATCACCCAGCACAAATTTAAGCTGTGGCCCATACCCTAATATCCAGATCCGTGCGATTGACTGAAATACATACGAAACAAAACGAACTTAATATAATATCTAGTGCTTTAAAGAAAAATGGCTACACAATATCGCACCATAGAGAAAGCTAGTAATGCACAAGGTTCCCGAACAACGAACAACAAAAATTATGAACCGGGAAAGCAACAAGTAGTCTTACCATATATAAAAGGCACAACAGACAGAATCGGAAGAATTCTTAGGACACACAACATACAAACAATACACAAGCCACAAACAACTATAGGTAAACTACTTGGAAACCCAAAAGATAAAATCAGACTGGAAAACCACGGAGTATACAGCATTCCGTGCCAGGAGTGTGAAAAAATGTACGAGGGGTAAACTAACAGGTGAATATCGACAAGAGTGGAAAAGCATAAACTCAGTATCAGAAACAAACAAACATCAGGTCTATTCATACAGCATCAGGAAATCGGCCACAAAATAAATTTCGTTGGGTGTAGGGAGATTGCCAATATAGAACATTACAAGACCAAAAAAATCCGAGAAGCCATAGAGTTCAACAAAAGAAACGAATCACAAAAAATCAAGCGCAATTAGCGCAACAACAACAGCACCACTCGGAAAATATAAATAACGCCCAACGGCACCTCAGGAATAAAAGACGTATAAAAGCGTCGCAGTCAAACAGTTTTCCGTATCAATATTTATTTTCCGCCTATTAATGTAAAAAATATTCGGATTTTTCGTTTAATACACAATTCTCTGAGAATGTTCCTTCTCTACAGCCTTCCATGTGACCAGAAAACAAAATGACTAAAAATATAATTTTTCGAAAAAAAATCACTTTTAACAAAAGCTTGTTCTTTTTCTCTGAATAATGAAAGTGATATATTTGTTATCTGATTTTTGTAGAAAATAAAAAACAACTGTCCCTAAAAACTGAAAATTGAAATATCATGCTTCAAACGAATCTAACAATATCCACTAACAACATAAGACGTCAGGCAAAAAAAAACACTACATTGCATATTTTGCACGGGTAAATCTTAAGATCAATCATTCCAAGATATAGATTCGTTCACGTGAACATCGAAGCAATACATCACTAGTAAATAAAGCGGACATCAAAAAAGAAAATAAAAGAGACCGGGAGAAGGAAGAACTAAAGAGAAGCGGACATTTACGTTGGATAAATTAAAAATGCGGAACGGGATTTATTTGGTCCATTTAAATGGCCTTAGGTGGCCTTAGCGGCGGCGATTCGCAACTGTTTGACTGATGGACGCTTTGCGCACGATGTCGTAAATAGCTAAAGGTCAGTTTGGTATTTGCACGAATATTTCTAGCATTCCGAGATAGTAATTCGTGTAGTTATGTACTGACCATACGGAATAAATTATATGTATTAGATATAACGTGAAACTAGTTGGATAATTATTAAGTTTAAACAAATCGCCAATCGTTTGTTTAGTACGATATCGCGTGTAGATTTAAACTGAAGATATAACTTAAAAAAATATAGTTAACTCCCGTGTTTCAAGCTACTTATTTGGATCTAGTTTTACTAGAAAATATGTTTAGAACACGTATAATAATTTTAACACTAGTTTAAAATTATTGTCTATAGAGAAGCATAGTTTCTATGTTCCAAGCACGTTAGACAAAACATAATTTTTTTGGAAAATTAGATGAATAAAGAATGTAGTAAAAATGTTTTTTAATGTTAAATGTTTTTTGATTTTGTATATTATTTAGAACTGATTGTTTTAATCAAAATCGGTTATCGTTTTCGTACCTGGTTGCTGTTATTGCTATAAAAGGAAACTGGATTTGGAACGAAAAACAAAGACAAGTCAATTTTACTGAAAGATAAAATACCATGAATACCATTATTTCTGTATCAAATGCTTTGCCAAACATATTTAAGACTAGAAAATTGACTTTTACTTTTCAAGTGGCCATAAATTAAAGCACTTTACAATATTTTGGCTGAATTGTTTATCCCTTTTCACCCTTTTTAAATTTGAATACAAAGTTCGCAACGTCAAAAGAAAACTGGTGCAGAAGCATTAAATTTAGGATTCATGTTCAATAAGATTAAAGAAATATAACCTGTGTTGAGATTAAGATATGAGTTTACAAAAGTCTAAAATATAACAATGATTTTATTGATTTTTCCATAAACCAAATTTTTCATACATTTGACAGATTAAGCAGCAAAAAACACATTCAAACAAAAATTAAATGGAAAGAAATGAAATGCTGCTTCACCTTTCATGTTTAATTATATTTTAAGCATTTATCGCTAGTTGATAAACAGAGATTTCGTTATATTCAATCGTTTTTTTATTCCGTAGAAAGTGTGAGTGGCCTATTTTAAGCCCTTGTACACCTCTTTAGGAACATCTCTCAACAAAAGCTATCGACCAGTCTTCCCTAAAAAAAAAACCACTTGGTATCCTCTTAGCAGGTATCACTTGGTTTTACATTGAGCGGAAGGAGAATCCCTTAAGGTGTTTTCACACGTTGCTACACAACGATCCGAACGCGCAAAAACAATTTCAAGCAATCAATCCGAGCAAACGTATGGTATATTCGGCATGTTCATCGTATTATTTCTGTTGTTGCTGAAGTAGGCTGTATTGCTTGATTGAAGCAATTCTTATTTTTACTTCCCTCGTAAAAGGAAAGTATTGTAACCGTGAAAAAATCATAAATGAAATGTTTGTAATTCGTGAAAAAATCACTCTCTCAGGTTTTACTTATCTTCACGTTTTAGCGTCCCGTTAAATGTGAAAATGAGATAAACTGGTACGAACTCAACATGACGTGACAGAATAGCGGTATGTGTCAATGTAAAAATTACTCGAGTTTATTTTAAATTATCCCCAAAAATCAATAGTGACATAGGTAGAAGGATACTTGTGTGTAATATTAGTAGGAATCCAATATGATGGAACAAAATGGCGCACAACAAAATGTTTGAAAAAATAGTATATTTACCACATATATACTGTGACTATGTACTGAACTAAATTAAGTCACACTTCTTTATCCGTAATAAATGGAAAAAAATCATAAGGAGGGAAGTTCCGGGTAAAGGAAATTTACCGATTTTTTAAACCTTCATCGGACATGAGGTATTTAAAGGTTGCCTCGGGTAAGGTTTAAGGTTTCTAGCTTCAGGACTTATTATTCTAATTATTTAGATAAAATATTATTCTCAATCTCATATTAATTCTTCAATCAACTAAAAACAAATATAACTTTGCAGTAAATCACATAATTTTTACCATTAATATTATCTTTTCACGATTTTTTCTTAATCCATCACTGCCAGGTTTGCCGTATATATGGAGACCCTAAAGGCAGGCATCGTCCTCAAATGTTAAGCTACCTATGCACCGCTTTGCTTCCAAAAAATCACTCCATTGCACAGGGGAAAAAAATTTAAAAAAGAATCTTTTTTGATGTTTTTATCATAAATGAGAACTAACGATGCTCCAAATACAAAAACAAAAAACAATTAAAATTTTCTAAACCAATATCATAATAAGACACTCTGCTTACCCGGCAATATAAATTCCATTTGAAATTCGACTTCCATACAACTTGGTGCGGACATTAATTATTTATTTATAATAAAATACCAATGACTAGTAGAACACTAGGTAATCACCGTTTAATTTACTGCTTAAGCACCGTTTAATTTGCTACTTTTTGCTGTAAATATTTCCTTATTTTGAACAGAACTAACCGTTATCCATTTCAACTAAGTAAACGAAAGCACTTGTTTAAAATCCTATATACACATCAGCATCGGTCCACAGGACGTCGCGATATCCCTAGCCATCGATTATTGAATAGATATTGATAAAATTAAAATCAAGTAATGTGATCTACTATAAATCTTCCCAACAGAAGGAGTATCTTCTAGTATGAGTATGAGTATGATATAATATCTTGTATATAAACACCATCTTGAAGAACAACCTAAATAATATTTAGTATTTTTCAACTGTTACTAAAAATAAGATTTTACCTGAACTTCCAGGATTTTTTATCAGTATAAATAAATGAGTATCGTAAATCTGTCAAAAAATACCAACTTGTGTTTTTTTTAATTGGATTACCCTATGTATTGTTTTTTTCTTGAAATCTTCATAATTTCCCGATTTCAACAATATACATGTTATATATTTGCTCCAACGGTTCTTTCAATTTTTAAGATAACAAAATGCCATACCTAAAAATCTGATGTGGCCTGCAGGTAATGATGACTGATTAGCTGTCACGATCAAAACAAAACGTTTATTTTAATTTCTGTTTACTAGGGGATATTCAACTCAAGAAAAACATAACATAGTGACGTTTTATTTTAAAAACGAACCAAATATTTCCGAAACTCACCGGAAATATCGCAGGATATCTCGCAAGTACAATTAAACGACATGCTCAGATACGCTAATTTTACATGCACAACTGCTATACTCGATAGAAATGACAAGGAGTTTACCGATGGTGGTCAATAGTAGATTCAGCGATATTTTCGGTGAGTTTCCTAATTTGTAAAATAATACTACGCTATGTTAGATTTTTCTTGAGTTACTCGAGTGAAAAATCACCTGTCACCCGTCATTTATCAAAACTGTCATTTTCCGGCAGGAACTGATGCAAGATGTTAACGTAAATACTAAAAGTAAGTAAACGACTTTAACGAAGTTACTTAGTAGGTCATACTTTAGGTGAGCGATATATCTTAGCACCCTCTATAGAACCGTGAAAAAATATTTGCGAGAAGATGTAAAATGGTGCCGTAGGAAGGGAAAAAACCAAAAAATTTGGAAACATTAATGTTCGATTAGGAAACAAACCCAATAGTTTTTAGCCGTTAGGACGTACTTCAAAGCGCACCGCCACCAAGTGTCCCACTGCCTTACCTAATATTTCCTCATATTGAAATATCAGCCATTACAAAACTCTTACATTTTTTTGTCACGAGTTCTGCAGCTATTTTAAGTTTTCATGTTAACTTACCCTAACATCAATTTGTTCCTTTTTCTAGTATAAAAATGTTTAAAAAACTTTCAGTTCTCTCAATTTTAACAAGTAGGGCTGTGAATTTTCATTAAAAAAATCATTTTTCCAAGGACATAAATGTAACAAAAAAATGGCGAAATCCTCCCGAGAGAGGCTCTGGAAAACTATAATGATGGGGCTACGTAAGGAAAAAATAAGCTTTTGCAAGTTTGGTGTCTGTTGAATATTTTAACTTTTGCACGATCTTATATAACATCCTGTATATCAAGCCGGGACATATTTTATTTTTATACATATTCTTTAAGGATGTGGTTTAATTAATAAACTATTCTATTAAACGCTAGAAACTGCACACTGTTTGATTAATCTGGAGCAGAGATTATCGGTTTTAAAAATAGTAAGATTTTAATTTTTCTTTACAGTTGATCAGTAGTTTATAACACGGTGCTGAAACAGCCTCCGTACCTAGCTTACAAGCCTTCGTTGTATGCCTTAACGTAAGAAAATCGGTAAATTCACTTTTACCCACAACTTCTCTCGTAGAGAAATCTATTACTAAACTACAGTCAATATATGGGTATAATTATTTGGTAATAACTTTATGCAAATCCTATAAACTGTAACTTTTTTAAAGTTTTTATTTTATTTACCCTTATCCATGATCAAACATGAATGGCTATTTTTATAAAAGTTTTCTCACGATATTCGCCGTAGTTAACATCATTGTTTTTTATATAGAGAGACGATTCTGTTGCGCAGGAATTTTTTCGATATAAGTCCTGTCGCTCCAATCACTATGGAAATTATAGCTGCATTTATATTCCATAGTCGTTGTGTTTCGATTTTATTAATAATATTATTAGTATTTTTAATTTGTCGGTCCCAGATTTTGTTCAAGCATCCGACCACCTAGAGCTGGTACGACGGTCCAATCTCAGGGCCTGTTCCATAAACAATATGGTAAGCAAGCTACTAAATCCAAAACTCGTGTGCTCTAAGCAACCTTAGTGAATCAAGAATGACAGACCTCTGCATACTTCCAACCAAGATGTGAGCCTTATTATGACATGTCTGATTCCCAATGACTTCACAATATATCCTTTATACAGCATCTGAAGCTCGAATAGGAGATCGTGGTATTTAGCCGATTTGTCATTCTCTTTTGCAATTATATTGCCATCAGCTGGCGATGAAAAATCTATCACGTATATCTGCAAAGTCAAGGAGGACAATGTCGGGCTTGCTAGCTTGTATGAACCAAAGTGTGGAGAACGAGTAATTCCAGTAAATTCGACAACTTCCGTTCTCCATCACGGACTCAATATCTCTAGGTGCGTAGGAAAGCACAGTTGCATTGTCGAGACCGTACACAGTATTATTATTATTATTATTACTAACCCTGTTTAACATATCATTTTTGTGCAGAATTTCAAGTCAATTGGATAAGCAGACTTTTGATACTAAATTTTTAAACAATAAAATTATTTGGTTTCAACTTAATGGATTTATACAAAAATGTTACCAGTTTATTTCTATATCACATATTCTTTTTACATTTTGTTAGTCCACCAATGTATTACGGTTTCTACCAAAATGTAATACATTTGAAATGGATTGGTAAGTGGTATGAGAAAACAGGTTTTTCGGGGTCCAGAGACCCTAAGACAGACAACGATAAGAATTTTGCATCTATCGCCGCGCGGCTGGTAAAATGACTTTTGGTTAGTTGATTCTGATACCGCTCCTAGACTTGTACTTCTATAGTCCACTCGGTATTATAATGATGGAAGGGGGGAGCTGGAAGAAAGAGATTATATGTAGACTTATCGGTGCACGTATTATATTGAAAATGTTGGTTAAATAGGATATAATAATGATGCAAACAATTATTATCAGACGTTTAGCCCAGTCGCTAAACTTTTGAATCTGAATCTGCAAAATTTTGAGATCAGTCGAATTCATCGCTGCGCATTAGATAATTTAATAAACGGTAGTTAATCATAAATAGATGCGGAATCTGGAATATTAGACACAATAGTCAGTAAGTAATCGTATCAGACAAATTCTTTAAGAAAAACCCGTTTTTAAGTTTTAGTTAGAAATAGTTACTCCTTATGGCAGGGTTCTTGTCAATTTTCTTGATTTATAGGTATCAAACCTGGTATTTTTATAATTAACAAGAAAATGCCCATTTATCGAAATAATATTCTACAGCACTGCATGTACAAACATTTAAAATACCATAGTCAATCCTCAATTTTTTACTTTTCAATTGTGTTTTGTTTATTTTGTTGACAGATTCTGATGGTTCAGGTAAAACCAAATAATTTTTATATTCAATATTTTCTTCTATCTTGAATAATAAAAATAAAATAAACGTGAAACTCCTGCACAGAAGGTTGAAAATAATAAATTCTGTAAAAAAAAGATGTAGTTAATTTTATTTAAATAACGAAGCATTGCATGTACAAACAAAGCAACAAAGAATCTGCTAGGTGCCACAAATAAATAGCTTAATCTTATACCTTTTTTCTTTGCCAATATATTAGAATTAAACATATTGGAAGTACAATTTTTTACTATATCAGTGTTGCCGTCTCTTCTTTTATTTTCGAAGTAAAACCGTGTTATTGTAGATATTTATCATAATCATAATCTAGATTTAAGTTCAAATAACTAAAAATAATTTTTAAAAATTTAAATTAAGTTTAATTCTTTAATATACTTTTTTTAGGAATTACTCCCCAGAACCCTCAGATGCAATAATAATGTATTAAAATTCATCACTTTGCGGCAAAAATAAGTTAAAATGTTCAAGTAGAATTTAAGAAATTTGCAGAAGTAATTGAAACCCTCTGTATGATAAACAAACCAAAAAAAAATTGAATACTTCTGACTTAAATTAGATGCAAAAAAAATACACTTTTAAACGCCGGCGGCAAAAACTTTTTCGACATTTTTTCTTTCATTTTTTTTGTTGGATGCTTTATTAAATTTGTAAAACACGTGCATCTTACAGAACTTCTTAGCTACTCCTGCATTAGCACATCATTTTTTTTGACTCTTTGGTACTCTACTCCGGACTAATATTTGACTTTTCTGAGTGGTCCTTTTCCATTAGTACTAGAGTAATTAATTAAATATTATTTGTTTATTTACATTTCCATTTCGCCTTGGCGTTGCTTTTAAATTTCAGGTTAGTTGTTTCTGTCAATGTTATTATTGCGTCGTCTCGGAACTTTTCGGATCTATTCGGCTAAGACTTCCATATTAACTTATTCTCGGAACCCTCCATCCGGTACTTCCTCATATCCAGAGCGCAGGCTTCTTTTTCGCTGTTGCCAAGTGTATTCCTGTATTATTTCCTGTATCTTTCTCAACCAATGGAGAGTCGTTTTTCTTGTCTAACATGTTAATCATATCCTTGTTTTATTCCGTCTATGTGCTCTTTTGGCAAGGTTGTTAGCACCTGACATACTCTAGCCAATGGTATTCCGCCACCTTAGTTAACCAAAGTTCTAGATGGAAAGGAAGCTGGGGGAACACATTTTTCACTTTTCTGGTCACCTGCAGATAAACCACAGGTCTTCAGCGCGGGTCTGAGGAAACAATCCAGGAAAATCTTGGAAATCCGTTAGTGGGATTTTTCCTCAAAACCGCATTAGTTTTTCGGGCACATTATAGTTTGCACTGTGAGTGTTATTTTTCGTGCTAGAAAATCTCTCTAAGAGAGGATTTGACCTGAAGATTGGACCAGACCGCCATTTTCCATGCCCTTGTACTTGGCACGTGAAACCACTTTTTGACTAGAACTGAGTGACCCTATTGGATAGGTAATTTGCTTTAATATCATTTATCCTGAAAAGGGTATCCTTTTTTTTTCTTAAATTTTGCTTTTCGTAATTTGGTAACTTTTATCATTTTTTTTTTGCTTACTTTTAACACCGTTAAAAGCTTCGGCTTCCCATCAACCAAGATCATCGATGGGATATTTCTGGAATTTGTGCCCTGCGGCCCGGGCCTAAGAATTTGGTCGCGGCGGGAAACTGTCAGTGGTAAAAGCCCACTAAATGTCCACACCGTTAAAAGCTTCGGCTTCCCATCAACCAAGATCATCGATGGGATATTTCTGGAATTTGTGCCCTGCGGCCCGGGCCTAAGAATTTGGTCGCGGCGGGAAACTGTCAGTGGTAAAAGCCCACTAAATGTCCACACCGTTAAAAGCTTCGGCTTCCCATCAACCAAGATCATCGATGGGAAATTTCTGGGATTTGTGCCCCGCGGCCTGAACTTTAGAATTCGGTTGCGGCGGGAAACTGTCAGTGGTAAAAGCCCACTAAATGTCCACACCGTTAAAAGCTTCGGCTTTTCATCAACCAAGATCATCGATGGGTTATTTTTTTGAATCTGGTCGCGACGATGACGAGTTCCACTCCCTGATTTTGACTAATGTTTTGCTTTTATTATTGGCTTATGATTATTATTGGTTTAGCTTTTCTACCTTTTGGCTTTATTTTGGTGTAGCTATATTATCTTAGTTAATTGCCCCTAACTTTAGTTATGTTTTATTTTGCTAAGTTATTGCCGCTAGGATCGGTTTTCTTAGTAAATTTCCATATTATTTGGGATTTGATATATGCATTTTGTTGTTTCAGTATTCATTTTGCTAAGTTATTGCCGATAGGTCGGTTTTCTTAGCTAATTACCTTATTATTTGGGATTTAAGATATTGGAACTTATGCAAATTTGCATTTCGTAACTAAATTGTTGGACGCTTAGCGACGCCAAACTTAGTTTTCTTTATTTTGATTATGACATATTTATTTATGCTAGTTATGTTTATTATTACCCATTTAAGTTTTTTTGGTTTTGATATTTGATATTTTGGCTTTTGTATATTTTGGTTATACTGGATTTGACTTTTTGTGCTTGCGCAAGTTTGCACATCATGATTATGACTTTTGACCCTATTGTGACTTTTTTATTAAACTTTTTTAGTGCGGCCTTTTTTTTTATATAAAAGGCTGAGTGTTGTTGGGTGCTATCAAATTCTGATTTCGACGTTTTCTTGTGTGCTATTCAGTGCAGAAGGAGACAGATCACCTGGAAGGGCTAGTTAGAGGTGGCTGGTGTTTGGCCCCTGGCAGTCTCAATGAGCGGCCATAGAGCCCAGGGAGGATACCACCACGTCGGCTAGAATATGCAAAAAGTATAATGTGGATAGTTAATTGACATCTGGCCGTTATTACCTAACATCTTGTTCACATATTACCCCGTGTATATTTTCCTGAGCTCCAGTTGACCTATTAGAATTCAGCCAGTTGGTGGCAGTGACAACATTCGGAACACCCTAGTAGCTTTTTTTGTTTAGTTTTTTTGGTCTGCACGGTACATAGTCGCTGCGGCTAGTGTATCTTTCAGCTTGGTCGAGCTATATCGAACTCCCTTTTGTTTGGTGGGACTTTTGGGTAACAACACTTTTTTTATTTGTGAATTTAAATTGATATTTACGCTTTTTGTTTTTCCTGCCTCCTGGTTGCCTAGTCAGACAGAGTTGAAGAGTGACCTGAGGGTGTGCTCGATGCAAGCCAGTGAACGAGGTGCCCCACACTTATTTGGGTGTCACGCAACTCTGGCCACACTCCAATCCAACAACTTTATTGGAGTAGAAATTGTTTTGATCGCTCTTCTTGGGGAATTCCGAAACTCTGAAAGGCGAAGTGGCCAGGAATTTCTTATTTGTTTCGTTTCCTTTTGATTAAAATTTCTTAATTTTATTAGCGTTGTTATATCGATATTGGTACTGTTTTTGTACTTGAAATTTGTAATCTGATCTATTACCTTTGTGGTTGAATAGGCAATTTGTCGCGATTCCCGTATATTTTTTTTTGATTTATGGTTGTTAGTTATTTTTTTTATATATTAGTGTGCCATCAGTGGTTATTGGCGTTATGATTTGATTTAAATGGTATCATTTCTAATTGGTTTAAATTAGTTTCTAAAAGAAGTTTTTTATTTTTCTCTTATACTAGTTTCCCTTCTTAGTCATTTCCTTCGTAGCTTATCTTACTCGACAGTTTTTATAGGAGAGTAGTTGGTTTGAACATCTTTCTCAGTGAGCTTCGAAGCATAGTATGGCAAAAGACTGGGAAAATATATTTTATTTTATTTTACCTTTTATGGATATTATTTTTTTAATTTAGCTCTGATCGTCGGTCAACTTTTCTTATAAGTTTCCCTCCTTTCCTTGGAGAGGGGGAGTTGTAACAGTTTAATTTTGTTATAAGTGCATTTCATTGTATGATTAATTTAATATTATAATCTACTACTTTAGTATTAAGTTTAGTGATTAATATGTACGCCTTGTTGGTTTGATACCTTAGATTTTAGTAGTTTTCTTATTAGAAGCGGTTACATTGTTCATATTTAAGCGAAATATAAATTCAACACCTTTTGCAGCAAATTTCGGTACACACAGTGTCACCTCTCGATAAGTAGTTAATTTTGTACCTATATCTGAACTCAAGTTATAAAGGAATAATTTTCAGTAAATGGTATAAGTTTAGCGTTCGTTCATAGATGTCGCAAAAAAAAATCAGTTCAAATATAATTGTTGGATTTATTTAATTTTGCCGAATTTAATAATTATATACTGTATAAGAAAAACTTCAAATAGCACTTTAGACAAACTATTTATTTCCCATATATTTTACAGAGTAGATATAAATTAAATTTTATTAATTTTGAAAACCTGTTTTCGAGTCCTTTATACAAGTCTTGGGATTTTCGTTTTCTTTGGCTAGATATGCTGCATTTTTAGATTCGAGCGTGTATTTTGTATAACTCTTCTGTCGCTGTAAAAAAAAAAACAAATCATTAGTACCCCAATAAATTCTTTGATATAAAGTCGATATTATGTATTAATATTGAACTGTAAATACTTGTATAAAAAAAAGGTTGCCTTGATAAATATTTCTTTTCAGATATACATAGGATTATTTTTAGACTATAGATACTATATATACACCACTTCATACTTTCTCTTAAATCTACATTTTATTATTCGTGTTTCCTTTTGCTGTGAATATGTAACATATAAAGGTATTTTCATTTAAGTTAGACATAAATAAACCAAAGGTATTTCTCGATTCAATATTAATATTCTTACCTTTTTTTTTCCTGAGACTATATAAACTACAGCCTTCTTATAATTTCTATCAATGTTTGATGTTCCGAAATTCAGATCGACTTTTGTTTTGTCCATAGTTGCATAATTACTTGGAGCCTAATATAAACTGAAATTTCGTTACGTCTGCGTCTGATGCATTTCCTAAAATAGTTAATAATTGTGTGAATAAATTCCTATTTTATGGTTAAATAATGAGTTTATACAGTTGGGAAAATTCTATTAAATTAAACTCAACTTACGTTTCATTTTTATGACATTTAACTACTCCTGCATTAGCACATCTTTTTTTTTTGACTCTTTGGTACTCTACTCCGGACTAATATTTGACTTTTCTGAGTGGTCCTTTTCCATTAGTACTAGAGTAATTAATTAAATATTATTTGTTTATTTACATTTCCATTTCGCCTTGGCGTTGCTTTTAAATTTCAGGTTAGTTGTTTCTGTCAATGTTATTATTGCGTCGTCTCGGAACTTTTCGGATCTATTCGGCTAAGACTTCCATATTAACTTATTCTCGGAACCCTCCATCCGGTACTTCCTCATATCCAGAGCGCAGGCTTCTTTTTCGCTGTTGCCAAGTGTATTCCTGCATTATTTCCTGTATCTTTCTCAACCAATGGAGAGTCGTTTTTCTTGTCTAACATGTTAATCATATCCTTGTTTTATTCCGTCTATGTGCTCTTTTGGCAAGGTTGTTAGCACCTGACATACTCTAGCCAATGGTATTCCGCCACCTTAGTTAACCAAAGTTCTAGATGGAAAGGAAGCTGGGGGAACACATTTTTCACTTTTCTGGTCACCTGCAGATAAACCACAGGTCTTCAGCGCGGGTCTGAGGAAACAATCCAGGAAAATCTTGGAAATCCGTTAGTGGGATTTTTCCTCAAAACCGCATTAGTTTTTCGGGCACATTATAGTTTGCACTGTGAGTGTTATTTTTCGTGCTAGAAAATCTCTCTAAGAGAGGATTTGACCTGAAGATTGGACCAGACCGCCATTTTCCATGCCCTTGTACTTGGCACGTGAAACCACTTTTTGACTAGAACTGAGTGACCCTATTGGATAGGGTTCAAGTCAGGGGCCAACTGTTAGTCACGGTCCCAATTTCAAGTCAGGGGCCAACTGTAAGTCACAGTCCTAATTTTAACTCAGGGGCTAATTACAACTGCAAGTCACAGACAATTTCAAGTCACGGGCTTAACTTCAAGACTCGGGACTAATCCCATGTCACGGGCCTAGTTTGAAGTTAGGAGCGTCTCAGAACTTCCAGGTGCTGCTGGATTTGGTGACACCTATTGTTTACATTTTATTTTTTTTCTTCTTTTATACCGTATTTGATAATAGATTTTTTTTTTACTATATTTGTGTTTTATTTAGCTCACTCTTTTTCTTTTAAAGTATCAAGAGGAAGCAAGTGCCGCAAAGATCAAGGGGCTTTCCAATTTAAGCCGTTATAAATTGGTGGCGCTCATTTCTTTTTTTTTTCTCTCTCTTTTTTTAAGATTTCTTAAGTTTTCCCACGCCCTACTCTCCGGGTTAATTGAGCTAGGGCATCTACATTGCACGCTCTGTTGACCACGAGCTGTAATCTTGATACCTTTTTGTGAATTTATAATAAAACAGTAATAATAATTATTAAATAAGAGCGTAGCAATCTTGTACCTTGGTTTTAAGAAAATCCAGGGTTACAAAATGTTGGCTTTAGTATCCGATTTGTAAGTGACAATTATTTTTTTCACCTATGCAACACACTCATGCTTGAAAAGAAATCAATAAAAACACATATTTGTAACGTATCTTTTAAAAACCTAAATGATAATAATTTTTAGTATTGACATACGGCCATATTTAAATTAAATAACACGCCAGCGATCACGCGTAATCTTCCGTTTTGTTTTACTTGGCCCAGCCTACTTTGGAACATTTTAACATTCGACGCATCGCAGGTTGGAGCCGATTCCGCAAAAATAACATTAATTCTTAATTATTATAACAGTAACGTTATCTCTGCAAGCAGCAATACACAATGTTTCTTTTTTATAACAGAGTAACAGAATGAGCTAATTTTAATAGGTTGTTATTAATAAACAAAGCAGACTATAGCTACATACGATATTACACAATGCTCTGCTTTACTTTCCTAGCAAACACGTGTGTTAGGAAAACAACACACGTGTGTGTTGTCATTTGTTTTCGCGCCTTCTTTGTCTGGTTCCTAAATCTGTTTTCTTAGGGGGTTGTGGGAAAACTCATTTCCCACCCATGTGATTTAAATTTTTCTGATTTTGTCATTCTAGTTATTTTTACAAATTGTTATTATTTTAAAAAGTATTGCAGAATAAATTACTAAGCATCCATATATTACGTCATATTAAGGCATTGTTAACAGTCTCACAATGTAGTAACTAGGGACCTAAGTGTACCGGTATGCACCTCCGGACCCCAACACAATAATGACTTTTTAACCTTATCTGAAGTCGAATCTCAGATGGGTATCGCGCCCACACCTGGCGGAATCTTATTCTATTGTCATGCTGACCACTATTCTCGGTCGGACTACCTATTCGATAACGGCTATATAAAGCTTAGGGGTATATTATTATTGTTTATTTATTATACAGCCAAACAATCAGAAGCGCTAAATATACAAACCAAAAAAATTTTCTAGAGATTTTTCAAGTTAGAAATTTTTTTTTCTAATGATGACGCGTCAGTATTGTCATTTATCGATACATTTTTTATAGTTAAAAAATAAAATTAAATTTATGAATTAATCAGCCCAATTAAAACAACATTGTCTAATTTTTTTAGTCGCGTAAGAGAAAAGTATTATAATCGAGAAAACCCACCCAGGTTTTTACAGATTTTAAGTTTTAGAGACCCTATCTAATTAGGAATTTTAAAAAATCGCAATCCCTTAAGGGTGACACGTGGGTATGGCGCCCCCTCCTTTGAGGCAATCCAGTTCGATCTTCCGGCTGCAGGGTATTTATTACTTGTAGATCTGGAATATCAAAAATAAACGTTTTATTATAAAATCAAAGGTGCTTTGATTTTCCATAATAGGTAATATTCTATGCACAAAAAATATTAACGATATAATGGAATAACATATCAAAAGCCTCGCCATTCTATTTTTTTCTAAAATATAGTATTTATTTTAAAAGATTCATTTTCAAATTATGTTAAATATTTTTTAATGATTAAGCGATTAGTTAGTGAGGAACTTAAAAATCCTACGATGTATACGACTATTGAAGTAAAAATGAGAATAATTTACAATCAATTGTAAAATGCAATTCTCTAAAAACGACACTTTCTTGATTGTTTATTAATCATGCCTAACTATGAATCCTTTAGGAAAAATAGAGATTATTAGCAAATAGTGTGTGACAAAAAAAGTCTTTAAAAACTATCAGTTAACCGCTATTTTTTAAAATCTTTCCAGGGGACAACCCCCTGGATAAAACTCCAATAGGTTCATTCGATGAGTCCCTGGAGCTTATTTATATAGTCCTTGTAGTGCTTCAATATCTGATAAATTTTCCTTTCTATGGCTGGTGTAGGATTCTTTGAAAGCGGCCTATAGTTTCCTTTTCTAAGAGTTTCTGCAATTTTCTCGTCATAAGTTGGAACGTCCAAAACTACTGTAGCATTGCACGTCTGCTGGAGAAGCATCACGTTTTTAAGTGCTGATGCCTCTTCTTTTGTAATATTAAGTAAAATGTGTTTTGTTTTTTTCAGCCGAGAAACATTTTAAGGAGCCTATTAACTAAAACTGAGTCCGATGACACAAATTCTACTAAATAAAACACGAAGTCTTGGTCTCAGTTAAACAACTATTTTAAAGGGGACGAATTTTTATATTTATTAAAGAGATTTATATGTTCTTGTACTCTGGTAGATATCTTCCTCCCGGACTGGCCAACACAGCAGGACAGTTGCTACAACTCAACGAATACACTTCAGATTTTGAAAATCTATCGGTCTTATCCATAATTTTAACTAAATGTTTTTTAAGAGTGTTTACACTTTTAAATGCAATAGATATGTTCAAATTTCTAAAGAATTTTACCATTTGTGAGGAAATATTACCAAAAAATGTTATAAATCTATATTGGTTGTTATTTTTGTCAGTATTATGTGTGTATTATATTATAAGAGAATTTATATTTATTGACAAATTTAAAATGAAACTGATTGATGGAATATATAGAAAAAACGTTATTACCTGCTATCTGTTTTATTATGTTGAGTTCTTTATAAAAAGCATTTTTAGAAAAGGAAAGTTTAAATAATCTAAAAAACAAAGAATTGAAAGCTGCAAAGTTATATGAGTAGGGTGAATTAGAAGTAATTATATTATCAGTAGCTGACTGTTTTCTGTAAATTTCAAAATGTATTTTATTATTTTTTCTAATAAATAACAAATCTAAAAAAGGAATATGAGTTTTGAAAACCCGTCACCTCTCTAAGAATTCTATTTAGTCACGATGAAAGATCATAACAAGGCGAATCCATAAAAGAAACCACTGGCTGCTTCAATAGCCAGCGTTTCTTTAGAATTAGAATAAATGTTTTAGGAAAAGTTGTATTTTAGGTTAGAATTTAGTAACTGTTCTTCTCCAGGTGTAAAAGTGATGTTTGTTAAGTTTAGAAACCTTTTATGAAAATTGAAATGGGAGCCTATCGCTAGCCTAGGTCCGATGATGCTCGCAAGCGCGAAACACGTATCACCTTAGGTTTTTTAAAGTATTTGTTTGACTGAGACCAAGAATTTGTGTTTTATTTAATAAAATTATAGACAGGTCTCTTTGAGAAATATGGATGACTTTTTGCAATTTCATAATTGTATCTATCAATTACCTTATGAGTGTGGGCAATCTCATATTAGAGAAAGTCGTCTTGATACGAAAATTAAAGAATATCGGAGAAGGGAACGCATCAGTATCGGATATCACTGAACATTCCTGGAGCAACGACCCATAGAATCCAATGGTCAGAAGCTGAAATTATTTACAAATAACAACACTTGTAGGAAAAGAAATTTAAAGAAGCAGAATTCATCGAACATAACAAAGAAGTCTTTAGCAAGCCTAGTATTGATATGTCAGATGTTCAGGGACCTTGTTACTCTCGCGCACGGACATGTCACGTTTTGGTGCCTAACTTTCACCATCATTGAACACGACTCTACTATATACACTTGATAGCCATCTGTGATACATTGCTGATCGAAACGTTGTGAGTAATTTAAATAAAAGACAATGCGAGTTCGACAAGTGAATTTTATTTAGAATAATCCATACATATACATATATATATATATATATATATATATATATATATATAACTTTCTAACTCACGTAAATTCAATACATCCTAAAATACAATTTACGCTAGAGTTAAAGGAAAACAACAAATTCCCATTTTTAGACGTTCTGCTTACAAAACGGAACAATGGACACATTGAATATACTTTGTAGAAAACCAACACATACTGACAGATATTTGAATGCTGGATCACACCACCATCCAGCACAAATTCAAGCCGTGGCCAGTACTATCATATCTAGATCCGTGCAATTAACTAATACACAACGAGACATAGCGCTTTAAAGAAAAACGGTTACACAAAACATGTCATAGATAAAGCCATTAATAAACAGGATTCCCGAACAAACAGCAAAGATTATGAACCCGGAAGACAACAAGTAGTCCTATTATATGCAAAAGATACCACAGACCGTATTGGCAGTATTCTTAGAAAACATAATATACAAACAATCCATAAGCCACAAACAACCATAGGTAAACTACTTGGAAATCCAAAAGATAAAATAAAATTGGAAAACCACGGAGTATATAACATCACGTGTCAGGACTGTCGAAAGTTGTATGTTGGGCAAACAAACAGACGAATATCAGCAAGAGAAGAAGAACATAAACTCAGCATCAGAAATAAACGAACAACATCGGCCTTATTTTTACATCATCAGGAAACAGGCCACAATATAGAGCACTATCGGACCAGAATAACCCGAGAAGCCATAGATATAGAAAAACAAGGTGATTTAAATAAAAGGGACGAATCATTTAAGTTACCAGCAGTATGGAAATCAATCATATATAAACCGAAAACCACAGAAAATCAAGTGGCATTAGTCCATCAACAACGTCCCGAAAATATACACAATGAGGCACGACTGTTTAGATATAACCTTCGGCCGAGGGTGGAGGTATAAAAGGAAGCTCACTAACACTTTCAATCTTCGATCGGACGCGAAACAGAAAGCTTCGAAAAAATTGTTCTTTTTAGAACGAGAGTGATAAACGGATGTATATATATATATATATATATATATATATATATATATATATAATATATATATATATATATATATATATATATATGTATATATATATATAGTTGATAAATTTTGTCACATGGCGAATTTATATCCTTTCCCCTTCCCAATATAACAGCCTTCAATACGGGCCTGACAATACTTAAAGATATTCATACACACGCCTATTATATATTAGCCTATTCTAAATTAGTCAATGAAACCGATATGCCATTTGAAACGTTAATCTCGGAATACAATTGTGCAACGACTAGCTAAAACTCATATATCAATTGCACATATCTCACTTATAACTTTTATGGGTCAATCTTTGACACCTCGGTATTGGGTGTTAACGAATGACGTCACAGCGGTATGACACACTTGACTAAGATTAATGGAAGTCCTCATTGTATTTCTTTCAACTGCTACCGAGTGGCTACTTTGGTTCCACTGTAAATTATTGATGGTTAAAAATAGAATGGGTGCGGTGAGTTTGTTAACAAAAAGTTAGTGGACATGCAGAGATCATAAGAAACAGATGAACAAGGTAATAAAACGAATTATAGAACCGCCAATACTATTTAAAATTAGGTTATTCGGTTTTATAATAATAGTAAAAGGTGCGATGGCATTCGTGATAAAAATTGGAGGCTAGAAAAGCTCAGCATTATGCAAATTGCCGAAGTTCTTCATTTGTAAAATCTTCAAGGGTCCTCACAAGAATATCTAAGAACTGGAAGTGTATTATCCTATATCTAAAGCCCACTACTCATTATGTGCGCTACGATGCGTGGGTGCAATTCGTTAATGCGATTCGACAATTCATGTGCTTCAACGAGCTTGTGCATATATCCTCCACATAGCGCATCAATATTGTTATAATTGCATCTGCATGAGTGCGTCAAAACTTTGGATCAAATCTTCAAATTAATTCTAAAGAAGTCATCTACATTATGCAAAAATATGTAAATCGTCGCATCAAATCGACGCATCATCGCATAGTGCCGATCTTAAACAAACTCGTTCAAATCAATACATTATTAAAATAAATTTAAAGAAAAAATTATTACAATGGGACCCTGCCTTATCTTAAAACATATAAGAAATAACAAAAAAGTTTCTTGGATTTAGCTGTACTTTTAGATTAAAGTGTGGACACGTACCACATTTTACTTTTAAATGGAGCACTCTTTATACTATTACAGAGTAGCGTTCGTTAGGACAAATTTAGGGTAGGTATGTAACATTATGAAGTAGTACATATTACTGAACTGAAAGAAATCTGTTATGAAATGCTTTAGAAGTTCACATAGTATACAGCTGAGTTTTCCCATTTCTATTGTTATTCTGGATCTGACGCCCAGATAAGCTCCGAAGGTTTAAATTTAGGGTAGGGTAGGACAAGTAATTGGGGGATGGGTTACATAAAATTAGACATGCACCAGATTAAAACTAGTCATATACTTTAATCAAACTAAACACTTCTTCAGCTCAGCTTTTCAGGAGTGTGCCTTCTTTTTTCCCGTCCTCGGACTCATAGTTCTTCACCCAATCGGAGTACCTTTTACGCACCCCTGTTTCATATTTTATCTAATCTAAATCATATAAATACTAATTGTAATAATATTTTTTATTTCCAGTCTTACAGTTAAAAATGTGCGAAAAACAGTACGGTTTTTTTTCTTCCACATACTATAGTCTTGGCTTGAAACTAAGAAATTTATAAATAAAAAAAAATCTTGGGCATAATTTACCAGCTCTGAGGTTTTGTATCTTTGTTCTCGTTTGATTGAAATCACTATGCACAAGATGCGTTTCAAAATGAAGTTCTGTAGCCTTAGAAAATGTAGATAATATGCAGGGCAATTGACATGCTTTTGAAACTCCTATTTTGGAAAATCTAATAAAATGTAATTAAAACGCATACGAATTAACGTTTACAAAATGTTTGACAACTATTAGAGAGTTCTGAGTAATAAGTTTCTCCTACAATTTAGTAAATGAGAAGAAAACAACACTTTTGAAATTATATATTTTAGATATAAACTAATTTTGAGAAAGATACTTACAAATATTTCATCGGCTGGAAATTATTTTAAAAAATATGGCGGCCAAATAAAATGTTTGTAATCGTGAAAAAATCACCCTTTCAGGTTTTACATATGTTTACGTTTTAGCGTCTGTTTTATCAATCTCGTCGGTTTGTCTGTCTGTCTGTCAATTCCCAGCACAGCTTAAAAATTACTTATCAGATTGACTTGAAATTTAAGTCAAAAATTACGAGTCGTATAGGGATGACCTGGTAATATTTTGGTAAAAAGATGGCGGCCTAATGAATAGTTAGACAAATTGTTACTAAAACAACTAGTTATCCAGTTTACCTCAAATTTTGCACAAAAATGTTTCATAGAAGTGAACTAGTAATATGTTGGCATGAATATAAGATAGCAAGAAAAATGGGGGCCTAATAAAATATTTAGAAAGTCAGCCTAAAAAAAATTACTTAATAGATGAATTTCAAACCTTATGCAAGTATTAAGTGTGATATAGAAATAAACTTGTAAAGTTGTGATACGAATTCAAGACGGCAGAAAAAAATAGCAGCCAACTAAATTTTTTAAAAAATCAACGTAAAAATCTTATCAAATTTTGAAAAAAATTAAAAGTGATATAGGGATCTACGAATTCAACATGACCTAACAAAATGTTGGTGTATGTGAATGTAAAAAATACCTATTGAATTTATTTTAAATTATGCCCGAAAAATCAAGTATCAAATTATTCCTCTATGAACAGAACTTTTTAAGACTAATTTTATTATACATGTGCGTTAAATAAGTAATTTTTACCCTTTTAAACCAATATTCAGTGAGTATTTATCTTGTGTATTTTATACTGAAAATATTTATATCAATGATATATTTATAATTGCAAAAATCTACAGTCTGAAATTTTTTCAGCTGAAATTGCACTAGTGCATTTTTATACTTACGACAAAGTCATTAATCCAAATTAATTAATTGTTGGATAAACAAGCATTTATTTATTGCTCCATGATTGCTAGTGCTTTATAATAAATACTTTAATTTGTTCAGACGTTTTTATTTCCTTAGAGGTTCTTGTTAAAAAAAAATAGCCTCTTTTCCTGAAAAAAATGTTGGCACTTGGTATAGTACTTACTACTGAAAATATGTTAGGTATGTACTCGGATAAGAATTTCAATTTAATTATTGGCTTTTGAAAACAATTTAGCAAAAAGTTGAACTAATTGATTATTTAATTAAAGTGTAAAATGATTAGAGCAAGAAATATGAATTCGTGTCTGCAATACAAGCAGGAAGTGTTTAGTTTAGACCGTAGTTAATAGCTAATTAAAAAAGACAATTTATGGCTGCAGGGTCACCAGAATATACAAGTTTTCGAGTTAAATCTAGCAATTAAAATGCGAAGCAGAAATAATTTTTCATCTTCTCAAATCTGTAACGCGATTGATTTTGACAAGCCGTAAAGAGCCTAATACCTTTGTAATTCGACTGGTTGCCTGAAGCTATTTTGTTGATATTTTCTGATGTTCATCTAAAACGCGTTAATCGTTTTTTGTTCGGTGTTTTCAGATTTTTTTTTGTGAAATTATAGGTTAAAGTTACAAAACATTATACTACATAGGCATAAAAATGAAATTCTACTTCTATTTAAATTCCTCGCTCTTTTTAGTCAGCAGGTGGAAAGTATCACGTACCTCTCATATTATTTCTTAATCCAAGACATTTAGGAAGAGACTACAGGAAGATTTATGATATATTATTAATATATATTAAAATCCCCCCTATAACAAACTCTTCCGATGGTAAAATCATATTTCCAAGAAATGTTTAAACAAATTTTTTCAACAAGGAACATAGAGAAAAGTTCAGTTCTATCTCAATATTGAATCCAGATGCTAAAGTTTGTTTGACAATTTCTTACGGATGACGGGGTGTATAGGAAGAAATATTTTCCTCTAATGGTTTTCCAGTCGAACTTATTTTTAAACAGAAAATAGAAAGGATATCATGCTTGGTGAAAACGAGTTCGACAGTTGGAACATACACTTAAGCTGTCAATCTCTATTGTACACCGAGACATGTTTGAGGGCAATGAGCACGCCACTAGACAAAGCTATATTTGAGACCCCGCAAATGCTTAACCCCAACTGTAGCTGGAGTAGCAGGTGTCCCATATCCAAAGCAATTGCAGGTCTACGCCATTTCGCCGAAAGAATTCGACAGTTCGCTGAATACGACAATTGGTCGAAAAGGACCACTGATCGAACGGCATATTGCTAAAATAAACACCTTGATTTGTTTGGGTTAGCTTGAAGTATACAAACTAAACTAAATAAATTTTTGTCAAATTAAGCTTCCACTACTAACTTAGACTAATCAAATAATGATGTCTAGAATTAACCGTAACAACTTTTTTATTTGCTACTGTAACAATATGTAACATTTAAATGTACAAAAATATAGAAATTGTGTGGCACAGTGCGCTAATTTATCAGAGGTTCATATTCTTCAAAATGTTCAACTAAAACTCTTAAACGAATATTCATATCCATGTATTTTTACTTCCCTCTTTAAAGTTAAGTATTGTAATCGTGAAAAAATCAACCTGCCGAAAAACATGTTTCATGTTCTCAATTCCGTCGGTCTGTCTATTTGTCTGTCTATCTGTCTGTCGGTCTGTCTGTTCTCGGCATAAATAAAAAACTACTTACCCGATTGGCTTCAAATTTTGGTCAAAAATTAAGGGTCATATAGGAACGACCTGGTTACATTTTAGTAAAAATCCAATATGGCCAGCCAAAATTAAGGTCTAGTGAAATGTTAAAAAAAATTATTACTAAAAAACTACTTATCCAGTTCATTTCGTAAAAGGGAAGTATTGGAATCGTGAAAAAATCACCCTCCTAGATTTTTTCAGATGTTTACGTTTCAGGTTCCCTAGATACCGATGAATATGTTTTCTAAATTTTGTCGGTCTATCTGTCTGGCTTTCTGTATGTCGGTCTGTCTTTTCGCGGCATATCTAAAACACTACTTACCCTATTGAAATAAAAATCCAGTATGACAAAACAAAATGTCGGCCTTAATGAAATGTTAAAAAAATTATTACTAAAGAATTGCTTATCCAATTTTCCTGAAATTTTGCATAAAAATCAAATAATATGTAGAAATTAACTAGTAAAATTTTGGTATGAATCCAAGATAACGAAACAAAATGGTGACCTAATTAAATATTTAAAAATTCTACCTGAAGAAATTATTTAGTGAATTGATTTCAAATCTTGTACAACAATTAATTTGTAGTATAGAGATAAACTTGTATAATTGTGGTACGAATTCAAGATGGCCGTCTGTCAGTTTACGGCATAGCTTAAAGATTACTTACCCGATGGACTTCAAATTATGTTCAGAAATTATGGGGATGACATGGTAATATTTTAGTAAAAATCCAATATGACGCAACAAGATGGCGGCCTAGTGAAACGTTAAAAAATTATTACTGAACAACTAATTATCCGATTTACCTAATATTTTGCACAAAACACATTAAGTGTTTTGTAGGAATGAATTGGTAATATTTTGGTATGATTCCAAGATAGCAAAACAAAATGGCGGCCCAGTAATAATCAGCACGAAAAAACTACTTACTAGATTAATTTCAAATTTTGTACACGCATTCAGTATTGTATAGAGATAAATTTGTTGTACGAATTTAAGATAGCGAAACAAAATTGTGGTCAAATGAAATGTTTAAAAAATCAACGTAGAAAAAACTTGTATTCACTGTAAAAATTAATAATGCCTGTGTTTAAATTATGCCCGAAAATCAAAAACGTGGCATAGGTAGAAACTTTTTTTTTGGTTGGAATCCAAAATGGTCAAACAAATCCAAAAATATGTGTTACTAAATGACTATACACCGAACTAAATTGGGTCCACACTTCTCTATTCCTAATAAAGGGAATGATTCATAACGAGGAATGTTCGGGATAAAGGAAATTTACCGATTTTTGTATTTCGTTTTCTCAGCTAAGACTGATATGATATGCCTGTTCTTCATGAATTTTGGTTATTATGCACTATAGATGTGAATTTTCACATTAAGTAATGCAATGAAATCTACGATGCCAAGCCCCAATGTGGTTGTTTGATCGCGGAATATATTCCAAACTTTATCGTATACGTTCCAAAATCAGTGGAAAATAAAGGATTTTTTTTCTAGTTTGTAATTTCTTGATATAACCATATTTAGAGTTTTGAGCTATGTGCAAAGCATCATTTGTCAATATTTCGCACACTAGTTCAAAATATTCAATGACTTTATTTGGATATTTGGATGAACAAATGCTAGAGAAAATCATCTTGATTTTTATACAAAAATGTGAATCCCAGTACTTCCTTTGCAAACCAAATGACTGAACTTTCTTAAATACATTTTAAGTCAAATGGAAAAAAACATCCTTGGGTAGTAATGATGGGAAAAACTTGCCTAAAAGCAGGGATGGCTGCCGTCAAAAATTAAATATGATTTTTTTGGTTTTTATGGAGGATAGAGGTTCACGAAGTAAAACAAATAAATGTGTTTATATTTCTGCTTATTTGTTAGGTACTAAAGCATATACTAATGAAAACAAGTTATATTTAACGAAACCATGAATTGTATATAATTGTAAAAAAAATTATTAGGAACAATTTTAAATATTTCATCGGCAAACCAATCCTGTGAGGCTTGTAGTAATGTCAAGTTTGGATTGCTAGCAAATAACAAAATTCTATTGGTGCTTGCTCCTAAATCATATCTGAAAAAACTTCGCCATCTAAGGTAAATTTATATTTGCCATATTTCCATATCTTTAATATTCTGCGGTACTGGTTCGAGACCATTTCTCTGCCTTAAAACTGTTCTCTTGAAAGCTGAAACTGATGGCAGCACAGGTAGAGCATCTACCAAAACTGAAGAGTCTTTCATCTGTTAGAACGAATCCGAAAGTTTCCTGAGATGTTGATGCCTTTTCGTTAAGTTGCAGAAAGTTGTTCTCTTGATCGAAAGTCCGGCTCGTGCTGATAAAAACATTTCAAATCTACTTCATCTCCAGAAATTGGGTCTAGTTTAGTATGAACTCTTCGTTTGGATACATTATTTCACATCTTCAATACGTCTTTTTAGTAAGTAGCGATCTAGAATACCCTTCAAAGTATAACTTGATTTGCCATGATATTTTAACACTTCAATATTAACCAGTAATTTAATACATAAAAATGGTAACCCGTGTCTGTGTACCTATACAGAGTGATCGGTAGCGAATGGTTCAAAAGTAACAATTGGATTCCTAGCAAAAAATATTGGCAAAGAAAATTTCATTCGAAATTAGCTGGTTTTTTTAGTATGAAAAAAATTAACTTGTTCTTTATATGTTTGTAGCAGATAGTCCTAGCCCCCCAAGTAGTGGGGGCTACTTGGGGTTTCAATTTCTTTAGGCACTAGGTCCTTTGACACACATTTTATATGGCCAATCGTCGAGTTCGGCAAATTGTCGTACTCGACCAATCGTCGTTTTCGACGAATTGTCGTAATCTGCTAATTGTCGTATTCAGCTGATTGTCGTATTCGGCTGATTGTCGTATTCTGGTAATTATCGTATTCAACCAATCGTCGTTTTTGGCCAATTGTCGTATATGTTCGGCCAATCATTTTTCAGCCAGTTGTCATCGGCCAATTGTCTTTCAGACAATTGACGCAGACCCAGCAATTGAGCCGAACCTAAATACTATTAAGATGGCTTGATCGAAATATTAACAGGTCATTATAAGCTTAACAGAGATCTTTACCTTTCAACAATTAAGAAAAAACACACTTAGCTGTCAGTAGAATAAAAATAAAAAAAAAAGCTATTCTCACCCGACAAAAACTTAAATCCCTGAATTATTTAGGTACACTAAACATCTGAGTACATATAATTTCTGCTAATATGCATTAATAGATTAACTTAAATGTTTTGGGAATAAATTGTTTTTTAATTTTACTTTATAAAAATTAGCTAAAACCTACTGATTTTCATTACTTGTACAAGCCAGTGAAGCCAAACAAATTTAAAAGTTATTACTTAATACGAAATCGAGAATTCAAAATGCAAGAACCAAATCAACCCTATAATTAAATTGGTAAGACCAAAACCCAGATTTTAAGAAAAAGTATTAGCATGGTTGTGGACTTGCAGTTCATAATTGATAAGACCAATTGTTCTCATAACGAATACTTTCATTAAGTGTTTAATTTTTAATTACCCGATATGGAAGATTAAAAGATAAAGAACAGTAAGCATCTTGATCTATATGATACACATGACACATTCAGAGAATATGTAATTACAGATATAATTCTGCAACAGTAAAATCTGATCTTTTTGACATTGAAGAAGAAATTATAACAGCAATTTAACAATGCCGTATCGCGCAGATATAAAACAAAAACTTACAAGATAAATTATGAGAATAATAAAGAGAGTGTTACCATAGACGCAAAGATAGGCCATCTGCCGACGAATAATTAGACTATCTTTACATGTCTCCCGCTAATTACGGCTCAGGTAGCGATTCCTTGCCTACTTGTCACTTCGCTTCTGGTATTACTGGCATCGGGCGTAAGTTACAATAACTTTAAACTAACCGTAGTGTTATCTTCGAAGATTCTTCGGATTCTTATACGGAAAAGCAAAGAATCAGAGGTACATTTGCCTCTCAATATATTACCAACATACAGCTTAAATTACAAAATATTTTTTCTGCGACTGTCAATAAAAGCCTTTATTGTATGTTCAATAGTAATTTCCGAACGTAGTGCATTATTTTATACATATTTTTATTGTGCTTGTATCACCATGATGATTCAACTACAAAGTTCCCAACGTGCACGAGTATATTTTAACAAAGGTGGCGTTGAGCGGCGTCGGCGCCGCGTCAACACGCGATAGCAACCACCTAGAAACGCAAGCAATGCCAATACGATGTAAATGACAATAATTATTATTTTGAAATAGAATTTAGTTTGAAATGTTTGATGGTTATTAAAAGATTATTATGTACTAGTAGCAGTAATAGAAAAAGTACAGTGTAAAACTCGCATGGAATAACCATTTTTTACTCCCAAATCATAGCAGCACTCGCTATACTCGTAGGAAATGTATGTCATTTCATACTCGTTGTACATTATACTATTATTCAAACCCGTAAATAAGACCAAATATGTGACTTCAGATGAAGTTCAGCAGTCTCTATTTCTGTCAATTTCATCTTTCTATACAGAGTTTTGCATACATTTTGAAGCAAATCCAAATTATTTCTATTTAGAATTATTAGAAAGTAGCTGACGTAAAAGTTCTAAGGTGTTGCCAGACCCGTCAGCATGCTAAAAAATAAACTACCATCTTAAACTAAACAATTAGGAACATCTTTGTCATTTTAAGTTTTAACACCTTGTATATTTTTTATCACTTTTTTCCAAAATTCTATAAATATGTACCTAGCCTTAACTAAATATATACCTTGGCTAGCTTTGACTTTTACGATATGTAAAGCGTAAACTTAATGATAGGTCAATTTATCGTCTGAACAAATCTTGCTGAGTGAGCCATGATTTAGATTATTATGGCTACGTCCACAAGATCGGCAAACCAATTCCGTATTTTTAAATTAAGAGGATATCTGACTGACTGACTCTAAAACACATCGACTTTTTAACGTCTTATTTTAACTTTTTAACGTCTTATTAACCGAGGAAGAACGAGTGAAAATTTGTAGTTTTCTTATTAAAATTATTGTTATGTTAAGTCAGTGTTTTTTTATATTCCATTATTTCTTTTTTAAAAAAGTATAACTTTTTGTTTATTAAAAAACTCAAAACTTTTTGATGTTCTGTTACAGAATTTAGATATGTTTTTAACTTTTTTAGATCCGGCGTTTTTTGTTAAGGGACAACGCGTTTTTTAAAGGCAACCGCCATATTTTTAAATAGGCTAAACATCCGGTTCCCATCGACCTGATGTCACCCTGCAAATATCGTATTATTTATGTTCCGAATTGAGAATTTAAATTCAGTCCGATGGCCTTTTCATGACCTCACGAACAACCGACTATTAAGTTAATCGAGGATTAAAGGGAAAAGTAATTAGACAAGAAAGAATTCTACCCTGAGAGCTTTTCGGAATATTGTGGTTCTTCCAAAAAAAAAATGGTCTGCCCTGGCTATCAGGAATGTTGTGGCAACAGTTATTATACGAGGTTAATAAATATAGTCTCTAAAGGATCTTTGGCTTCTACGAGGTTTTCTTAATAATTGCTGTTATTTGAGACACCCTGTATACTATATTAGCATGTATTAAGAATCGCCTTAATGCGCTCTTCAATTTGATACCTCTGACGGTGAGTTTTCGTAATTTTTTTATTCATGTTTAACAAAATGGCGCACTACTTTCGTCATATTGATTTTTTTAAAGCACGCATAGTTATAAGTCATTCTTAATCATGAGTCTAGGTGTTCACTCTACCTACTAATAATAGTAATCTGAAGGGACGTGCCGGTAAAACGCATAAAAACAAAAACGCATTGCTTTGTGTATTGTTGCACTGCGGAACTTTTAATATTTGCAATAAATATTTGAAGCTATGCCCACATAGTTTCAAATATTCTCTATCCCACGACTTGAGCGTCAAATTTTACATATATACATGACTGTTAAACACATTACCCTGCTTTGCAAGCGCAGTTGGTTAAAATGACAGAGATAATGGTAGGTTTTTGTCCATAAAACTATGAAAAGGCGTCCAGTAAATATTTTAAAGTTTCGAAATAACTATTTTCTTTCAAATCGGCTTTGAAATTGAAAAAACAATGGTTAATTTCAAAAACACACGTTACTACTTTGATGAGATAGACTATATACTATATAATTTTAATTTACGAGAAATTGGTGAGTAGTACCAAAGACCCATATACTTTGAATAGGCAGACCATCAAATACAAATAAATTGACCACTTTAACTGCTTGGGTCGAAGTTTAATTAGAACCGATGCAACAATGCGTAGTTTGGTATTGCCCACAGCCTCCGTTTAGAAATATGATACAAAACATCGGCAAATTTAATATACTGTCTTTTGAAACCATTTGTACCAATATTTTATCAGTTTCTACCTATGCCTCACCTAATTTTTGGGAATGATTTAAGATAAATTGAATAAGTAGAAAACACTGATTTGTACCAGTTAATCCCTGTATTATATTCAACTTTGCTACAAGACTTAAAGTCAATGGAATAAAAAGATTTTTTTGAGCTGATTTTTTAGACATTTTATTTGACCGCCGTTGAATTGACGAATATTTCATTCACACTATTCATAAATTTTTATTTCATGCCTTTCAATGTTTAAAAATACATAAATAATAATTTAAATGTTTAAAAATATACAAAAATAAAAGACAAAATATTGGAGGTTAATGTCTATGGTACACTTGATTTTTGTGCACAATGTAAGGTGAATTGGATGATTTGTTCACTAGGCCACCAAAATATATCCAGGTGATTCCTACAAAACCCTTAATTTTTCATCAAAATTTGAAGTCATTCGGGCAAGTAGTTTTTAGCTATGCCGCGAACAGATCGACAGACAGACAGACCATTTGAATAAAGAAAATATATTTTTTAGTCAGCTAGAGACGCTAAAACGTAACGGTTTGTAAAACCTGAATTTTTTTTTCACTATTACAAACATTTCGTTTGGCCACCATTTTGTTCCATCTTGAATACGTACCACAGTTTTACCAGTTCATATCTATACCGCAAATAATGTTAATTTTTGCAGAAAATTTGAAGTCAACCGATTAAGTAGTTTTTTCAGGCTGAATTTTTAAACATTTTGTTTCTCCATCTTGTGTTCATTACAAAATTTAACAGTTGATTACTACGTGAGGTACGATTTTGTGCAAAATTTGAGGTAAATAGGACAAATAGTTTTTAGTAATAATTTTTTTAATATTTGACTAGGCCGCCATTTTGTTTCGCCATATTTGATTTTTACCAAAATATTGCCAGGTTATTCCCATATGACAGTTAACTAGGTAAGTTAGTTTTTAGCTATGCCACAAACAGACTGACCGAGAGAACGACGGAATTAGGAAAACGGGTTTTTCGACATCTAGGGACCCTGAAACGTAAAAATCTGAAAAAATGTCGGAGGGTGATTTTTTCACGATTACATTTTTAATTGGTTGTACGTTTTTTACACTAGCATTTCTATGCCTTGTAAGAGGCCAACAGCATCGGCCTCGGGCGTTGTGCTACGCAAAAATGTCTCAATGGATCCCAACATACAGAATACAAAATAAAGTTGAAATACATTTAGGAATTCTTTTATTCTACAGTGGTTGAATCATCTGTTTTCCTGCTATGTGATTTTGTCTCAGTTTTATTGTTAAATTTTGACACGTGTAAAACTTTTTAATACGTTCTACATCAAAAGTTTATTCTATTCTATTCGTCTATTCAAAGTAATACCTTCAAAACTTCAAGCGACAACAAAATTCTGTAAAAACAAGACTAGATGAGATTATTAATAATACTAATCATAAATATCATTTTCCTAAAGGTTTGCTTTGGACATTTTTGGTTAACTAAAATGAATTACCCAAACATTACCCAAAATAAAGAAGTAAGTATAAGTTAAAAAACCTGGTAATAATTGTTTAGATACGCAGTACTTTATTCAAATGCACAAACGTAAGTAGCAGTGTAATTTTAGTTATTAATGACTGACATCACTCAGAATATGAAACGAAATGTATACTGCTTTGCCTAATCTTTATTACACAAGACTGTGAAATTTTCTATATTTAGATTACTAAATATTAGAGCTAAAGTTATTTAGAACAAGTAATTTAGGAATTTTTTACTCAATAAACGTACGACAACCAATTAAAACCTTGTTTTTTGCTCGCCATAATTAATCCACGCTGTGCACCTGTATTGTGGTCTGCATAATACATATTATAAAAAGAATCCGAAAATTTGCAAGAAAATTGCGTTCCTAATTGATCTAATTGACTTAGCAGTTACATGTGCATAAGATAAATCATACTTTATGAAAATGTCGCATTGCCTATGTATTAATTTAGATTATTTTATATGGTTATTCCAGCATTGCAAAATATGAGTCGAGGTTGTCTAGTTTGCCTTTAAAGGCTTTTATTTATATTAAATTATTAAATTCTTATTGAAAAATCGTGGGGAAACATATCTGCTGCACATTGTTTTTGAAATGACCATTTTTAGACACGGGAAAAGATTGATTTGCTTTACAAATGTCAAATCGAGTAGATACTTAATATGCTGTGTCAGAAGACATAAAACAAAATTTTATAAATTCTTCAAGTAATTTACTGCCTGGCAAAGACTTAATTGTATTTTACTCAACGCAAAAAATTAACTCAGATTATAAATAAAAAACTTTCACCTTAAGTACGGAATCAAATTATATCTAATATTAAAACACAATCATGTGGTTTTGATGGCATTACATTGGACATGTTATCTCTTTGTTTAAGAGGTTGCTTAGATGCGCTTACTCATATTATCAATATGTCAATGTTATTTTTTTGTTATGTTATATATTTTTGAAAAACGTGAAAGCATGTACTTTTAGATCGTTTAAAATATAAGGGGTGTTTCATTAAAGAAAAATATAAGTTTGGTATGTAACACAATATTTGAAGCTCCTAAAAAAAATCACGTCATTGCCTTCTACGTAAAAAACTCTATAATAATCCGTTTTTACTTTTTCATTACCTTGCATTCTGATGATGCCTGGAAAGTGCAAATGTTCAATTCCAAAAACGAAGAAGGCATCTTTCGTTTCACGAAAAAGAAGCACGGTGCGCGAAAGCAGCATCGCTCTAGCTTCAATAATAACTGAGATACCCTGCAAATGTATCGAAATTGGGACACCCTGAACACAGCCCTTTAAATTTTCCGTTTTCAGATTAGAGCCATTTAATAATCGAAAGTATGTGACAAGAAAGCCTTATAAAAACATTGAGGTCCGAGAAAATATTATATTATTATCAGACTATTGTCTATATCTTTCTCTTAAAGACAAACAAATGATGTTTTCTTGTGTTACTACATTGTTCATTGTTCTAAGTAAACTTATTACGCATTTGTCTGTAGTTCTAGCTGCTCCCTATATGAAAGGTAAATATGTTAAGTGCAGTGAGTGTTTTAAATGCCCACATGGATAAAAAGTATATTCGTAATATAATTATCTATAAATTTTACAATTTTTTTCCACAACCATTTTATTGGTAGTTATTCTTTAAAGTTGTATGGGTGTATTATCATTTGTTGTAGTTATAGATAACATGTTTGTGTTTGCAAACGGACGTTATTTTAAACTCTAATTTTTCTTTAATATTATAAATAATAATATTAATTTTTACTTCCCTCGTAAAAGGAAGTATTGTAATCGTGAAAAAAATCACCCTCACAATTTTTTTAGATCTTTAGGTTTCAGAGTCTCTAGAAGCCGAAAAATATGTTTTCTAAATTCCGTCGATCTGTCTGTCTGTCGGTCTGCCTGTTCGCGGCATAGCTAAAAGGTACTTACCCGATTGCCTTAAAATTTTGGTCAAAAATGGCAAAACAAAATGACGGACTAGTGAAATTTTAAAATAATTATGACTGAGAAACTACTTATCAAATTTATTTCAAATTTTGCACAAAAGTCAAGTATTATATAGGAATCTGGTAAAATTTTGGTACAAATCCAAGACAGCGGGACAAAATGGCGGCTTAAAAAAATAATTATAAATTCAGGCTGGAAACACTAATTAATCGACTGATTTCAAATTGTGTGCTATAACTAATTGTTGTATAGAGCTGAACTAGTAATATTGTGGTAGTAATTCAAGATGGCGGAATAAAATGGGGCTCAAATAAAATGTTAGTTATCGTGAAAAAACGACCCTTTTTAGGGTGGTTTACATATCTTCACATTTTAATGTCCCTAGTTGCCAAAAATTATGTTTTATCAATTTCGTCGGTCCGTGTGTCGGATTGTCTGTCTCGCTGCATAGCTTAGAAACTTCTTAACAGACTGACTTTTGGCCAAAAATTAAGGGTCATATGGGGATCACCTGGTACTATTTTGGTAAAAATCCAATATGCCAGAACAAGATGGCGGCCTAGTGAAACTGATTACCAAATTTACCTCAAATGTTGCACAAAAATCAAGTGTTACATAAGAATGAACTGATAACATTTTGGTATGAATATAAGATCGCAAATCTAAATGGCGTCCTAATAAAATATTTAAAAAATGAGCCTGAAAAAGTTACTTATTAGTTTAATTTCCAATTTTGGGCAAGCAAAAATGGGATATAAAGATAAACTCCGTAAAGTGATGGTACCAAGAATGCGGAACAAAATGGAGGTCAAAACATTTTTTTTAAAAATCTTATTCAACTGACAAGTAGTAGTAGTACTAGTCAGTTAAATAAGATTAAAAAAAAAAAATGTTTTGACCTTTATTTTGTTTCGCCGAGGTCAAAACATTTTTTTTTTAAATCTTATTCAACTGACTAAAATTTGCAGAAAAATTAAATGTGATATAGTCATACGGGAAGGAATGACCTGGTACCATTTTGATAAAGATCCAATATGGCGAAACAAATTCAAAGTCTATGTTAGTTGCTAGTCAAATGTTTAAAAAAATATTACAAAAAAACTACTTATACAATTTAGCTCAAATTTTGCACAAAAACCAAATATTGGGTAGTAATTAACTAGTAAAATTTACTTACGAATCGAGGATGGCGAAACAAAATGGCGGCTTAATAAAATATTTAAAAATTCAGCCTGAAAAAGACTACTTGATTTCAAATTTTCTGCAAGAATTAATTAAATGAAAAGTTTGTAATCATGAAAATAATTGCAGGTTTTACATATCTGTATGTTTTAGCGTCCCTAGATACCAAAAAATATGTTATCTCTATTCCACACTGTGGGTATGTCAGTTTTTTTGTCAGTTCGTTGCGGAGCTAAAAACTAGTTACCCGATTGACTTCAAATTTTTGGTCAAAAATTATAGGTTATACAGGGCGACCTGGTATTATTTCACAAAAAATCCAGTATGACGGAATAAAATGGCGCCCTAGTGAAATGTTAGAAAAGTATCTAATTTACCTCAAATTTTACACATAAATCAAGGAAGCAACCTGTAATATTTTGGTGTGAATCCAAGACAACAAAACAAAATGGTGGCCTAATAAATTATTTAAAAAATTTTAAAAACTACTTATTAAATTATTTTTAAATTTTGGCCATCCATTGAGTGCGATTTAGAGATAAGCTGGTAAAATTGTGGTACGAATTCAACACCGAGAAACAAATTGGCAGCCAAATAAAATGTCTAAAAAGTCAATGTAAAAAATCTTTTTCTTCAATTGACTTAATACCTTGCAACAAAATTGAATGTGATACAGGGATTAGCTGGTAGCAATTCAAAATGATGGTCTTAAAAAATCAGTAAAAGAAAACATTCAATTTATTTTAAATCTTGACCAAAAAATAAATGTGCCATAGGTAGAAACTGATAAAATATTTTTACGATTCCGATATGGTGGAAAAAAACGGCGCGCAATAAAAATATTTGAAAAGGCATACTAAATGACTATGTGCGAAACGAAATTGGGTTACACTTTACTATTCCTAACAAAAGGAAAGATTCATAACGAAGGAAGTTCAGGGATAAAGGAAATTTACCAATTCTTTTCATGTCTTTCAATGGCATCCCGTGAAGGATTTTAAATCAGTTTTGCGAAAATACATATAATATAGGCAAAAAGTACTTTTTTTTAATATTTATTTACTTAGTCAAATGTCAATGTCTGAAAGGAAGCTCGCGAGTGTGCCTGTAGAGTGTATAGATATATTTTTCCTGTTTAATTTCCAAAAACTTATCAAATTTGTGAGCTAACAAATATTACAACGTACTGGCCAAATTATCCTTAAAGAAAAAAGCTGCTACGTTTATTCTAATTTAGAGAAATATTAAAATCTGGTATACGTTTTTTTATTGAGTTACTAAGAAACTATGCTATATATCAGTCAATCTATTAACCTTAGGCGACATTATAGAAATATTGATTACTCAGCAAGATATGTCTAAAGTTTAGGTCTAGCGTTTCCCACAGTTCTGTTAGATCTTTAAGAAATAATTTCATCCTGTCGAGATTTGCAAGTACGAAAATGGCAGGAAATTGCTTAGAGTAAATATCTTCTTGTCGGGCTAGTCATGCAGTCTGAGTATTACCTACTTATTGAAATACTTTATTGAATACGTCATATCATAAATGTTGCCAAAATTTGACAAGGAGACTCACATTGACTTCGTATTACAGTATAAGAACCTTTTCAAAATAAATGTTCTAAAAGAAGACCACAGTATTTTGTTGACATTTATCCTGTGTCAATTCAAAGGTCATAAACTACACCGGATGAAATATTTATTAGTGATGCCCACGATATTCTAGTTTGCGAGAGTCTCCTTGCCAGACATGACGAGACTTTCAAAAAGTCTCGTCACAAATCTATCAAAAGTCTCGAAGTATTGCAGATAAAAATGCCAAATATTAATTAATTATTCTAATTATCGGGTATGTTATTGATACATATTTTTTAAATCCCCATAATAGCGAACAGTCTGTGTTTACAATAACATTGCCTCGGACAAATTACGTGCTCTTTTTAATTTGTCTTCAGACGAGTTTTTATTTTAATTATATTATTAATATTTTAAATTATAAAAAGCCGTTTTAGTTATAGATCTGTCAATAAAGACGGTTCGAGCTTATTTTTTTGGTTTGAGTTGGTTTAAGTTGGTAATATAAAAATAAAATCACTAAGTCTAAGTATCAGTCTCGCCCCTGCGAGCATCATCGGAGGTACTTATATAAGACTTGTGATGCCTTTTGTATTAGATTTTAGGTGAATTTTAAGACTTCAATAAGATTTTCAAGTGATTTTAAAGTTTTTAATATAACTTAGGATGACTTTCAAGTCTTCGTAGATTGGAGTAATTTAAAGTCATCTAGAAGATTTTAAGTGACTTAAGTCTTTCCAATTATATTTTCTATAAATAACAATAAACAAGTGGTTAATTTTATAGATCATTTCCTCAGATACAGGGTGTACTTCAGGACGACATACTAAACGTTTCTAAAAAATCGATGCCAGTACTTAAATCTGTGTTTTAAAATTTGATTGGGCGGGAATATTTTTTTAGATTTTGGTACTTGCAATTGAGTTTAAAATAATCATCACTTTACCGTAAATTTGACTATGTTAGGAATTATACTTTATAATAACTTTGTCTATGATAATATTTTGAATTACGTAATATTTAACGATTATCATATTTTTTTAAATTAAGCAATTTGGGTATTCAAAACTACAAATTGCATTTTTCTTTGTATTTTATTTTGTTTTTGTTCGTTGAAATGAAAATTAGAACCGATTTTATTATTTGTCGTTCATGTATTTATGATGATTTGTTAGATTATTATGTTTTTGTTCATTAAAATAAAAATTAGAACTGATTTTGTTTGTGTATTTCATTTAGACAGGACACATAAAAAATTTGCGAGTTTTTTGTGAGATTTTTGCGAGACATTCGCGCAAGACATGAGGCGAGACGAGACTTTTGTTGCGAGACGAGACTCGAGACAAGACATTCCACTTTTCTTGCGAGAAAAGACGAGATTTTTAAAGTCTCCTCTCATCTTGTCTCGTAGGCATCACTAATATTTATGCCGAAGAGTGGAAGAAAGAAACCTGATCGTAGGAGTAAAAATTAGACACAGCTTATCGAGACTTTTCAATTTCCATATTGAAACAATTAAATATAATTTCCATTTTTTTTTGTTTTCAAAAGTAGGGTTTTTAATGGACCCCTGTATATTTTTACTCAGACTGATTTTAAAATGTCCTTTTCAACGACATATCACAAGTTAATAATTACCTTACCTCGCTCTTTACCATTCACTTAAGAATTATATATATATATATATGCCAAATATATATATCTCTATATTTCAAATATATATAATTTTTATGGAGGAAAAACGACTTGATTTGTGTAACCCTAAGTTATATATATATATATATATATATATAAATTTTTTTTTATTTCTTAATTTACGACTATGCACTATAATTAATTTGATTGATAAGTATTTTTAGTTCATTACTGTATCGTTGGTTCTTGCGTTTGCAGACGTTTTGCTACAATAACAGATGGTTTGTAAAAAGCCCGACGAATGGGTAGTTTGCTCGTTTTCAAGCATTAACTTTTAAACTGATCTTTTTGTTCTTGTTATGTTTGTTGGAAGTTTCGGTAGTAAACAGATAGAACTTTGGTATAGTGCTTTGATACAATCAATATCCTTACCATGTGGTTAATACGATTTAAGTGGATACTCTTTTCTATGTAAATATTGTACCTAGTGATGTCGCGAGACGACACAAAATTTGTATTCTCATCTCATCTCCTTTTGACTTAATCTCGTCTCGTCTCGACACCACCTCGAGACGAGACGGAACTAGACTATTAAAAGAAACTCGCACCTTATAGATATAAATACATTCGTCTTTTTTGTTGATATTATTAAAATGCTTGGCAAAAATTTACCAAAATTTGGATTGTTTCTAAAATATCAGTGTTTTTTGGAAAATGTATTAAAAATATTTTTTAATGATTTTAAATTTGAATATTGGTTTATGCCTTTAAATCTGTTTTAAATAATAATAAGCATAATAATACAAATATTTTAACTACGTGATGTGCAGGCACACGATATATAATTATCACTTAATTTGTGTCTCATTAATATTTCTGTGTAGGGTATCTCAAAAAAGACATATATATAAATATATATATATATATATATATATATATATATATATATATATATATATATATATATATATATATATATATATATATATATATATATATATATATATATATATATATATATATATATATATATATATATATATATATATATATATTTATGTCTTATATATATATATATATATATATATATATATATATATATATATATATATATATATATATATATAAATATATATATATATATCAAAAGGACTGTTAAAAATTATTAATATATTATTATTTTATACAGCTCTATATTTAAGAATAATTGAAAAATATATATTCAAGCATTCGATATATATATATATATATATATATATATATATATATATATATATATATATATATATATATATATATATATATATATATATATATGTATATGTATATATATGGTAGTTTGGTAGCTTCTTTTGTGCTAAATGACATTCATTTTGTAATTAAGAATAAAACAAATATTTTAAACAATTTTAAGAAACGCATTACTTACTATTTAAAATATTAAAAATACTTCTGTAAAATTACAAAAAAAATCTGGCACCAATCGAAAGAGTTTTAGATGTTTCCACATATTATTGTTCACCTTATTTTTATTAACTAGCGCCATAATAATATCTAATTTATGAAACACGTGCACTAATAAATTTCTAACCGCAAACACAGATGTCAGAAAAATACCACCTTCATGCATTTGTTACATGTATTATCTTCTACTGTCATGTTATTTCATGATATTATCACCGCCGCCGCCAGCGTCACACAGCGGTCAATTTTTTACGAAAACATGGCAATAAATCAAAAGCATCAAGAATAATCTAGACAACTACTTCTTAGTTTTTCAAGTTTTTCTCAGTGTTATCTACGAAAGCATTTTTCTCGTACCAAGTTCGGGATATAAGCAAAATTTCACATAAAATTTTGAAATGTATATTTCAAGTGTATATTTAAATAATTTCAATTTAATTTAACATATTTCCGCAAAACTTATTATAAACATTGTGTCTGTTAAACTGTATTACTTAGTACAATAATAATTTGATACAATCTAATTGCATGCCCAGAGTCATGATATTTACACGATGCAATCTAGTTGATATTGGTTTTTAAACTTTTTTTCATATAAACAATTATAACTCGCTAAAATAAAATGCAACAACCCCTAGCCACAATAGGTGAAAATAAACATATCTAATTTGACGTAAGGATGCGTCAAAGCACTTGATTAAAAAAATATACAAGTCCAAAGTCTACCTTTCAATAGCGGCAAACCGTCAAATAATGAACTAAATAGTATTTTTAATTTTGAGACTCGCTTATAACATTTTATTTAATGATTTGAATTTTTCCACACTTTTCATAAAAAGACATTTTAAACATGGAAATGAATGAAATCTTGTATGCTTTATATAAATTATAGAAAAAATAAATTATAATTATTGCTATATTTGTACTTTCAAAACATAAATCTATATTCATCTGACTCTATTCTTTTCACAATTTTCGGGTACATACAAAAACCTACTAAACTAATAATCGGTTCTCGTTTTTGCTGCAAAAGAGCTTTTTATTGCTTTACTGTATTTGTAAAATTGAAAATAAACGTCAAAAAATTACTTTATCAAAGCTGAAGTGCGGAAAGTGGTACTTTTCCCACACGACGGGAGTTGATTGAACGACGCGAAGCGTCAATTAGGTTTGGGTTTAGTAATAATATACTGTATTGAGCTTTTTGTAGAAAAATACTGACTTTGCAAGTATTTCACCATATTTCGTGTTTTAGATAAGTTATTCATTAATTTAACAGATCCCGCGGATAAGTTACTTTTCAGTACTAGTAGTCCTAAAAGCACGATTTTTTTTCGTGCGAAAAAGTGGTACTTTCCGCACGATAAATAGTGCGGAAGAGTTTCTTTTCCGCACGATCGTAGGAAAATTAATAATTTTTTAAATAACAGGTTTAAGTACACACTCGGCAAGATGTTTGATATAAAGTTTGCACTGTTATCATGTCATAACTGTCAGCACTGTTGTAATTTCAAAAAAAATACGATTTTTTAATAAAAGCTGAAATTTTATGTAGATATAAATAATTACGTGTTGTATTTAACCATTCTTTTCAAACAAAAGATTAGAAGGCATTTTCAAGGGGGCTAGCAGCCATGCAGGTTCGATTACCTGATATACTGTGAGTGTTTATAGCTAAAACTTCATCTTCAGGGAACATATTTATTATTTAACTTTTAACCAGATAGATTAATATACTTAAAGTCAAAACGAGATCTTTCGGGACGAGACGAGACAAAGCCCTGATCTCGACTTGTCTCGTCAATAATTTCTCGTCGAGACGTGACGAGATTAGCCAGGGTCGACGACGAGATGAAGCCTTAATCTCGTCTCGTCTCGCGGCATCACTAATTCTACACACTGTGTAACAATATTTCTTTAGTTTATATTAATCTACTAATATCTTAATTGTTTATATTTATACACAGAGTATTTTAAATTATCATGATAAATGATACTATTCTAACTATTCTAACTAATATTTTTGCAGTATAAGAGTAGATCAGAGCAGAAATAAACCCATTTCTACAGCGGAATGGTTATTTGCCATTCTCAGCTTGTCAACTATTTTATTATTTGTATAGATTAAATATATTATATATATTTGATTTTATAATCAACATCTTCATAACCATGTCCCGAGGCCTACCAGTAGCAAAAATAATAAAACTCGAAATCAATAATAAGTCTGAGATTTACAATTCTTTTGTCCATCATTTATGAAACATAATAATGATGACATTAATCCTTGGACTGCCTTGCATCAATCATTCAAGCCTTCAAGTGGAGGCTGATTGAAATGCTTCACGCGCATTTTGTTATGTATTCATATAAACGTCCGGAATGTATTGCCTTTTTCCTTTTTTTATCGTTGCCCGCAAGTAAACAGGAACTAATATTTTCTACAGGCGATATTTAACTTATGTACGTTGATTACGAGTTATTGCTCTCTTAAATCATTGCTTGGACTTCATTAAAAATATAGATCCTAAAGAGACCGACTTAAAGTTGTACTCTAAATACTTTCTATTTCCTTTTTATTATTTTGTAACAATGTAACATAAAATACCCCTAAATGTACATTATCACATAATATATATATATATATATATATATATATATATATATATATATATATTTTGTGGGAACTAGAAAAAAAAATATACAAAAACTGTGGGGACTGCTGAGAGCTATAACCAAAAATTATTTTCGATTATACAGGATTAAGGACAAATTTGTCACAAACCAAACTTACATTTTTTAAATGGAACACCACGTATAGTATTTTATTTTCAGATTCCTCCCTTTCTGACCATTCACGCAATATCAGAGGTACAATTGACGCCCTGTATGCTTTTAAATGCCTTAGCATAAATTATTTTAGCATGGTAGAAACTTTCTTGTGGACTTGTTTCAACTGCGGTATTTTTCTTTAATATTCTTTATTAACGGTATACTGCCTAAATAATAATCCTGAATACAAATTATCTTGATTAATTCAAATAGAATGCCCTGTATATTTTTATATTTTTAGATTCCTCTATTTTTGGCCATTCACCCAATATAGGGTTTGTGAGGTCTATACAGAATCGTTCAAGATTTATGGCCACTTTTCGAAAATATTAGTGGTACATTTGACGTTAAAGCACCGCCTGTTTTGACTAGTTGTGCGAGTAAAATGAGGTTTTTCAGTAGGGTTATAATGAAAATTATGTCTAATCATATTTCTATTGTTGTGGAATGTTGCTTCGTCAGTAAATAACACAAAAAAGTCAGCAAATCTTGTTTCTCTTTGAATTTGTTGTTGTGACAAAAATCTAGTGGACATTATTTTTACCAATGAAATTAAACTATCAAAAATACAAATTTCAATTGTCAAGTAATGCTGGTGCTGGAGTTTTGTATTAAACACTAAATACAGTTTCTATTGTAAGACACAAAGATTAATTTTAATAGACAAAAAATGATTAATATGATTTATGTAGGAGCAAGTGAAAAGAATTGTTTTTTAGCGACAAGAATATATCAAGGTGTTTGTCACTGGGCACAACAATAAATTCAGAGTGAACCAAGATTTACTAACTATTGTGTTTTTTTCATAGGTCCGCACTTTTTTGAAGAAAGTTTTACTACACACCGATATCTCCAGTATTATACCAAATCCCTATTAACGTCCGTAATCAAATATGGTTTATGCATGAGGGTGCCCCTGTTTACCATTCGGCTGACATTCATGCATTTCTTAATAAACAAGAACGCTGGGTAGAAGGAGGAGGACCGAATGCGTGGCCGCCTAAATCCCCTGACTTGACAAAAATGGACTCTTTTCTTCGGGGATTTATTAAAAATTTAGTCAATCAAACATCGCCGGTTACAAAAGAATATATAAAGGATAGAATCCGAAGTGTATTTAATAATATTATTTTTAATACATTAAGAGATGTTAGCGTATCTTCTGAAAATTGTTTAAATATTTTTGTCAAACAAGACGGTAGTCATTTCATAACATCTAATTAAGTAGTTTTGCTGTTTTATACGATTTGCTAATTTAAACTAGCTGTCCTAACTAACTATTCTACATTTCTCGTCTCATCAAACCGTTGCATAATTTTTCAAAAGCGCTTCTCGTGTTTGTCTTCTATCAGAATACTTTTCGTGATATTTTCTTATCGCTAACAAACAATTCCTTTCACTTGCTCGTAACACATAAATTAAATCGATCATTTTGTAATAACTACCAGTTTTTATTACAATTATTATTTAAACTTTTTCGACCCATCCATGCGAGTATGAATAAATTAAAAAATCGATGTTCAAAGAAGAACGCATCGCAATATTTTGCCGTAATAAATTGAGATGTCTACCTCTAATATTATGACTAACTTTATATTGGGTGAATGGCCAAAAAGTGAGAGATCTGAAAATAAAATAATATACAGAGTGTTTTATTTAAAAAAATGTAAGTTTCGTTCCCTATATAATCGAAAATAACTTTAGGTTGTAGCTTAATTTTCCAACTTTACTCGCTATAGGCCTACATATTGGATATAAAATAATTTTCTTGTGCCAATTCATATACCCTTTACACTTTTGCAAATTAGACTCACCTTGAGTTTTGTTCGTATATATTGGTTCGTATGTATTGTCCCTCCTTCAATCCTTAACATCCTTGACTCTGTTCAAAGAGGGGCTGTTTGCCTGATTTATGATCCAAACATTACAAGGAAGCTTGCCTCACTAATGGAATGACGAATTGCGGGCTATCTGTCTCTGTTTTGCAGATAATTCGATGCATTCTGTTGTGATGAAATATCGTCCAATATGCCTTTTTTTAATAATAATAATGCTGATAGGTAAAAAAACGGTGCATCACTAACGGAAAGCTTTTGGGAAATTATAGTTTAAAGATTAAACAAATATTATACGTATTTTGAATTTCGACGAATGTCTAATTACCTACATAAATATACGACCTACGCGGGGCGGTTAGTCGAAGCCTCTCCAATGTTGGTCGTATTTCCTTATTCTGCACGTGAAACAAAGCGGTTCGGTTCTTTATTTAGTCTGAGATAGTCTAAAAGAATTGAATCCGGCTTGTAGAGCGAGTACTTTTCGCATTAATTTTCAAATTCTGACGTCACAGAATTTAGAAAGTTTAAATTAGAAGATAGCAGATAGTTGGGTGAACGATTATATTGTTACCACTGTTTCAGTTGGAAGTTCGTTTATTATTACGTCAAAATTGAATATAGTTAGTTTTCTTCCTATGTTTAATGTCGTTTTAGGTTTTAGCAACCGACTGGTTTGGATAATAGGTTTATGTTTGTATTATTGTTACTTAGTAATTTTAGGTTGTATTTTTGTTGTCTGCATTTAATATACTAAAATTTAGTCCTATAAATTCTACATTTTTGTTATTTCAAAGTTTCCTTAGAGTAGAATGTTGAAAATATATAAAAAAACATTTTAAAACGTTAAGCTCGATGTATTATTATGTTACCCAAAAAGTTTATTGAAATACCGCTTAAAAACGTGTTTTTTGATCCCTGGAAAATTTCTGTTTCAAAAGGGCTCTAGCTAGATTTTTTTTTTGTTTTTAATAGACACTCATGAATATATAATGGGCCGTTCATTAATTACGTAGGGGCGGACCCCCTTCTCTTTCGTACATAAGATTTTACCTAGAGTTTCCCTAAAAAGCGTTAAATAGTTAAATGTCGTTAGAAAAGGTTCATTTACACTAAAAATCGTCATTATTTGACATAGATCAAAGAAATTAATATTTTTTTTAAATAATAATTTAATTTTTGGATAATACTTATTATATTTAAAGGTAAGATTAAGATTAAGTCAATAAACTACAAATGTGGAGTGATGGTTGCGTTTGAAGTACGGTCCCAAGGAAATTTCGACTCGTAGTAAAATATTGAGTTAGACCCCCCCCCACCGACTCCCCGCTGCAAATTAATTAACGTCCTCTAAGGATGCCAAACGATTGGTGCCTAAAGCTATTTATTTATTTAGACTATTTATTTATACTAATAAATAATAATTTTACCTCACCGCCTCATTTTGTACGATGTAGATCTATATAGTTGTCTAAAAATATTTACCCCATATATATTTAGAATCGTCCTAACGAGCCCTTTAATTTGATACCTCTCACGATAAATTATACAACATACAACTGTGTTGGACAAACTGACCCAATGCTTCCGCCATTTTCTTTTAAGTAAACCTAGCTGAAAACACGGGGGGATACAGGCGAATCTATTGATGCATCATTCCTTAAAATCCATCCATGTGTTCAGCCTGTAGCCAATATCAAATAATTACTGTTAAACACGTTACCTTTATTTGCATATGTAGTCGAGTGAAATCCTCTTCTATTGGAATATATATCTAAATAAAATAGTTAAATGAAATAAGTTAGGCAATTTATTAAAACGTAATTTATACATTCTTAAATTATTTTGTAATTTTGCTGTTTATCACTTATAATATATGATACTAAATAAAAATATTTCTAATTAACCTCCTAGCAACTAAAAATTTCAATATATTACTAACGAAATCATTAAATTGGCCCCACAGAAGAAAAACAATTACATTACATTTCGTTTCCATATTGAAAACTAGCGGAGATAAGCCGTAATAGGAACAAGGGCTACCGTGGGGCCACTCGGGCCTCTCACGGCAGCACATTTATCAAATAAGATACGGGCAAATGATTTATTCCTCGGCTGTTATCTGCCATCGACTGGCAGTCCTCGCAACTTGACATCATAATAAATTATGGCTAAATTTTTCAGTTATGATTTTCTTCTGTTATGTTATTCAGTAGAACAATGAGTTGCCTGTTTAGAACTATCTAATGATGATTTTGTCTTCGTCTCTACTCTGTACGGCATCTTAATATAATTTGATGACTAGAGAATTTTGTGATTTTTTTTGTTTCGCGCCGTATATAGAAGATTTTATCAATTAGAACCCAACGTTTAAATTTAAGTGTTTTACATTGCATTATTTCTAGTTAATATAAGAATAGACTGTGGGCAAATGTCTGTTATGTGTCTGCTAATAACACTACCCTATGTTCCGTAGTGGAGAGAAAGTGACGCGTAGGATTTTTCGAGATCCTTGTTTATCCTTTAAGTAACGATGTCTTTTTGTCATTAGTACATGCTTTCAGTCACAATTCTTGTGATACTGGAGCATCTTTACACTGTTATCTTAGAATATAAATTAACAACAGCTAATTTTATCCCACAATTTTAATATACTTTGTGATTATACTATTACTGCAGCGGACAATTAATAACAAAGTCTGAAATAAACTGTTTTTTATGAAAAAATCAAATCTAGAATAATAAAATAGAAGTAGATTTGTCCATTTTCGACCATTTTTGACCACTTTTTTATGCAAATGCTGTCGTCTATATAACTGCAAAATTTGAAATGTTAAATCGTCCTCATATCTTTGTATTTCGACAGCGCGTGAAACCTTTTGAACCCATTTTTAACCGAAATGTAATTTAAATTGCCTATAGATAGCACAATTTTCTAAGATCGGATGTGTAGGAAGTTTTTTCTAATACGTCGGTACCTTTTCGTATTACTCTAAACTTGACTAGATCTCGTCTATGATTTTAATTTTTTGCGTGCAGTTCTCCCTTATGTTATTTTTCTTAGCGTAGTACAGTATAGTAAACAAAGCATTGACAATGACCAGCATGGCTTCCATCATGGATAATCTGTGATGACTAACTTAGTGCCTTTTGTGCAATTTATAGCTGAGTGCATGGATGATAGAAAGTAGGTGGATGGCGTGTACACCGACTTTTCAAAAGCATTTGATAAGGTCCATCATCCAACTCGATTAGTAAAATTGCAGAACGTCGGTTTACAGGGTAGCCTTCTTAATCTGTTGCGCTCATACTTATCAGACAGAAGTCAATTTGTTAATTTGAACAGTTTCTCATCGAACTGCGTTACTGTGACATCGGGCATTCCACAAGGATCTCATTGTCCACGCACAGTTCGATAGAAGACTGTGTAAAGTTGCAATATGTTATTGACAACCTCTCCAAATATTGTGAACGTTGTCCTAAATATAAGTAAATGCTTCTTTATTATATTTTTAAGGTTAAAGAGTAATATTTTGTAAAGATATTGCATAGATGGTGTTTCAGTTCAGCAGGTAAATTTTATTAAGGATCTTGGTGTAATAATGGACTCTAAACTTTTATTTGATACACATATAGAAAAGGCAGTGGGAAAAGCCTATAAGAATTTAGGTTTTATTCTAAGAATTACAAAGCCCTTTAAAAATTCTTTCTCGCTCTTCTTACTATATAGCGCATTTGTAAGACCTCATCTCGAATTCGCAAATATTGTATGGAATCCCCAACATCATAGATATATCGGGAAGATTAAAAGTATTCAAAAATGCCAAATAGTGGTAATGAACAAAGTTTTAAGAAAATATAAATTGTTAAAGGTGAGGTTAGTGGAGCGGACTTCTTGTTTAAAATTGTCAACAATTTGGTGCATTTTACTGATAGTATGCGTGCTCTTTGTTTGAACTGTCATAATACTGACACCCGATTCTCGGCTCTCTTTTTTTATCCCACTTATCACACAAATTTGGCCAGTAACTCTCCTGTAAATGTATTGCAAAAAAGTCATAATTGTTAATTCTCCCACATAATATATCAATCATCATTGGCGCAAGGTGTATTTTTTTACTGCATAATGACACGCTCATAGAAACTAGTTTCATAATTTTTTTTCTGGACACTTAACCATATTATTGGAATAAGTTTTTTTTTTGTAAATAATTGCAGCATTATAAATGATAAATTTTTGGTGCTCTTTTGTAAACTGTAATGTCAATCAATATGTTAAGGAGCCTAATAAGTAAATGAATAAAGATACTGTGTGACCTGTAAAGACCGCATGGATTTTTTTTTATTAATTGTTAATATATAAGATAATAGATAGTAGCCCAAGAGCTGGTGACAAAAACTGCAATAGTTTTATTACGGCTCATATTTCAATATGATGTAGGATTAAGGATATATATGAGCCAACACCCACTTAACTTAAAAACTTGATAAATTCATCGCATATGTACATTTTCTTAATTAATTTAATTAGCCATTTGTTGATAAAAACATGGGATGGGTTGAGATTTTTATCAGAGAATTAAAATAACGAATTTAGGCCTAAGTTAAGTTAAGGTCAGGTGTAGGACATCTGGCGGCGGCATAATTACAAATGTTTCGTAATAGTTGAAAATTGGGGCTAAACTGGTTTGTAGTACAAAAGAAAACGTGAAAAAGTGGTCAGTGATAATGGTATCAATACAAGATTGTAAGTAATAAGTAATGGCTAAAAATGTGTTTACTACTTAATTATTATATATTATTATAATTGTGGATTTTGAGCACACGCCTCTGCTTCCCACTCTCGACCTTACGAGTGGGTACTGACTCAAATACACCCTTAAAACTGCATCACATTGAAATATGAGTGTTTAATTTAAATTTAATAATTTAATATCTTTATGTATTTCAAAATAAAACCGTTAATAGAATAAATAAAATATTTGGTAATATTTTACTTACGTATTACCTCATTAAGATCAGAGTCCTTTTATGAGCTTTTCTGTGTAAGTTAAAACGTCCCGTTTAAAAAATATTTTCTTAAAATGAACTAAATTATCCAATTATATATTTTCACGTTTCATCGATTTTGTCAAAAATCTGCTGATTTTCAGAAGTTTCATTTTTGTTACAACACCGGAAAAACTGCCAAAAACGTTCCGAGATATTGACTTAATAATGAGGAAAACCTTTCGTTAGAAAAATTCACGTTGTTGAAAATTTTAATTTTTTTATATTACTTTCTTTACCACTCTGTACAACGCCAAAAAGAAATAACTTAAGAAAAGCATACCCTTTATAGATTTTATATGAAACAAGCTTATGGAATCCGAAAAGGTGATTCAAATTGGTTAAGTAATGTCAAAATGACTAACATTTAAATCTCATGTCAAAAAAAAACATTTATTTTATAGCGTGTCGTAATGACATCATTTCGAGCGTCATTTTTAGTGTTAAACTGACATATTCACTCATTTTTATTATTTTGAGGTTAAGGAATTTCAAGCATAAAATTGATATTGAAAATGCTAAATAAAGAATGGAACAGGAATTACGCCACGGGTTTAATTTAATCTTTATTTTTCTGTTCGTTCTTTTTCAGTGTTCTGTTGGATTTACATTTACTTCAAAACCCAGAATTATCACTCAATTTATCTATATTAGGCTGTCTAGAATGCTGTCAAATTTGACATCCGAAGATCCATATCGATTGTACGCTTTATTTTGAATAAATCTGGCTTCATATATAATGACAAAAACTTGTTAAAATATAGTATACGCACTGGAAACATCAGTTAAAACACAATAATATGTCTAAAAAAAATTTAACTGTCAGGGATTGTTTAATTCCAAACAAACCTAATTTGTTAGTTAAAAAAGGAAAATCATGAATTTCATGAAACTTCTCTATCGCCTAATTCTATCAAGTTTTTGTCATTATATACGGAGCTAGATTCATTCATAGCAATGCGTAAATTCGCTGTGTGGCTACAGCGGCCATTTTGGATGTGCAATTGGACAGCATTCTGAACAGCCTAATTACAATGTGTACCTCCTTTTTACATTTTGCTTTTGTTGCTGTGGTACGTTAAATTTACATTGTGTTCTAGGCTTAACTAGTAAAATATAATTTCGAATTTTAGGAAAATGTAGTTTCCGATTTTCTGCGGTGCCAAAGCTTTACTTTTTCATACGTCAGAAGTTTACTTATTGAAATATAAACCTAATGTTTAGAAAAAGATAATTTCACGTTTGCGATATTTCACGTGGCATCTACTTTCATAAAAACATAAATCAAAATGGTTCAGGACCGAATTGTTTCTCCTTTCTATTGTTATTTAACATGAGAATCTCTATTCTTATAGAGACCACTAATGTGTGTTGATACCCCCATGAATATTTTGAGAGTGTCAATTGTCTGAATATCGATAGATTCTTGAATAAAACAACGTCAGCGTCACAATTATTTTATTACCTAAAACGCTTTTTAAACAAAACAACAATATTCCTCTAAATTTTAAAAGTTCTACGTTTAAAATACACAGTAACGTATAAATGTTATACGTTAATTTATAATAATGAGACAGGACTATACAAAACAGGAAAATAATCGGGTGCAAAAAAAGATGTTTGAAAACTAGTAGAATGAGTTCTGGTTAATAAATATAGCATACACAGATGGCTGCACATAACTTTTAACGAGTATTCAGCAAATAATTATATATCTAATTAATAAGGTAGGAAGCTACATATTTCTGATAGCAGTTTCTGGTATTAGTTGAATAACGTATGAGCTAAACAGAAATATTGAAGGACATATACTTTTTTAGTATAAATTATCATAAATTATTCTAAACACTTTAAAGCAGATTAACAGTACTATAATATACGAGTTATTTCACTGCAGATAGGCGTAATTAAGCATCACAGTTATGTATCAATTTTTTTTTTGTATATATAACAGTTTTGGAGAACCTTGTCTTTATTTTTAATTTGTATAGAAAATACTGTTTCTGTATTTTCTAATGCGAAAATAATAAGGGTGAGAGTTGTTTCATGATAACCCTGATGATAGTGCCAGGGAGTCCACTTTCTATTACCGAAATTACAATAACTTAATTAAAACAAAAAACCCGACTGCTTAGTGCTAGTATATTAACATAGGAAAAGAAACTACAAAACATATTGAAATAAGTGACATCTTACTTTATATAGGTACTCGGTATCCCGTATATAGCAAAAAACAAAAATGCTACTAATACTACTGAATTCCATGTATACCGAAGAAAGCATCTCCTCTGATATCAGTTTTGAACCACTAACCTACTTATTATTTTTTAATGCTTTAAACCAAGGGCTGAAAGTCAAAATTTCAAAATTTCCTTATATTTAAGATGCCTTGTACACTATATATATATATATATATATATATATATATATATATATATATATATATATATATATATATATATATATATATATATAAATATATATATATATATATATATATATATATATATATATATATATATATATATATATATATATATATATATATATATATATATATATATATATATATATATATATATATATATATATAGCGGATATATATATATATATATATATATATATATATATATATATATATATATATATATATATATATATATATATATATATATATATATATATATATATATATAGATATATATATATATAATTTTTGGTAGTTTCTTAAACCATTTATTTATATATATTTTACTTCAATTTTCTTGGGTTTAGGTTTATGTAAAAATAAAAACGCCTTCATCCAACTTTATTCTCTCTATTTTACGTTTCGCCTAACATAGTAGGCTTTTTCAAAAATGTACAAGATTATCATACTACCTAAAACGATAGAATCAGGACATTAATACACAATTATAAATATGGGACATTACGTTATTTTTTTTTATATATATAAATCACTTCGACAATGTATATCGGACAAAAATTGGTACAGAAATAAATAAAACAGAAATTCACTTTGGTTACATACCTCGATCGATTTTAGGTAGGCTTCATTCATCTGGATGTTATTATATATATATATATATATATATATATATATATATATATATATATCTAAATATATATATATATATATATATATATATATATATATATATATATATATATATATATATATATATACTAAATATATATATATAGTGTGTATCAGCTAAATGGAATAAATTCGATAATAAATAAATGGGGGCGTGTTCGGAAAAACGCTTGGACCCGTCGGCGTCGATTGGTATTTTTAGTTGCTCATTTTCTCCAATAAAAACTTTTTATACAGGGTTTGTCCTGTAACAGTGGTCAATGCCAACTTTCTTATTTCAAATGCAACACCCCGGATATTATTTAATTTTTGGATTCTTTAGGAGATTCTAAACATATTTTATGTTCAATGTCCTATACCTATCTTCAACTATTTCGGCAATATTAAGTGTTTTCAAATTTATTTTTATTTTATTTATTTCGAATTTATTATTATTCATGAAAGTGGCTCTGGTTACTGAACTATTTATTTGATTACAAAAATTCGCTACAACACACTCAATACTTATTTACCATTTAGGTCTTCATATTAAGAATGTAAACAAAAACCATTTTAGCGTTCCTTTTTATTGATATGGAACAAAAAGAGCCAGTTTTCTTTACTTTTAAGTTTTGTTTACGTTTGTGTAAAATGCCTGGCCTTTCTCTTTGCAAGACAGTAGTTGTCAGTGTCAGTGTCATAGTTTTTTGAATTTCGTTAACTGCATAATACATAATATCAGAAAAATGGTTCATTTAACAGAAATGCATAAAATAACAATTCTACAAATGATTGGTTATGGAGATAACACACGAACACAAGTGGAAGTTGCTCGCTTATTTCATGAAAAATTTCCAAATTTGCCGCATATATCCCAAGAGACAATTAGTAAAATAGAAAAGCAGTTTCGCCAGCTTGGACATGTGAGGCAGATAAAAAAAGCAGCTGCCAATTCAATAAATGATGATACTAAATTGGATATTATGCTTGAGTTTGAGGAAAACCCACATATTTCTAGTCGACAAGCCGCCGCAATGTTCGATATTAGCCATTCGTCGATTATTCGAACATTAAAAGAAAATAAAATGCATCCCTATAAAGTGATACCAACTCAGGAGCTCACGGAAGACGATTATGATAGGAGAACTTATTTTTGTGAACAAATGATGGCTATGTTAGATAACAATGTTATTCAATTAGAACATGTTTTGTTTTCGGATGAGTGCACCTTTACACTTCACGGTCATGTAAATCGTCAAAATTGCCGCTATTGGTCTAGGGAAAATCCTCACTGGATCAGCGAAGAACATACTCAATATCCTGAAAAGGTTAATGTTTGGCAGGAATTGTTAGGGATCATATCATAGGCCCCTTTTTCATTGACGGCAATTTGAATGGCGATAATTATTTAGCACTGCTCCAAAATAATGTCGTGCCAACTTTGACAAATTTGTATCCGGATCCAGCAAACCCACAAGTTCCAGCGAATATGATATGGTTTCAGCAAGATGGAGCACCGCCCCATTACCAAATTAATGTCCGGCAGTACCTCAACGGAATATTTCCAAATCGGTGGATAGGGAGACGAGGATCGATAGAATGGCCAGCGCGATCCCCTGATCTGACGCCATTAGACTTTTTCTTATAGGGACATATTAAAAATGTTGCATACAAAACTAAACCCCTCGACTTAGCTGACTTAAGAAGACGAATAACGCTTGCGATTAGATCGGTCACGCCTGAGATGCTAAATAACGTTAGAAGAAATTTCTATTTAAGGTTAGAATTTGCCAAGACGTTCGCGGCGAGCATATTCAACAGTTCCTAAATTAACTTTTTACTTTTGTTTATACATTATGAAGAAATAAATAATTTTATTTTTTTAATCTTAATTTTTGCAATAAATTTGAAAACACTTAATATTGCCGAAATAGTTGAAGATAGGTATAAGACATTGAACATAAAATATGTTTAGAATCTCCTAAAGAATCCAAAAATTAAATAATATCCGGGGTGTTGCATTTGAAATAAGAAAGTTGGCATTGACCACTGTTACAGGACACACCCTGTATAAAAAGTTTTTATTGGAGAAAATGAGCAACTAAAAATACCAATCGACGGGTCCAAGCGTTTTTCCGAACACGCCCCCATTTATTTATTATCGAATTTATTCCATTTGGCTGATACACACTGTATATATATATATATGTATACGCTATATCTATTTTCTGAAAATTTAGACACAGGTTACTTGATCTTTCTTGGATTTAATGCATGTTTTCGTTTATTAGTGCAAAGTGCAATAATACGGGGTGTATTCAAAATTTACTGATATTTTTTTAAATAGGGTGCTGTAATTTTAGATCTGAACACAAGTTTTAATTCTAAACCACTTTAGTTAATAACATTTTTCAATATTTTTAAAATTGATATATATATATATATATATATATATATATATATATATATATATATATATATATATATATATATATATATATATATATATATATATATATATATATATATATATATATATATATATATATATATATATATAGTATTTATAACACTACTGTCGTTCTGAAAAGAACAGTTTTAATCACTTTAATTATAGAGATATAGAGGGAGTCTCTATTCGGACGCGATAGCTTTGAAAATGCCAAATGTGATGCGAAACGTCAGCAAAACTGTTCTTTTCAGAAATATGGACGGATGTACACCCGGAATGAAAATACATTGTATTTTTCCATCCGTGAAGGAGTAAAAATCAACATATATATATATATATATATATATATATATATATATATATATATATATATATATATATATATATATATATATATATATATATATATATATATATATATATATATATATATATATATATATATATATATATATATATATATATATATATATATATATATATATATATATATATATATATATATATATATATATATATATATATATATATATATATATATATATATATATATATATATATATATATATATATATATATATATATATATATACATATATATATATATATATATATATATATATATATATATATATATATATATATATATATATATATATATATATATATATATATATATATATATATATATATATGTATACGCTATATCTATTTTCTGAAAATTTAGACACACACACTTTCTTGGATTTAATGCATGTTTTCGTTTATTAGTGCAAAGTGCAATAATACGGGGTGTATTCAAAATTTACTGATATTTTTTTAAATAGGGTGCTGTAATTTTAGATCTGAACATAAGTTTTAATTCTAAACCACTTTAGTTAATAACATTTTTCAATATTTTTAAAATTAAACTCTTGAATAGTGTCTAGAGGCCTAAGACAGTAAAGCAGCGAAAAGTATAACTGATAATAATACAATAAAAATTGGTAGGTTTGGTATATTCTGGTATTAGTTTTTACGTTTGAATTTTGATTAAGAATTCGCAAGAGGTCTGTCCTATTTTTATTATATTTTGGAACTTGAAAATATTTCATTTATTTTTCCCAATTTTGCCCTTTTGACCATTTTACAAATGATTCGTAACCCGATTGCAGAAGAGTCATGGGATGTGTCCGATTTTATTTCGAAAATTGTTTTTGTTTTTAGGAAAAGAGCACGAATCAAATTTAGATTAGCAAAAGGATTTTTTTAAGAATTTTTTGAAATGGTTACATTTTTGTTCTTGGAAAAAGCTGCACAAGACAATTAGGTTAGACTAGGTTGGATTAAATTCGACCTCATTAAGTTAGGTTCGTTGTTCTTAGAAAACGTTTGAACAACATATTATTATTGGTTAACGGTTTTGTAATTTTTTAGTATTTTTCTGTCTGTATTTTGGTACCACATTTCCGGCAAATAAAGAGCTATAATGAATAAATACAAAAAAATTAAAAAATTTTGACCACAAGTATGCATATAAAAAAGCTATTACACACTGATCTGTACTTTTTCCTCAGCTTAAATAATAATCAAACTTGAAATTAGGTGTTTGTTCAGTCGTCTTCTTAAGAAAAGTTTAAAAAGATAGATATAGCCTATAAATTAGATTACAGGAAAAGCAACTTGAATAAGATAACAGTAGCAAAATTAACTTTACTGAATCGAAATTACTTAACAATTTCCATTAACTTAAATACCTTAAGCTCCATTTATACAATTTTAGTCAAGAAGTATAGGAACCTATATTGAAGCGAATATCATTATTTATTAAACAAACATCTTTAAGGTAGCCAATTAGTAAATAAACAATAAATTTAGTATTCAGCTAGCAAGTATCAACATTATTTACAATTTGTTCTATCTCCGGCTTATTGAGTAGTTCCGTTTTTTCGCCCGATATCACTTGAGTATCTCTGGACTGGACAGATAGATTTTTAGATACAAGTGGTTTTTTTTCTTTCATTATCGGACTTGGAGTCATTTCGATGAAGTTAAGGATATCTTGCACTTCTTTTTTGAGTTGCTCAAGGCGAATGAGTATTTGTTCTTTCTGACTTTCCTTAAAGCAAAAAATGGGTTTAGTTAGAATGAGCTTTTTTATCTGGGCCCAAGTAACTTACTAGTTCACATTCAGCTTCATCCGACTGCATATCATAAATGTACTAAGAATTTTGAAAAATCGATAAAATTAAGAACTGTGTATCATAATTCTCTATACATAAATTTGACAACTATCTATTGTCAGTTGAACGTTAAATAACTTGTCATATTTTGTTATCGCTATTTAAAACACCTGTCCTGTTCAAATAAAATAAAGATCTATATGAATGTCGTTATAGATATACTATCGTTTAAGTAAAATTAAAGAGGTTTTATTTTATGGGATAGAATTATAAAAAAAATAATATATAGTAGTCTTGAAAAAGTCACTCTCCGAAATATTTCAGTTCTTTACGCTTCAGGGTCCCTTGATTCGAGAAAATATATTTTCCCATTTGGTATATCTGTCTGCTAGTCTATAGGGACATAGCTAAAAACTACTTATCTCATTGACCTCTAATTTTACACAATAATGATTGGTTGTGATATTGAAGTAAACTTTTGTGAATTTGATAATGCAGTATGGTGCAATAAATTGGCCACCCCATTTTTTTTCTTCATTCAAAATGAGAAAATATTTTTAATTGCAATAAAACCTTATTATCGATGAATATAAAAGATACTTTTGACTTAATTTCTTTTTTTTTTGATAATAAAAATAAATTTATGGAAAATGTGTTTTGGTAAACATTCATTGTACTTCCCTGTATTTGTAGGTACGTCAGTGGTTTTCTCAAGTTATGGTTTATATAGAAACAATATAATAAAAGACTTCGCACAAACCTCCGGGAAAAAAAGCTTCGACGAAATTGCCTGATTTTCTTATACAGGGTGTTTAGCCATACATTTTTCTGAAAGTTTTAACGCAAACATACATCATTTTGTTTCGAAAACCGGAAGAACCAAATATAAAATGGCGGTTTTCATGTACAGAGCAACTTTGTTATTTTAAATGGAACACCCTGTAAATGTTTGGACATTTGTAAAGGTTGTTCCTTCCTCTTTTCAACAATATAGCAGTTGATATAGTTAATTTTTAAAAATTCCCCATTATTTACGTTTTAAGAATTTATGTCTGTAAGAATATTTCTATAGGCAAGCAATACAATCGAAAAGATGACTATGTAAACAAAGTCATTTAACTTCTTACTGTTACTGTCAGATACAGATTTTTGTTTGTTTCACAAAATTCCACCAACCAAAAAAGCAATAAAAATTATATAGACCGTTCTGGTCAATGGGGGGAAAAAAGAACAATGAGTCACCAAAATGATTTATCAATGATCTATTCAAATTTCAGAAATCGCACAGTTTGAGAACAGTCGGTCAACTTGAAAAATCGCTATGGCCACAAATATAGCCCGTTCTACTGTTCATACCACCATGACAAATGATCTTTAATTTAAAGCATATAAAATTCAAATGGTATTACAAATCATTCCAAACCTAATAAGTAGAAAAATAAATTTGAAATAAAAAGACCAACAAGTATAATTGCAGGATAAGGGCCCCAGAAAATGCCCGACTCTACCAGAAATAAGTGAGAGATTCACTTAAAGTTACAACTTGATGTGGTGTGGTATCTCTGCTCGAAAAATATATGGATCATTATTTTTCAATAATCTAATCATCAATTCTCTAAGCCATATTGAGATGCTAGAACTTTTTTATCCTGAGTTGCAACAAGAAACTATACTACATACCACGTATTCAGCAAGATGGAGCTACTGCCCATTACGCATTTATAACTAGACTCTCTTAATAAGACCTTTGTAAACAAATGTTTCGGAAAATTGGGCTCTATTTCATGGGTTCCTCGATCGCCAAACCTAATGGTTCCAGGCTTTTTTCTTTACAGATATTTAAAAAATTTTAAAAATTGAATTAATTAAAAATAAACATTAGAAATGTGTTTGAAAATATTCCCCGGGTGTTTTTCAAAAATGGTTTAACAAATCTGCAAGCAATTTAAACAAATGCATTGAGGTTGAGGGAAAACACTTTTAGCAATGATTTAAATTATTGTTTCAAAATATCGTCAAAGTTGCTATTCTTACTTAGTTAACTTTTTAAAAATAACTATCAGGTGCTGTATTTTTGAAAAGAGGAAGCTTTAAAAATAACCCAAGATATACAGGGTCTACCATTTAAAATAACAAATTTGCCCTATATCTAAAAAACGGCCATTTGGTTTTTGGTACTTCCGGTTAGGTTTTTCGATATATTTAATGTATAGTACTTCCCAAAATAAGATACAAGTTTTATATGAACATAGGTTTGCAAAAGCTTTAATAATGATGTACAGGGTGTTATATTGTAAACGTTATTCGCCCTATATCTCGGAAATAAAGAGTTTTCAGACCTATATTCGTATAAAACTGTTTTCTTATTTTAGCAGTTCTATACGCTAAATATGTTGAAAAAAACTAATTCTGTTTTTCCCATGTATTTTATATTGGATTATGGCAAAGTATCTAACAAAACACGGGAAAACACGTAAAAAAATAACGTTTGACAGAAAAGGATGTAAATGATTGACGTAATTTTCGTTGTGTTCCACGCTTTAAATTTGTGCGTGGTCATTAGATGTGTTTTGCTGTTTTGTAAAAATAATAATAGGAAAAAAAAAACTGTTTTTGCTTTTAAAAAGGTATATATAACGAACAAAACAAATTTGACATCGTTTTAAAAAGAATGAAGTTATAGTTTTGTTTTTGGGAGCTACTTCACCTCGTTAGAGTAACCCTATATAAAGGAAAAAATGTCTTTATATGCAAAATAGAAACTACATTTACCTTGTTTTACCATTTTTTTTAAAGGGTTTATGAAATTAAAAAAAATGTGTTTTTAGGTGACTTTTTTATCCCTTAGGGCTACCTTATATAGTGGATAAAAATGTTTTATTTACCAAGAACCTTTAGATATATATAGAAAATATATATATATATTTTTTATATATATATAACTGCTCTGAAGTCATTATATATTTTCGTTTTTTTGCGGCTGGTTGGTGCCTGTATACTCAGAAAATTTGTATTTATATACAGAAAAATAAAATAAATTTGACATGTTTCATTGTTTGTTAAAACCAAAAAATGTATTTTCTTTTGCATATTCAGAGGGCTATTTTGTATCCCTCGACTTCTAAACAAGGAGAAAAAGTTTTTTCCTCCCTGAGAGCAAAAATGTTCTTCCCTCTGAACTCCTGTTATGCTTATATTGCCAAAATTGTCATAGCAACTAAGTGTTGTCAACACGGTGATGACGATGGAACACTTACTTAATATAAATCCTTCAGGGATTTAAATATTCAGTTTATTCCCTTCGTACATAATATACTATTGTTTTCAGGGGACGCTTTATCCCCCTGAAAGTATTCTGCAAAGTTGAAAAAAAAGATTTCATATACAAAAAGATAAAAAACAATTGACCGTTTTTTTTTTATTTTTTTTTTGTTTTTCTTGAAGAAAAGAGGTTGACTCATGTCTTCAAGGCTTCCCTGAAAAGTGGAAAAAATAAAGTACACTCACAGACAAAATAACTGATCCACGCAAATTTTTGACGAATTTCAATTGCAAATAACTTTTTTATTTAAAGCAAGATTTTAACGAATTCTGAAGAATATTTTATATCAACTAATCGAGAATCTCCCACATGTTAAACGTTTAAAGAAAATAGACCATAAGTTTAAGAGTCTCTGTGAAGTGGAGTAATAGTAAATTGGTTCAATTGAAGCTTTGGTTTTAAAGTCGCATTTATTCTAACCATATTTGTTTTTGGTTCACCTCGATATCTTTATTTTTCTGGAATATATGGATTTTTTAACAAAGCATTGCAATTTTTATGAATTTTTCGGTACGAGCAACAAGTTCAGTTTTACAGTTTTAGTCTCAAATAAGATTTTTAAAAACAAACATAAATATTTTTAACACAATTTAATTAATCTTCTATAAAAAACATTATAAAACTTAAGTTATTAAACACGAAGCACAAATATTATACGAGCAAATTAATTAAAAAACAATAACAATGACAGAAACAATAACAAATAAATCAGTAGCTCGTGTTTCCTCCACGTGCTCGAATGACAGGCTCTATACGCGTTGGCATACCTTCAATTAGGTTCCGTATGAAAACTTGATCAATTTGCTGCCATTCTCCAATGAGAACATCACTAAGTTCTTGCAAATTGGCTGGAGCAGGTACCCGAGCCCGTACTGTTCTGACCAGTCTATCCTAGACGTGTTCGATCGGGTTCAAGTCGGGACTACGGGGGGGCCAATTCATTTTTGTAATTTCCACCAGTTCTAAATATTCGCTTACGACTCTCGCATGCTCATGCTCACTCATGCGGTCGAGCGTTATCATGCATTAGCATGAAATCGTCTCCTACAAATGGAGCAAAGGGGACAACATGTGGTTCTAAAATATTTTGTATATATCTGTCTGCTGTCATTGCTCCGCCATCGACGATTACCAATTCCGTTCTTGCGTCGAACTGAACACCACCCCACAGCATAATGGAGCGTCCGCCATAGCTTAACCTAGGCGAAAAATGGTTTTGCTCAAAACATTCTCCTGTTCTTCTGTAGATTCTTTTACGACCATCCGGTGATTTTAAACAAAATCTGGATTCGTGCAAAATCAGTCGTCCGATAAGGATACTTCGTGTTCTTTTTGTCGGTATTGATTTGAAATAGGACCTTTTTCCATTCATCAGGGCCCCAATTTTGATGTTCCTTAGCAAATCTAAGCCGTTCAACCCTATGATTCTCAGCAACTCGGGAGCAGTTGCAGGTCTCCTTGCATGTAATCCATTATCAGACAACCTCCTTCTTATCGTTCTTTCACTTACTTGGACCTGCCGTACGTACTCCAATCTGTTTTAACCTCCACAGAAGTTAGTATTCGGTCACGTAGAACACTTAAGGTAATAAAACGATCATCTCGTTCATTCGTACATGTCTTCCTACCACAGTGAGTTCTTCTGCTGTACTCTCTATGCTGATTAAACCGGTTTACGGCCCTTTGTACTGTACTTCTTGTGACATTTAAAACTCTTGCCACGTAATACTGTGATCGTCTATCTTGGATTAAAGCAATTGCTTTGGCAGCATCAGTCGCTGACATCCATTTTAAAAATTAAGAAGTAGCCTCACGAAAAAACACACACTTATTTAAAAAAAATATTTTGATTACTTTTGAAAATCATAAATGACATTTCCAGGTGTTATTTCACGAAACTGTCACAGCCACCTTGATTTATACCTTCCTTAGTTCACCTTAGTTGTTCGCACAAAAATATTGATAAAAATTGCAACTTTTTTTTTAAAAATTCATATATTCCAGAAAAATAAAGATATCGATGTGAACCAAAAACAAAAATGATGAGAATAGATGCGACTTTAAAACCAAAACTGCAGACAAAAATTGGGCGTTTGGGTAGTAATTTCCAGTTTGTAAAGCATCAGTGCATATACAGAATACAAAATTTTGGTCCACACCTATACAGGATGGACATACTACGAAATCAATCTTGCACCTTTTTAAAGTGAAAAATGTCGATTTTTTTAAATAGAACACCTGCTATGTTTTTTATTTATTTTTTTTATTTCTTATATGCAAGATGCTTTATAAACTGGAAATTACCACCCAAACGCCCAATTTTAGATTTTTGCTATTTTTTTATAGTGATTTGAAAAACATCTCCAAATTTCAAAAAATCACACATAACATTAATTATCTCTGAAACTACGCAGAAATCGACTATAGTTTAAATTGCTAACTTAAGTATATTTTTGACAAAGAATCAAACCATAGACAAAAATACAGGGTGCCCCTTTTAAAATTTTATAGTTGATATCGCCCCAGCAAAATTAGAACAGCCGGTAGACATGGAAACGTTGTATTTTAAAACAACTTCAAATTTAAAGAAACTTTTGTATAAAACTTTTTTTCGTATTTATTATGGATTCCCAGATAGTATAGTGGATACTTTTATATGGAACACGGTGTACAATATTTTCATTTTATCAAATCAGGTGTATTTTGTCAACAAAACAAAAAAGTTTCCAATATCGTTAAAATACCGTGCAGCTGACATGACACTTGGCTTTATTTGGCACAAAGGAAGTAATTTGAAATAATATTGTCGGCGAGTATAATGAAATAGAAACATTGTAACTAAACAATAACATTTTCCGAGCAATATAATTTACACATTTTTACTCTACAAGGTTACAGATAGCTATTTGAGTTTATTAGTAGTAAACTCACTTTAAACACACACGCACAGATACCATAAAGCCAATTCTGAATAAAAATGTTTTGAACTTATTTAACAATGTGTTATGGATGTCGTATTCTTAATTTGTCAACATTTTAGACCAATTTACTATTACTCCACTGCATAGAGCCTCTTAAATTTATTGTAAAAAACGTTTTTTTGTTTAGTCCTGTATATTATATACGTTGGTTTATTTTTTTAAAAATGTTTAACATGTGGGCGATTCTCAATTAGTTCATCTAAAATATTCTTCAAAATTCATTAAAATCCTGCATTAAATAAAAAAGTTATATGCAATTGAAATTCGTCAAAAATTTGCGTGGATCGATTATTTTGCCTGTGAGTGGATTATGTATTATGGTATTTTTGAAAAATGTATAATATAAACTTTTACAACTTCTTCAACTATTTATGTATTAACATAGGCTATTTTTACTGCAGATTTACGTAATTTAAGTAATCGGAAGTGTAAATTTTGTTTACATACATACATAAAATTATTTTTCTTAAAATATGTTCTAGGGACTCTAAGACGTCAAAATGAACCCAATTTATATTTTTTGAAAATTTTTGTGATTTTAATAGTTCTTCTTTTATTTGGGTTGTTTTAGAAAAAAAAATATTAATTGTTTTATATGTATGTATTTTATTTTTAGAGATTTTCTTTGGGAAATTCTAAAAAATGAGTAATTCAAATTTTTTGCCCTTTATGCCCGGCAGTATATATTACACCGTATGTTATGTTGGTTAATAATTCTCGAGTGTTATTTCAATTGCTCTATTCTCTATAAATTTATTACTAGTTAAATATACACAATTTACAAATATTACGCCATATCTGAATCTTCGATAAATGCCAAGCTTCCAGCGAGTACCCTCCCATTTATATCTGAGTTTAATTTACAGTTCGCCTATACTTAAAGCACAAAGTAAAACATATCCAACAAGTTGTTGCTATATTTCCGGCTCCAGCAGATATAAATAACAAGCCAGATGAAATCTTGCGGTCCATTACCGTGGGGTCACACCCAGATCAGCAGGAAGAAAGCGGACTGTTCTGCTGCCAGCATACACCTGCATCTGCCGACATTTTTTCATTTCTTCCTCTTCTTTTTCTTTTAATATTGCTTTGCAATGTCTTACCGAAGCAATACAGTGAACTTTATAAGTGGTTTTGCTAGGGAAGAAGCAAATACTCTAATCGGTTGTGATTCCTTAAGTTTTTTTTAGTTTTGCTGTTAATGAAATTGCATAGAATACTTATTTGTTTAGATATAACAATTTATTATTGCTATTCTGTATAATAATAAATAATATATACTATAATAAACTGGTATAGATTTTGGAAATGTGTACTGCAATCCACTAAAAATTTGAGAAATAACTTATAGGAAAAAGTTAACTTCAAATTGAACCTTTATATATATATACATATATATATATATATATATATATATATATATATATATATATATATATATATAGCTCATTTAACTAATGTCATTTTTGGCTGTCGATAGTTCTTGATACACTATGTAGAGGGCGTTGTTTAAACAAAAGTCAGTTTTTAGAGATTTTCTCGAAAAAATCAAATGGAACGGTATTTTCATGAGGAAAAATTTGTCTAAATTCTGGCCAAAACCGCGTTTTGATATGTTTATTCATTTTTTAGTTATTTCAAAATAACCTGTTTTCCGCTGATCAAAAAAAAATTAGCTTTTAATCATAATTAAATGTTATTATTCTGTGACAAAGTATTCTTTATTACAACTTGAAAGCAAATACTCCTTATTACAATAATGTTGGCTTTACTGGTCCAAATTTATTTATTATCAAAAATTTGAAGCATTTAAAGTCCAACGTGCTATGACCATAACAAAACGGTAAAACTGAAGTCCCGCATATTATGGACGTATGAAGCAACCTTCACGAGCACTGGTGGGGTCAATTTACATAATATGCACTATTGGTCATCAGTTAATTCTCACTGGATGCGTGTCGACAATCAAAATCGATGGAGTGTAAACGTTTGGTGTGGCGTACTGGATGGCCACATAATTGGCCCATTTTTATGGTCACTTAAACGGCGAAGTTTATCTAAACTTTTTAACAAATGAGTTGCCTGCACTATTGGAAGATGTTCGTTTAGAAATCAGAAGACAAATGTGGTTTCAACATGATGGTTGTCCGGCACACTTCTCCAGGGCAGTTCGTAATTTTTTGGACGAATATTATCGAAACGGCTGGATAGGACGAGGCAGTTTGTTTTCATGGCCTGCTAGATCCCCGGACCTCTCTGTGCTTGATCTGTATTTGTGGGGAAGAATAAAAGACAATGTGTTTGAAACGCGCCCTACTACGCCAGAAAATATGATTGAAAAAATTCGATATGCTATAGCTAGCATTTCGAGAGCTGAAATTGAAGTCGCCGCGCCGGCACTCGGCAAGGACTTGATCGTCGTATTGAAAATAATGGAAAGCAATTTGAACATTTGTAAAGACATTTTTGTTAATTGTAATTTTTTAAGATTTGTGTTATCGTTATTGTTCTTTTATGTTGTTAGTGATTTACTTAATGGGTTTTTGGTTTTGTTATTGTTATAGCCCGTTGGCTTTTAAACACGCTTCAAATTTTTGATAATAAATATATTTGGAGCAGTACCAAGCCTGGATAAAGTGTGAGGTAAAGCCAACACTATTGTAATAAGGATTATTTGCTTTCAAGTTGTAATAAAGAATACCTTGTCACAGAATAATAACATTTAATTATGATTAAAAGCTAATATTTTTTTTAACAGTGGAAAATAGGTTATTTTCAAATAACTAAAAAATGAATAAATATATTAAAACGCGGTTTTCGTTAGAATTTAGGCAATTTTTTCTTCTTTTAAATCACATTGTTAAAGGCATACCGTTTCATTTGATTTTTCCGAGAAAATTTCTAAAAATTGGGTTTTGTTTAAACAACTCTAGTTAGTGTACCAAGAACTATCGAGCGCTAAAAATGACAGTAGTTAAAAGAGCTTTAAATGCTTTTTCAAACAAGTACCCACTTGGATGACATTAAAAGATGTAGGAGACAGAGCGCTTTGAAAGTTGATTTATTTATCACCTTTCCCCACCCTTATTATTGGAAATATGACAAAACGCCTTTAACGAAACTGACGCAGATTTGGTTGGAGTTTTTTTGCTGTTATCAAAATGTTATCTCATATTAAGTATTTTTGCAAAAAAAGTGTTTTTTTATTTACCGTTGCAGGTACGCCATCTTGCGGTAGTTCTACCAACTTGAAAATATTTTCCAGCAATTTCTCTGAGCCAATTTAGTCATGAAATTTTTTTTCGCGAAACTGTAGCTTTCATAGTTTCTGAGAAAAGCTACCCGGTCGCCCTTAGTGGGACACCCTGTATATATATATATATATATATATATATATATATATATATATATATATATACAAACTAGGGATTTTTTAACCATATATTTATATCTGGAGATCTTATTTTCTTCGGTCTAGGTAAATACTGAAACACAATTTTTTATATAAAGTCAACGTTTTGCTCATAGTGTAGAGCTTTTTCAAGACTTAATTTGGGCTTGCTTGATTTCTTGAAATAGCGATATACATGATTGTGAAGTTAGTACAGTAAATAGTAAAAACATTTACGACAAAAACGATATAGCAGATTCTGGCGAGAGAATAACAATTTTATTATAAAAAGGTTATGAAGCTGGAAGTCAGCCTCCGTAACCGAAGAGTATCTTGAAGAGTCTGAATAACAAAGGAAAATGTGCAATAAATTGCTTGATATTACTTCTCATGATCATCCGTTTTCATTTCGATACAATTTTTCAGCTTCTTCAATATCTACTTTCGAGAATAATCGGTTGCTATTAACGTTCCCTCCTGATGAAGCCACGCTTCTAAAGCATCAGCAAGTTGTCTTCTGCAATTAATTTACAAAATGCTACAAATTGTATTTTTACAATTAATATTGTCAATCATAAATAAGTAGTTTTAATATTAGCAATGTTGTATTTATAGAAAATGAAAATAGTATTACTCACATAAGTCTTTTAATAATATACTGAACAAAACACATGCGGAAAGGGTCGACTGCTTGCCCGAACTTTGCTGCCCGTCGCGTCGTTCATGTCAACGGTAGTCGCGTACGGTAAAGGAACACTTTCCACACTAGAAAAATAATTCTAGTGCAATTATATCGCTGCAAAGCCTAAGCAATTATATTTCTTCAGTAGCACGGCCAGGGAAAGGCAAAGAAATATTCCTTTCCTCCTCCAAAGAGAATCCTAAAAACTAAACTATACAATTAATTATTCTCGAAAGTAGATATTGAAGAAGCTGACAAATTGTATCGAGATAAAGACTGTTGGTCATGAGAACTAACATCAAGCAATTTATTGCATATCTCTTTCTTTTGTTATTTTGACTCTTCAAGATACCTTTCGGTTACGGAGGTTAACTTCCAGCCTCCTAATTTTTTTATATTTGTTATTCCCTCGCCAGAATCTTTTAAAAATGTTGCAGAGGAAAAGGCTGCTATCACTGCCAGAAGTAAACACAACATCAAAGGTTTTGAACCATTTCATAAGATGCATGCATACTCTGCTTCTAAACCGCATGTCTTCAGTAATAACTGATCCAGCGAAGTGATTAAAAAAACATTGTCAACAACAGGGCTACTACTGTTTCATATCTGAAGCACAATTTTGTTCAGAATGCTCTACAGGGTGTAAAATACAAAAATTATCCGAATGTTAATTAGTTTTCAAACATACGGTAGAGCATTCTGATCATAATATGTTTTTTTAATCACTTCACTGGAAGTTATTACTGAAGATAAGCAGTTTTGAATAATTTTATTGCATCTCACGAAGGCGTCCAAGACTTTTGATGTTGTGTGTTTTACGCCCACACACTGGAGAGTATATTTTCGTTTTTTAAAATTTAAAACGACGATACGGTGTGCTCTTGGCTCACTTTTTATGTACTTTCTGTAAATATTTACCATCATTTATTTCAAGTGATATCACAAATTATCGTGCTGAGTGATTCTTAGAAACCGTAATTTTTAGGCAAACAAGGTTTCCTTTCTATGTAAACAGTGTAATTTTTGTAAGTTCCGCTTTGCGCAAGCACCGGTCAAAGCAAAAAGAGTACCTACTTTTATCATTAGATATGTCTCATCTGGATCTGATAACATGTATTTGGATACATTTTTTTTATTTAAATATTTCTGCTTTTTGGGCCGAAAACAGACGTTTAGTCTTTTTAAATGGCCTGTTAATTTAAAAAAATTACTTATATCTTTTGCATAATTTTAAACTAGCATTTTATCATCGAATAACATGACCCAAGTGTGTTTGCTTTAAGGATTTTACTTAGCTCTAAGAAGTGTGCCAAAAATACCTCCTTACTTCTTACAACTTTTTCTTTTGCCTAATCGATAAAATGGTTGTATTGATGTTCATACCTAATGAATATATATATATATATATATATATATATATATATATATATATATATATATATATATATATATATATATATATATATATATATATATATATATATATATATATAATCCGTAAGAAATACAGAGTTTGCGCAATGTATGTGTTGTTAATATACCGTCGAAAAATTTGTAAAGTTCCGACTACTTCCAAAGATATTCGTAAAAAACCGAAAATTGGCGTTTTCGTTTTTAATTTTTTCTGACTATGTTTGGAAAGATAAAGTAAAATAAATTTCACATTTCTACAGCCACTTTTTATCATCTAGATTTGTAATGCGACGTTTTGTCTTCGAGGCACCATTATCAAATTCATTTTTTCAAATACGGACCAGGATTTTTTATTGCAAATTTTGAATCGCTAGTGTATTTTGTGTCTAAGGGATAACTAAGGGTTTCAACAATACGACGTTTCGACCCTAAAATGCATATCACCAGTTACTTTTTGCGGAAATAATAATCATTAGATTTTCCAACAAAAGGTAGTAGGTAGTTCATAATCCTATCCACAACCTATATCTTACCAACCTCTGGAGGCCTTTAGAAACGATATTTTGGTTCTTAATAGCTGCTATTGTTAAATATCATATTTATATCTCAATTTTTTTTAGCTATTTAAAGGGCCATATAAGGGATGTGAACTAGGATTATGAACTACTTGTAAAATAAAACTATTACGTTACGATTTCCGCAAAAAGTAACTGGTGATGTACATTTTAGCGTCAAAACGTCGCAATTTAAAAAACCTTACATAACCTTTAGACACAGAGTAAACCAGTGATTTAAAATTTGTAATAAAAAATCTGGGTCCGTATTTAAAAAAAAGAAATTGATGATGGTGTCTCGAAGTCGAAACGTCGCTTTTAAATTCTAACTGCACTATCTTGTAGAGGACAAAAAGTGGCTATGTAAATGGGAAATTTATTTTGCCTTATCTATTCAAACATTAACAATAATAACAACACAACAGAAATTAAAAACAGAAACGTCAATTTTCGGCTTTTTACGAATATCTTCGGAAGTAGTCGAAACCATAAAAATTTCTCGACGGTTTATTAATGACACCTAAATTTCGCAACTTTACCCCAATTGATTCGACTCTGTATCTCTTACGGTTTTCGAACTCCCAATGGTGAGAAACGAATTTGTTACATCCTGTATATATATATATATATATATATATATATATATATATATATATATATATATATATATATATATATATATATATATATATATATATATATATATATATATATATATTTATATATATTTTTAGCTTTATTTACTATACCTACAAAAACGTTGGGAAAGAAATAATCAAAAGTTATAGGGTTTATAAAACCATCTGGGAAATCCTCTTCAAAAGTTCTATTTTATAAAAATGTACTTATTAATTACTTAATATGTATTATATTCTATTATCTCTTCCTTCGTAAACGTATTTTTATAAATGAGTACTTAACAGCTTTCCAGAATAATCGGTTGTGCTGAATTATTAGAGACCACGAGGGTTTTTTGCTTGCTATTTTTTCCCCAATACGGCCTTAGTCTCCAACATAGCCAAATTTTATATTTTTGATTTTTTTTTAATTTTCAGCATTTTTGTATTCACGGAAAATATTGCTCCACCATGCTTTAACTATTTTTGTATACCTTTTTTATAACTGATAAAAAGCTTAATGATAACCTAAAACCTAGCATCTTTCATTTTGCCAAAAATGATAAATTGTTTTAAATAATAGCACATTCTTGGCCGGGTCGCTAAAATAAAAAAAATCGAAATTTTGACACCATGTATCTCAAAATCTGGACCTAGAATCAAGTTATTAAAATGACACATTTTGACAACGAGGTCGAGACCTGAATTACATTAAAAAATTATAAAAATTAACCGGATACCATTTGTCATTAGAAGCGTGAGAGGTCCTTTCCTGAATACTTTTAAGATTTAAAAGTTAGTATATTCCTTGAAGAGTTGTATGCCAATTTAGAAAACAATTACTATATTATTAAATTCATTAACTGTCAGATTGTGTTATCGCGTCGTGACAAAGCATCAATAGGATTAAAATCGAGTACCGAGCGATTATAAAATATCTTAGAAAACAAGGGAAAACTCCCAAAATAATTCTTGAAGAAACGTTGGTGTCGATGGAGATGACTGTCCTTCAAAGTCATCTAATTGTGAGTGGACAAAACTGTTTAAATATGGCCGAGAGTCATTGGATAATGATCCCCGTGCAGGCCGCCCTTCTGCAGGTCGTAAGACTGAAGAAACGACATTTATCAGCTTTCTTAAAATTTCAGAATCGTACATGATTATCTTGGCATGACAAAGGTTAGTGGAAGATAAGTGCCGCGAAAGGTTCCACCATTTCAAATGCGTTATCAAGTGAAACTGAGTGACGTTTGTGGAGATAAAGCAGATTTAATGATCAGTCGATTGATTACTGGAGATGAGACGTGGGTGCATCATTATGATCTTGAACCCACGCAAGAGTCGATGCAGTGGGCTAGGGCCCTCCAAAGAAGTTTATGGTAACTCTCTCTGCAGAAAAGTACTGGAAACGATATTTTTGGACTGCCAAGGAATTTTATTGATTGGTTATCTAGAAAACGGTCAGAGAGTAACAGAAAAGTAGTACGTAGGTATATTACGTCGCCTCAGAGACGCTATAAAACTCCCGGATAATGACGTAATGCGTTTCGCTTTTGCATAGCAATGCAACAGTGCATAAGTCAAAGCGGTTTCTGTTGTGACGTCAAAAAAATTGTACACCCACCTTATAAAGCAGCACTCACCTTATAGTCCAGACCTGGCCCCTAGTGATTTTTTTTTAAATTCTTCGAGGGAGAAAATCTAGGGACAATGACGAGTTTACGGCAGCTATCGAGGATTATTTTGAGGAGAAAAAAAGAATATTCCTACAACGACTTACAGTTATTAATAAAACGTTATAACCTGCATTTTAAAGCAAATATTGAAAAATAAATTTTTGTTTCTACTCTAGATTTTTATTTCTATGCTCAGTCCGGGAATTTAATAACGACCCCTCATAGATTAGCAGATGGACTAGGTTGCTTGATATTTTCTTCAAGGATGATCCCAAATGGGAAATCATATCCTCAATTACAGAACATTATAAATGTGCCCAGTTGAGAAATTGCTATTGTTATATGGTGTTATCAGGTTAAAAGATACAATGGATAAATTATAGCAACTTTTTCAGCAATTTATAATAAATTCATATGTATCGATAAATCTTATAAACAACCCACAATTAATATATTTTTGCATTGCCTACACTGCATATACCCTATTAACCTTTTCCTATATACAGTTGTTACGCCACATCCGGTGCTTAGAACTCAGCAAAAAAGCTCGCTCAATAAAGGAAAAATCAAACCAATTAACGACTACGTTTAATAAAATGCACCAACTTATATAGGCAATTAAAATGTCTAGACCAATTATACATGTTTCAAAGCTATTAGATCGCGTATGAATGCTACCGATCTTGATGTGTGATATTCAGTTTAAAAAATTAACTTCGACTAGTTCTATTTTCTTGCCGTTTTTGTCCGATTTGCTGCACGAAAAAGAGAAAGACAGGTAACATTTCTTGAGTCATATCTGTTTTGTGCAGGTGTTTGCATAGAACAGATACAGATGCATAAAAAGCGTAGTTTTTGTATAAGTGTAATTTGCATGAAAATACTATGTAGTTCTGAAGCAAGTGGAATGAAGTAATAATCGGTAATTATTGGGTTTATTTATTTAATTATATATTGCGTAGGATAAGTGATTGAAAAAATGAACGAGAATATGTCTTATTATTAAATTTCTTCAATTTATCGATTTATCTGCTTGACGAACGGATAATATATTTTCAAAGAAATTAATTACGTAAAAACCGTAAAAACACTGCACATTATAGACTGCTCCACTAAGAAACATATTTTTATTTTTCCTCAAAGAATATCGGCTTTAGGTATAAGTAGAAAAATGCAAATAAGTAGGTTTTTTTCTAATTTTAAAATGTCCAACCTTTTTTAACAGTTGTAATTACTACTAATCCCAGAAATGAATTAATAAACAAAATTAGTTTTTATTTTTACATTTTATTTTATATTATTATGGATTTCCACCGAGTATCAAATGACACATTCGTATTGAGACAAAATGAAATCTACGGTTCTGCGTTATTTATTAGTGCATATTTACTTTTTTTAAATTAAATATTTTTTTATATATACTCTATGTTTTAGTAATTAGATACAATGAGTACTTCACGAAAATACCTGAATTGAACTCAAAAAAGAAAAGTGGTTGAACAAAAGAGAGGGAGAAAAAATTTTTTAAAGAAAAATATTTTGATCCACATCCAAAAACGTATGCATGCATAACAGAAGCACTAGTTACTGAAAAAATTGAGCAGCTGAGCATTACGGCCATCAATATTTCGTCAGATACTGAAGGTTCAAATTTAGAATCAGTCCAAATAGTTTCCAGTGACAGTTTTAATTTAAAATAGCCAATTAAATGGCACTATTGAAAAAGAACTGGTCCATATGTAAGTCTCTACGTGGTCTTGGTTTTCCAAAGATGTATTGATGTATGGAGATTTAGTGAGACGTATTAAAAAAAGATTACTGCAACTGGTGAACATATAATTGATTTCCGAAATTGGATCATAAAGGAAATTTTCTCACTCTTGTTTAGATCTATTATTTTAGCAAGAAGTGTATTATATCATTAAGCGTGTGTCGATTTTTTTGTCCTTCTGATTTTAGTTTGAAACATAATGTATCCAATATAAAAGACGAGTTTAAGAAATTGGATATATGTTTTTTGTTTCTTCCTAGTATTAGAAAAGAAAGTGAAATTGAGGGTACAATATAAATGTCAGAAATTTGATAATCATTATTATCATAACAAACACAAATATAAACCAGTTCTTAAGTGGCAACGTGGTAATCTTTGGATATTCCTGGAAATCTTTGGAGTTCTTTGTGGTGATTTTTGGTAGTCTTGGAAGTCTCTGTACACCATAATAGTTTACCCCTCGATTCCTTTGTTTATTTTACGTTATTTCTTTTATGTCAAAGTCCCTAGATACTGAATCTGTCTGTTTGTTTGTTCGCGGCATAACCAGTTGACTTGAATTTTGGTCAAAAATTAAGGGTCACATGGAAATAACCTTTTTGGTATAAATACAGTATGGCGAAACAAAATGGCAGCCTAGTGAAATATTAAAAAAATTATTATTAAAAAACTGTTTATCCAATTTACCTCAAATTTTGCACAAAAATCAAATATTACTACATCAACTGGTAAAATTTTGGTAGGAATCCAAAATTGCGAAAGAAAATTGCGGCTTAATAAAATATTCAAAAATGAAAAAACTACATAATAGATTGATTTCAAATTTTGTGCAACAATTAATTGTGGTATATAGATGAACTGGTAAAATGGAGGTACAAATTCAAGAAAATTTTTATCGTGAAAAAAATCCCCCTCGAGGGTTATACATATCTTCATGTTTTAGCGTCCCCAGATGTCAAAAATATATTTTCTCATTCCATCGGTCTGTTGGCTGACTGACAGTTCGCAGCGTAGCTAAAAAACTGCTTACCGGTAATATTTTTGTACGAATCCAAGACAGCAAAACAAAATGACGGTATAATAAAATATTTAAAAAATCAGCCTAAAAAACTATTTATTAGAATAATTTCAAATTTTGTGCAAGCATTAAGTGTGGCATAAAGATAAATTGTAAAATTGTGGTACGAATTCAGATGGTGACCAAGTAAGTTGTTTAAAAAAATTCTTATTCAAGTGACTCCAATGTTGATGTAAAGGGATAAAATGAAGAAGCAAAATGGTAGCCCATAAAAAAATCTGTGTAGTGTTCATTATTCTTTTAAAATTTAAAATTTATTTTAAATTATGTCCAAAAATCAAGTGTGGCATAGGTAAAAACTGGTAAAACAATGGTAGGAATCCAATATGGTGAAACAAACTGGTGTCCAATAAAAATATATGAAAAGACAGTATATATGTGTTTTTAAATGACTATGTGCGGAAATGAATTGGGTCACACTTCACTATTCGTAATAAAAGAAAAAAATCATAGTGAGGGAATTTCTGGGTAAAGGAAATTTACCGATTTTTTTTTAATTATAAAAAGGTTTCATCTGCATAATAATATTTTAGTTTAATCCGTTAATTTGCGTAGCGCCTGTGTATATGCAAATAGATGCGACCCAGAATAGTTGCACGTTGTTTCCCCATTTCAAACGCAATACCGCAAAAGAAATGTTTAAATTGTATTGTAAAGATGTTTCCTAGATCTGAACAATACGATACAAGTAAACATAACAGTTTTGATTCGTTATCATCACGTTTAAGGAAGCATTTTGCTCGGTGTTTTCGCGATATCTATCTCCACGCGTTCCCAAGATAATTAGGGCCATTCTGGCCAGGAATTTCGAACAATGGCTCTGGAGGCCGCTTGGTGACACGGGCAGCACATGATCACCCACACGACAAGCCGCGGACGGTCGTTGGAATGCGGCACGAGCGCACTATTGTCAATTCCATTGGCGGGGTCCATCAAAACAATGCCGCTGTGAAATTTTTAAAATAGATTTTGGTTTGCTCTAAAGTAGCTGCCGTATATACACATAATTGGCTCCCATAATAAAAAAATAACAAGGACGAACGTCAAATCAATAAAACATAAACATAAATATATTACTTATATTAATGCGGTATTGTTTATTGTCTTTTTACTTCCCTCGTAAAAGAAAAATTTTGCAATCGTGAAATAATTACCCTCCGAGGTTTTTTCAGACCTTTACGTTTCAAGGTCGCTAGATCTCGAAAAACATGTTGTCTGTTGGTCTGTTGCTCTGTCTGTCGAACTGTCTGTCAATCGGTTTCTCTGCCGGTCTATCTGTCTATCGATCTTTCTGTCTATCGGTCTGTCTGCTGCCGGTCTGTTTATCTCTCTGTCTGTCTGTTCGTGGCATAGCTAAAAAACTACTCACTGACTTCAATTTTTGGTAAAAACTTGAGGGTCAAGTGGGGATGACCTGGTAAAATTTTGTAAAAATCCAATATGACGAAACAAAATGGGGGTCTAGTGAAATGTTAAAAAAAAATTACTATAAAGAAACTATTTATCTACTTTACCTCAAATATTGCACAAAAATTAAGTATTATTCAAGATGGCTAAACAAAATATTTAAAAATTCAGCTTAAATTATGTGCAAGTATTAATTGCAAGAACTGATAGGTATTGCATAAACTGATACAATTTTGGTACAAATTCAAAATGGTGAAACAAAATGGCGTCCAAATAAAATTTTTGTAATCGTGAAAAAGAATTACCCTCCCAGATTTTACATTTCTTCATGTGTTAGCGTCTCTAGATGCTAAAAATATGTATTCTCAATTCCATCGATCTGTCTGTTGGTCTGTCTGTCTGTCCGTTCGAGGCGTTGCTAAAAAGAACTACTTACCCGATTGACTTCAAGTTATCAAAAATTAGGGATTAGATTAAACCTGATAATATTTTGGTAAAAATCCAATGTGGCGGAACAAAGTGACGGCTTAATGAAATGCTAGAAAAGTTATTACTGAAAAACTAAATCCATTTTAGTTCTAATTCTGCACAAAAATCAAGTGTTACATAGGAATGAACTGGTAACATTTTGGTACAAATTCAAGGTAGCAAATGTTTAGAAGATAAACTGCGAAATTGTGGTACGAATGCAAGATGGGGAAACAAAATGTCGGCTATACAAAATATTTAAACAATCAACTTAAAAAAAAACATCTTATTTAACTGACTAAATTTTGCAAAAAAAATATGTTATAAAGATAAATTGATACGAATTCAACATGACGGAATGAAAAGGCAGTATTAAAAAATCAGTGTAAAAACTACTCATTTAAATTATTTCCAAAAATCAAGTGTGGCATAGGTAGTAAAATATTGGTACGAATCCAATATGGTGTGTAGGTGACTAATTGGCAAATATTTCCTGGATATTAACGTAAATGGGTTTTCTTGTTGTTATGTTATTTGAAAAACTAAATCCATTTTACTAATTCTGCACAAAAATCAAGTGTTGTTAACATGTATAAATTCAAGGTAGCAAATGTTTAGAAGATAAACTGCGAAATTGTGGTACGAATTCAAGATGGGGAAATAAAATGTCGGCTATACAAAATATTTAAACAATCAACTTAAAAAAAAAACATCTTATTTAACTGACTAAATTTTGCAAAAAAAATATATTATAAAGATAAATTGATACGAATTCAACATGACGGAATGAAAAGGCAGTATTAAAAAATCAGTGTAAAAACTACTCATTTAATTTATTTTAAATTATTTCCAAAAATCAAGTGTGGCATAGGTAGTAAAATATTGGTACGAATCCAATATGGTGTGTAGGTGACTAATTGGCAAATATTTCCTGGATATTAACGTAAATGGTTTTCGTTAACAAACCTCTTGTTATGTTATAGTAGTGTATTATTTGAGGTTAGGGCCCAGTAAAAAAAAGTCAATTTTTAAGTAGTCGACGTTTCGCAACTTTATATATATATATATATATATATATATATATATATATATATATATATATATATATATCCTGCATGAACCCCCATATTCTACCTAAATTCTATGCATGCATCCTGCATGAAACTCATATTATCAGTCCTTACCTATTACCTGGTAGGCAGATATTTTCCTGATATTAAGTTTCTGAATGGTTTTCGTTAACGATCGTCTTGTTTTTATATTAGAGTGGTGTATTATTTGGGGTTGGGATACGGTAAAAAAAAACTAAAGTATGTTTTAAATTGTCGACGTTTCGCAACTTTATTGTTGCATTCCCAGGACACCTATATAGATTTTATATCCTGCTTGAAACCCGTATTATCATTCTTTACCTACTATTTCACTTCCATATGGCGCATAAAATACTCGAGACAAAAAAAGATCGTTGTAATTTTGTAATCCGTATCCATAACTATCGATGTTCTCGCTATCTATCAATATTATCAGCTACCTATCGATATCTGTCTTCATTATTGCACACCTATCGGTTCTTGTCAATACCTATCTATTTATCGATATTTTTTTATTTAGCTATTGTTATTCGATATCACACGCCACTGATCTGTCGATATAAATATTTTTTATAGGCCCAATACTTAAAAAAAAAACTTTTCATTCAAAGTGTCTTGATGAACCAAATTTTTTTTAGGTTATTATTACTTACTCAGCTGTTTATTAGACATTTTAAATTTTACGCCATATCTTACAAAATGAATATATTTTAAATAATATGATGGTTTATTGCTAGAGAACGAGTGTGTGATCAAAACCACGTAGAAATCCTTTTACCTTAAAACTGATTTGATTTTTTCATTTAGTGTAGTTGTTTGTCTTTTCGCGAATTAACATAAATCTAGTTATAGAGCTTTTTATAATCATTGCAGTTATTTAAGAAGAATCGTACGGCAGAGAATTAGAGGCGTTATAAAAATTAACGTATGTTTACCTTACCTCAAGTTAGAAGGGATTAAAAACAATTTTTAAGTAACACTTTGAAAATATTTTCAAACACTTACTTGGGGTAAGTGTTGTTTCTTTATCTAATACCTTTTTCAATAATATATTTTGAAATGTTTCTGACTGCAGGGAGATAATTAATTTTTACAATAATAATTTGCTAAATAGAAATAACACATTTTCTTTTATATTAATGGATATTGCAAAAGTTAATATTACATTAGATTACATAAGAACAAATGCAAGAGCAAATGGCACCACTAGTGTGCAAATGCTAAAATATTGTAGCCCTTTGTATGATAGGTAATTATTGTATTAAAATTCGCTGTTTTCCGGATCAATGGAAAATATCAATTTGTAAGCCTAGCACCTAATAATTATTGTCCAATCCAAAGAATTTTAATGATCTCAGAATTATTAGCATTTTGCCCGGAATATCAAAAATATTTGAAAACATTTTATATATTCGGCTAAATACATGCTGCAATACTAAAAAGTTGCTTCCAATTTAAACAAAATGAATTTAGAAAAGAATTCAGTGCGGCCACTGTTTTAGCAAACGTAAAATATGACTTGGTTAAAGCATTGGACGATGGGCAATGTAGTATTTTAGTCCTGTTAGATTTTTGTAAATTTATTTTGCGATTATTATTAGCAAAACTTAAATAGTATAGCTATAACAGGACTACTTAAACATAATTAGCTCTTAGTTGTTGATCTATATAGATTTCAAAGAATATATTTGATAATAATTAATATTCTGATAAAATGCCGGTCTTATTGGGTGTGTCATAAGGTTTTATTTTAGAACCCTTATTGTTTATAATATATACAACTGATTTATTAAATTCAGTTAAGTATTTGTGGTTTTCTAGCCTATGCTGATGACACTGAGATATATTTTGATTTCGACAATGAAGGATTTTTATTGGCATGTAATAAAATGGAATTTATATATGTTAATGATTTTTTCTCAATCACATTGCTTTAACTTGAATCCTGCTAAGTCATCAATTAGGCTATATGGTAGTAAATATTGGGTGTGTTAATTGATTCCGAATTAAATCAAGAATAACACAATTAATTCAAAAATAATGTTTTAAGTTAGAAATGTTATGTAGTCACAGTTACAGTTAAAATTTAACATGTTTTGCGTGTCCTTTGTATTATCTAACTTCAACTATTGTGATTGTATGTATACAAGGGCCTTCTCTAGACAATTTGGATAAATAACGCATTCAAAAAATTTAAACTACAAATTGCAGATTTATTTACGCATGGTTTAAGAAAATATGATTATATAACATTTACTTTGATATCTAAATTAATCTTACTTTCAAACATTCATACCATGATGTTCGCGACGTAATCACTAACAAGCAGACTAACTTTGTTCGTTCCAGAAATGGATTACGTATTATAATGAAGTGAAATGTTTTTAATTTGATGTCAGGGGCATGTATTTGTCTCAGTGTAACGTTATGAATATTCCATTTTTAGATTATGATATTGACTATCTTCCTAATTTATATTTTTATAATTTTATTCAGTTTATTTGATGTGTTTCATAAAACGTAAGTGCTTAAAACCCTCAGTGAGCTGCTGTTCAGTAAAGTAGTCTTTTCTGACTACTCTGCGCTGGGGCTTATCTGGAAATAACATTTTTTCCTACTTTATGTGCATAAAATGTTTTTTTTTTTTTAATAAAAGACATCTTTATTTACTTACGCAAGGTCCAAATGCAGCTGACTACTATGGAATACAGTAAAATTATTCAATCGGTATGTATAATATGAATAAATATTGTTCTCAATAATTTATTGTTGGCATTGTGAAGAGTACATTTATTGGGTTGCTTCAACTAGTCCAGATTTCACTTCAGTGCCAACTCCAAAAGAATAAAGTAGGCAGTCACCTGTTCCTCCCCAATATATAATTTATTGATGCGAGATTTAAAGTCTTACTGATTAGGTGAAAATGAAAAAAGCCTTTGCTGTTATAAAATCGAGACACTCTGGGAATATAGGAGCAGACAAAATGGGCATGGCTGAAGAAAGTATAATGAATGCAAAATACATGGGGGTAATTGCAAGTGAGAGACAAATTGCTCATGATTCGATAGTGTTTTATGAAACAAACTTCCTTGTGATATTTAAACCATCAATCAGACGAATCACTCTTCTTTTGTTAAATTCAAGAAAGTTAACAGTTGAAAAAGATGCTGCTCCCCATCTTCTCTTGGGAGCGTGACAGTATGCTCGTCCGTGGTCAAAGGATATCCATAGGGCGGAGTTCTTTCTCCGCTCTTGTGGTGTCTGGTTGTGGATGGGCTGCTTCATACTCTCAACGAGAACGAAGTGTATACTCAAAGCTACGCTGATGATCTTGCCATAACAGTAATAGGCAAGTTCCCAAACAAAATTATAAGGCTCATGCAGAGGGCTTTGGCAATGGTGGAAAAGTGATGCCAAAAACACGATCTGTCTGTTAATCCGGATAAGACCGAAATGGTACCATTTACACACAAAAGGAAAGTGGAATTTGAGAGGCTCAACCTCTTTGGAAAAGAGTTGAGATCTTCCGGGTCGGTAAAATATCTTAATAGACTCCCGACTGACCTGGAGGGATCATATCGAAAGGATTACAAAAAGGACCACAGCGTGTCTGTGGGCGTGCAGACGGTCCTTCGGATCAATTTGGGGTCTAAAACCTCGTATTGTGCATTGGCTTTACACGTCAGTGATAAGGCCACTAATCACTTATGGCGCTCTTGTGTGGTGGCCCGCCACTCGCAGAACGACAAACAGGAGGAAGCTTGACAAGCTCCAGAGACTTGCCTGTTTGGGCATAACTGGAGCCATAAGAACCACACCGACCCGATCTATGGAGGCCATTCTGCACTTGCGTGTAGAAGAAGAGGCTCGAAAGGCTTCTGTTCGTTTAAACGACTGGGGTCGTTGGATACACAGAGACCGGAATTTTGGGCATACGCGAGTCTGTACCGAACTGATCAGATCTGACCCTCTCCTAGCCAGGAGAGATGACATTATTCCGGTCTCAATTGCCTCTAAAAGATTTTGTGTAATTGTTCCTGAGAGGAACCGGAGGGCCTTGTCTGGTTTACAGGCTCTCTAATGAAGAAGGGATCTGGGGCGGGAATCTAGGGGAGGAACCCAGGGCAAGAATTAGTCTTGCTCTTGGACGGTATGCGATTGTATATCAGGCTGAGATTACAGCATATAGGAAAACCTTACCAGAGGAGATTACGACAAGCATATCTATATATGCTGTGATAGCCAAGCCGTGATTAAGGCTCTGTCCTCGAACAGGGTCAATTCGCTACTAACAATTGAATGTAGGAGAGCCCTAGAGAGGATATGTAAGTCCAATAGGGTTAGCCTCATTTGGGCCATCAGGGCATTGGGGGTAATGAGGAATCGGATCAGCTGGCTCGGGAAGATAGCAACACTGCTTTCACTAACCCGGAACCTGCTCTTGGAATTGCTCCTTCAGCTGTCATGGCTAGGATTAAGAATCGCACTGTCGAGGAATTCCGTGCTGAATGGCACGAGCTAGCAGAACTCAGACAGTCTAAAGTCTTCATATCAGGCCCCTATTATAGCAGTTCTGAGTCTAATAGACTTCTAAATCTAAATAGAGGCCAACTTAGAACCGCTACCGGGATCATTACTGGACACTGGCTGGTGAAATATTACCTGCATAAGATCGGATTGCATAAGACAGGCCCTGTGCTGAGGCAGATGAAACTACCGGGCATCTAGTCTGTCGATTTGATGCTTTAGTCAACGCCAGACTGATTTGCTTCGGTGACACCTATGTGGAACCCGAGCTTGTGGGACCTGCACGACCTTAAAGGGTCCTTTCCTTTCTATAAAGGAGTGGGCTCTTGGCCTGACACGCTTACTTGAGTGGATAGCACAATGGGCCCCAGTGTGCCTATGTGCTACCCGTGTCGGGCTCCCCATCTATGTCTATATCAGAGAAAAAGACTCAAGATTGGGGGTGATTTATGATGGGTAAAGTGTATACAAGTTACCAGAAGAGAAATGTCTTTAAGCTCGACCAATGAAACTTCTTTAGCAGACTCCCGTGGCAATTAAGGCGATTAAAAACAATACCAATTAGGTTAAATGGAGCTTGGTTTTAGGGATTTTAGCATTCATTTGAATTGCTTGTGTTTTTGGAGAATAATTTGTGAAATAATTAACAGGATTTAAAAGATCAGTATTGATATATTTTGTATTCTCTTACTCAAATTGAAAGTAGGGATATAGTGCCGCAGTTAAAAGGAAGAATATCGTATTATTTTTAAGAACAGGCTGTACACGAGCAACTTGGAATAACCAGGTAAAGATAAGATCCAGTTTAGAGTGGCATTTTTTAAGGATAGCGCGGAAATACTGTCAAGACTGGAGAACTTTTTAGTATGAGGTATCGAGAGGCCTGAGTATACGCCAGACCTCTATAACTCTCTCGTGCATATTGTTAGGCAATAGCGGTACTGGTGGAGGGAGAAAATAGGGAGGAGCGATTAGAGTAGAATTTGAAACCAATAGTTTTGCAAAAATTGATTTCTGTTTTAGGCGTGGAAATGATTTCATCACCAGTGTTTTTAATAAGCGACCAAAAGAATTACGAAGTAGCAAACATTTGGTGTTAAAAACTATGCGATTTTAATGAGTTCGCTTTATTTTTAGCCTGTCGATTTCTGAAGTGAGAGTCCTAAAGAAATTGCTATGAGTACGGGTTGTATTAGAGATAGCAAATTTGGAAAGGATCAGTGGATGAGAAACAAACAGGATTCCAATAAAAGAACTAGTAATAATCCCGAAACCCGAAAATGCTAAATAATACGAGGTGGGAGAGAAAACAACGATTTTTTGATGATCTTGGTGAGAGATCAAAAGATACCTTAAAACAACAAAACAAGCAAAATATATAAAACTGGTACATAAATTACATAATTAGACAAACATTAAAGCGAGGTTATGTCTTCCAAAAACTTTTGTTCATAGTAAGGATCGAACTCTAACGTTTTGTTCCCAGATAATGTACGTTACAAAACCATAGACTACTCAGCTACCGTTCTACTGAACTAATGATGCGAGGTGTGGGATTTTTGTTTAGTACCTAATTTAAATCATTAAAAATCCATCTTTTCTAGTAGGTCTAATTTTCGATCCCTCGGACATTCATGTAAAAGAAAAACATTTTTTGGTACAGCAAAATTATGGCTCGTTGAAAGTAAGTGACAAGACGCAAAGGCTGATCTAGTTTCAGTCACATCTGAGTTCTTATATTTATTAACAAGGCTCAAGTGTTCCTGGCCTTTGGTCGATATGTTTCTCCCCGACTGGCCGGCGTAAACAGCAGAGCAATCTCTACAGCTCAACGAGTATACTTCGTATTTGGGAAGTTTTTCACTGTAATCTTAAGGTTTAATTAGGTGGTGTTTTATAGTATTAGTTGTTTTAAAAGCTATAGAAAGGTTAAGATTTTTTTAAATTTAGCTAGGTAGGGATATGTTGGCGAAATAAGTTAGGCAACCATATGTGTTGGTAGACCCGTTTGATTTGGGGTGCAGTACATAATAAGAAAGTTTGTATTTATTAAAAAATGTATAAAATAATTTATTGAGGAAATAGTCAGGGCAACCATTGTTAACAGCAATTTGTTTTATTATTCCTAATTCCTTGTTAAACGCATCTCTGGACAAAAGGAGTTTAAAGAGTCTATAGAGAAATGAATTAAAGGTAGCAAGTTTGTGTATATGTGGAGAGTTAGAAGAAAATTGATTTCTTTCAATATATCTCAAAATTAATTTGGTTGTTTTTACAGGTAAGTTAAAGATCCAAGAAGGGCAATTTTCCATCCACTTCCTTTTCCAAAATAAAAGATATCTTATTATATATCGAATTAACGAAATCCAATAACTCAATTCCTGTTCATTTCCGTGTGCTTTTATATATTTTACATGTTTTTGTTGTTTTAAGGTTGGCCTTTTTTAATTCTAAATTTATTAAATATGTTACTATAAGGTTCTTAATGCATTTTAAATCTGATGATGCCCGTTTGTTTGGCGAAACACGTGTAATCCCAGCTTTTTCACTATACTAAACCACTTGACTGAAACCGAGATATGGTTTTTCTCTACTGCAATTAAACAAATCTATATTTAGTCATTTAAACAATCTAAAGCTAAATCAATATTAGTATTAATCCGGCAAGTTCCAGTTTAAACGCCCAGCAATTTATAGTTTTGCAAACTAGTATTTCGTTTTCTATTGAAATTTCTTCTGTTAAAAGATTATACCACAGAAATTGCTCATTACCTCAACCGTGCTATTCGTGCTTCTAAATCATTAATAAAATTATTGCACCAGCGTTAAAAAAAGAAATGCTATAGATAGACGAAAATGACCGCAAGTAATAGTTATTGTGATCCGGCAAAAATCTAGGTCTAGGAGAATTGCATTAAGTTCTACAATTAGAAGTGACAACAATTATAAATATTTTACAGGATTTTAATAATTAAACATTTCTTTCTTTAATAAATAAATTAGATATTTTTAGCTGAACTTTAAAAAGATCAATCAATTAGGAATTACTTTCAAATATTTTTATTTCATATTTATATGTATACATTCTCGAATCAGATTTGGTTTTTAATAACGTAGGAAGTGGTTTAGTTGGTAGTCATTATTTTTGTATCATATCTCTTAAAGTACCATATTTAAACTTTAGGATAGATGTAAAAGTTTGGTGTTGACTTTAGTCCCTTCCGTTTTTTTGTTGTCTTTTCTTTTATGTATTCCTTGTATTTTTTTTAATGTCTTGTTAAGGGATAATTGTTTTTAACTAGTTGTATATTTAGAGCAATTTGCTATTTGTTTTAATGTAAATTCAGTCTCCCTTAAAAAAAGTAGGTAAATTTCCTTACGGAATTTCCCGCAGTATAAATATTTCCTGTATAGTGAAGTATGACCCGTTTTAGTTCTGCACATAGTCATTTATTAACGTATATACAGGGAGTAACAAAAGTAAGGAAACGTCGAAATATCTCAGGTACCGCTTACCTGAATTTCCATCCAATGGCGAGTACTAATAAGAGTCTAATATCCATAATTTAATGAAATGAAAATTTTTTATGAAAATACCTGCACTACAAAAATGGATTATTTAACAGAAATCTAATGCGAAACCTGCAAGATATATCCTAACAGCAATCCAATAATTAAATCTACCGTAAGGAAAATTAACAAAAAATTGGTGAAACTGGAAAGATAAAAGATGCTGTACGTTTTAGCAGACCGGAAAGCACAATAATTCCTCATCTACCAAAACACTAGCAAGAGGAAACAGCTTCTCAACTTTAAAAGTAAGTTGTAAAAAACAACGGAAAGAATACAATTCAAAAAAGAAGTACCTAATAGAGCAAACAATAAATTAATGAAACTAAGTAAGGTTTTTAAAATGTTCTCCATTTACTTCCTGACAATAGATTAAAAAGAATACCAGCCTCCTTTAAATCCGCGAAGTTATTGGGCTTAGTTTTATACACCACATTTTTAAGGTGTTCCCACAAAAAGTAGTCGGGGGGCGTCAAGTCCGGAAACCGAGGTGGCCACTCTATTCTTACATAAAGAACGGACCGATTATTTTTGAACTCTTTATACCACACCACATTTATCTTTTGGGGAAATTGGGTATCATTTTCACGTATCCAATGTGGATTTCCCTGGTCCAATATCGAAAATTATGCCTTTTAATTAAAAAAAAAGTTGCTTCATCAGAAAAAATAATTTAATTGACAAAGTTTAGATTGGTATTGGAACGTTCCATCATGATTTCATAAAATTCCCAGCGCCTGTCGTGATCATCCTCAGAGAGTACTTGCACCAAAGTTATTTTGTATGGTTGAAATGTTTCGGTTTTTAGAAATCGGCCTACGGACATGTGTAAGACCTCATTTTCTTTTACTAATGTTCTGGTAGATAGGTTCAGAGCCTTATCACCATCTATTGCGTTTTTAGGTTTGCTAGAACGTACAGCATGTATTACCTTTTCAGTTTTACGAAATTTTTTGTTAATTTTATATACGGTAGATTTAGTTATTGAATTTCTATTAGGATATTTCTCATTAAAAGTGTTACAAACATCTCGCAGATTTCGCATTCTATCCCCATAAACCAGTATAATTAAAATTGCAATTATTTGTGTTTCAGTTAAACAATCCATTTTTGTGAAACAACAAAACTGACATTGTTAAACACATCAGGTAACCTTTTGTGCACAGGTATTTTAATAAAAGATAATCCATTAAATTATGGATATTAGTGTGCTCTTAATAAAAAGTATTGAGAATTTTACGCAGATTTTAAAAAAGTAATATAATAAATAGTATTCTATTAAAAAAGTTCCTTTCATAACAGAAAAACGGTAAACTTGCAGCAATGCTCGACATTGAATCCGTCCTAACTTCATACCTAGATGTAAATATTTTCATTAAATTCAGGTTAGCCGTACCTAAGATATTTTGCCGTTTCCTACTTTTGTTAGACGCTGTATAAATTGCTTTTTTTTATTGTTGAAAACAAAAGAAAACATTTAGGAGACAATTTCCAGTTAGACTTCTTTACAGATTGTTTTAGGTTGTCTACAACGTTATTAAATCTGCAAAAAAAAGAAACCAATTTCATGGTCAAATATACAAGGTAGTCTGTTAAAAATATAAACGGTTTTTTGCACGCTTTTTTGTAACACCTTGTATATCCCTAAAACATTCGTTGAATAAAAATGTCAACCTTATTGGAACTCCCAAACAACTAGAACTTCAACTTTTTTTTATCATTTCTGTTAAAATAAAAAATGTTTTTATGATAAAGTGGTAAGAAATGTTTTGCTACAATAATAAGGGTTTAACGTTTCGTTACGTTATTTAATAAAAATTCAAAAAGATATAGATTTAAAAAAATTTTAGCTTTGTGCTGACAGTGTTTATACAAAATATACATTCATTTCCGTTTGCGACGTTTAATGTATAATTTTAAATCAACCACTGTCCTTAAAAATGCAAATCTGACGTAACTCGGTTACCTTTTTTTAAGTTATACTAACATAAATATTATAAGGAAATGGAATTTTACCTAACATTTAAGCAATTTATTAGGCCACCTTTTTATTCCACCATAATGGATTTACACAAAAATTGTACCAGTTTATGCTTATATTATAGTTTATTTTTGCGCAAATTTGGAAGTCGTTTCGATAAGTAATTTCTTAATTATGTTTTTTTTACATTTTTTAACGCCACCATCTTATTCTGCCATAATGTATTTTTACCAAAATGTAACTCTGCCGTCCCTGATAACCCGTGATTTTTGACCAAAATTTGAAGTCAATGGAATAATTAGTTTTTAAGCTAAACCGCTTACAGACAAACGGACCGACAAACTGATGGAAATAGAACTGTAAACATCTCAGAGGGGGACTCTTTCAGCATTACAATACTTCTCTCTTACTAGCGAAGGAATATGATCCTTTTCACTTTTGTTATGTTTTTTACTGTTTTAATGTTTAGCGGTACTATTTAAAGCTAAAATTGCTTCCGAGTCCATCAATCAAAATTCTCGACTATGCGAATCAGTCAATCACATTAAATTAATAAAAGCATTGGCAAAAAAATTGAAAATAATGAATTAAACTATTATGCTGATTATTAAAAAGGTTCATAGTAGAAATACATGGTATATTCAAAGGGTTTTATTTACACCCATTGTAATTCACTATAGAGCTTTATCCCTTCGTTGTTTGGGAAATAAATACCAAAAGGGTGTTTCTCCTTGGTGAAAGTCTCTAATAGAGTTACTGTTCTCGAGCTATCTCCGTGTCAAAGTTTTCAATAATTATTGTGATATACCAATATCAAAGCCTAGATTACAAAAATAATTCTACCAGCTCTGGTCAAGATTCCATTCGGTATATTTATATGATAGCTTTAAGATTTTTATTTTTATTATAGTTTCGGCCTAAGGAATTAGGTTTAATATATAAAATATTCTTATAACATGAAGTGACACCACAGTATATGTATTATATTATAGGTAACTGATTTCGGCCACAGTGACCATCATCATAACTTTTTTGCTATATTTGTACGCAATATGTATCTTTTAAACAATTATTGTCTAATGTCTGATGGTAAACTCTGCGATTGTATCTGGTTACCCATATCGTAATATATGTATACTGTTTATTTCTTAGTATATTTTCTATACTTATACGGTGGTTTACGAACGTAATAGCCAAATATATCATGTCGAAAATATTTTTAAATATTTAGGTTCTACCATTTATCCTACACATATCGTGATACTTCTATAAGCAAGAACTCATTGGATTGCATTTAACTCTGTGCTATCTCTACCGTGGATGAATTAATACACGCCGATCGAAATAGGTAGTGAGTCACGAACTTGGATAGCAGAACATTTTTTAACTTTTTTTGTGGTTATTGGTTACCGATAGGTCGATGGAATTAATAGGTTATGGCCAGTGATCAAACGTCCTTTGTGTTTTTCAATTCCATAAAGTTTTTTTTTCATTCTTCGCTAAGAATAAAGAAACATTCTTGGGATCCTAAATGTCAACATATTTGGCTGTGTTAATAACTTTAAATCGATTGTGGTGCAATAAGTTTTAGCGTTGATTGAAAGAACTTTAATCAACGATTTTAGTATGTCCCATTTTCTATTCTCCTTTTTTGGTTAGTGTATTTTTTTTCTTTTTTTTTTGGGTAATACTAAGTACTAACTGTTATAATTGGAATGTGATATCTAAATCCGAAGACGATATATTAAATTGTTTTATAATTCTGAACAAACCATAGTTACACCCTCAATAAAGCTTGCTGTTATGTAAATTGTACTATACTTATAAGAAACCGAGTGGTTGTGCTATGTACTATTTAAGAAAGATCTTTGATTATTATAATACTTTAGTTGACGTTTTAGTTAATATTTCCAGTTTTTTACCATCAGAACTAACGAAAGTTTAGAATTAACAAACTTACATCTCCTTCTCTAGTCTTAGGCCTAATAAACTGACAACTTACCTACATTTTCTATGCTTTTAAAATACAGGATTAGCTTTGCACTGCAGAGGAAATATTGTAATAGTAAAAAAATTAGACAAAGAAATTACAAGATAAGAAACAAAAAACTAAAAAATAATAAAAGTAAATAGAAAAAGTTAAAACAAATAATTATCAAATAGCTTCAAAAATTCAATTACTCTAGAAAAATTTAGGGAGTATCAAAACAAACTGCAATTTAATAGGACAACAATATCAAACTAAAGCAACAAACATTTTCAAATTCATCAGAAAATTCAGTAAACTAAACAAAAATAAAAAGTAATGTGATTTATAAAATTCAATAGCATACCAACCATCAAAGAAACATATTAGGAACTGAGCGACAGACAATACATTTAGCAAATAACGGAAATGCCATAGACGGTAAAAAAAATTGCTGAAAACAAATGTTTGCTGATATTGTATGTATATAATGCAGATTAGTCTACATGTTGACAGACGCAATTTTTTAAATTATTTCTTATTTAATGCTTATTTATATATTGCTTACGTTGTGAAAAACCAGGAGAGTAGTTTCAAACAATTTCGATCCCAACAAATAATTTCTTTAGTTTAAAATATCGGTATATTTCTTTTACCCGGAACCTGGTTATCAATACTTACTTTACAACACATATATATATACTGTCTTTTCAAACATTATTATTGGGTGCTACACTTGATTTATGGGCATAATTTAAAGTAAATTGATTGTTGATTTTTTTAGACATTTTACTTGGCCTCCATTTTGTTCTGCCATGTTAAATTCGTACCACAATTTTACCAGTTTACCGCTATATCACATCATTTAATGCTTACACAAAATTTAAAATTAATCTAATAATTAGTTTTTCAGGCTGATGTTTTAAATACTTTATTAGGCCCCATTTTGTTTTGTCATCTTGGATTCGTACCGAAATGTTACCGATTCAAATGCACACTCGGTTTTTTTACAAAATTTGAGGTAAATTGGATGTTTTCTAGTTTTTTTTACATTTCACTAGGCTGTCATTTTGTTCTGCCGTTTTGGTATTTTATCAAAATATTACCAGGTCATCCTTGTATCACCCTTATTTTTTGACCAAAATTTGAAGACAATCGGGTAAGTGTTTTTTTAGCTATACCGCGAGCTGACAGACAGACAGGGCGAATTTTTTTTCGCATCTACCGACCCTAAAACGTGAAGATCGGCAAAAACTTAAGAGGGTGATTTTTTCACAATTACAATACTTCCCTTTTACGAGGGAAGTAAAAACAAACAAGCTGATAGATTGTTCAGGAAATCCTGCTTCTGGCCCATAAGCAGCATCATTACCTATTTTATAGAAATATGTTATGGTATCTCCTGTTTGTGGCAGTGGTAAGACACTTACCTTTCGATCCTTCCGATCTGAAAGCGTTGGTTGGAAACTTTAACTTTTTGAATACTAGGCGCGCCACGACAATACCTTTTGAAATGCCGTTAGTCGTTGGGATAAAAAAATGACGACTCTGTTCGTACACTTGGGGGTTGGCCGCGAACAGTACCAAGTACTCTTACTCAACAATTGAACATTAATATATGGCGGAAACATTTATTATCAGAAAAAACACCATGTATATGTATAAGTATATTATAAGGAAAAATTCTATATAAATATTTGTTTTTTAAAATTCACGTCCTTTTTGACATAAAAGTCACCAGAAACAAAATGCACAAACATTATCTTACTTAATTTTAGCACAGATCGATAGGGCTTTTTCTTCTGAATTCAAAAACATATAGATTTAAATAATATTTATCTTTTAAAGTTTCCAGGATTATTGACCTTAAATATTACCACAGCCTACTATTAGAATAGTAGATTATAGTGTAATTATTAAAACGCGAATATCTCAAAAACCGTAAAAGACAAATATGTATATATTATAATATTTTGAGACCAGGAGAAAAAGCTCTATCGATCTGAGCTAAAACGTTAAGAGGTTATGCACGAAAACGTTAATATCGGTGTCTTTTTTGGGTAAACCAGAAGTAAATTTTAGAAACGTAAATGTAGCCTAATATACAGGATATTTTTTTGGTAGAAGTGTAAACGAATAAACTTAAATAGTCCGTTTAAGTGGCCCACTCATCACTATATAATTGGGAACTATCTATCTATCTATACATCTTTTTGACATTGACATCTACATTATTTCGTTAAAATGGTGAATAATTGGATAAATAGTATATTATATTTATCTGAATAAAATTATATTGTTGTTGTGTAATTTATGAGAGGAAAACGTTTAATTTTTAAAGCTATTATTAATTATTTTTACACAGTATTTAAAAAAAATATATATATATATATATATATATATTTATATTAATAAGTAGTAGTTCTCAACAATTTAATTCATTAAATTTGGCATATTTTATGTTAAAAATTGGTAAATTTCCTTTACCCTTAACTTACTTCTTTATGAACATTACCTTTTGTTAGGAATAGTGAAGTATGACCCAATTTAGCACACAGCCATTTAGTAGGACATATATATTGTCTTTACAAATATTTTTATTCGGCGCCATTTTATTCCATCATATTGGATTCCTGCCAATATTTTACCAGTTTCTACCTACGTCTCACTTGATTTTTGGGCATAATTTAAAATAAATTCAATAAGTGGTTTTTACATTACCACACATCGCCAATTTGTTACGTGGCGCGTGTTGAATTCGTACTACATTTCATTTTTGATTTAAAGTCAATTGCATAAGACTTTTTACATTTTTTTTTTAAATTGTATGTGGTCATTTTGTTCCGCTATCTTGATTTCGTACCACAACTCTACGAGTTTATCTCTATATCACACTTAGTACCCGAGCAAAATTTTAAATTAATCCAATAAGTAGTGTTTTCAGGCTGATTGTTGTTGTTTTTTGTGCAAAATTTGAGGTAAATTAAATAATATTTTTTTAAGTTTCTCTGGTCCGCTATTTTATTCCGGCATATTGGACTTTTTCCAAAATATTAGCAGGTCATCCCCATATGGCCTTTAATTTTTGACCAAAATTTGAAGTCAATCGGGTAAGCTATGCCGTGAACTGACAGAGACAAAGACAAATCGACAGACGGACCGACGGAATTGATAAAACATATTTTGTGAGATCTAAAGACTCTAAAATGTGAAAATATTCAAAACCTGAGAGGATGAATTTTTTCACGATTACAAATATTATTTAACCGCCATTTTGTGCCGCCACGCGCCATCTTCAATTAGTACCACAGTTTTACTAGTTCGTCTGCATGCCACAATTATTTATGACACACAATTTGAAATCAATCCATTAAATAGTTTTTCAGGCCATCTTGAATTCGCACCAAAATTTTGCCAGTTGATTCCTACATAATACTTGATTTTTGTGCAAAATTTTACATAAATTGGATAAGTAGTTTTTTAATAATAATTTTTTTTTAATTTCTTTAGACCGCTATTTTGTTCTGTCAAATTAGATTTTTACGAATATGGTACCAGGTTGTCCTCATATGACCCTTAATTTTTCACCAAAATTTGAAGTCAATCAGTTGAATAGTTTTTTAGCTATGCCGCGAACAGTCAAACCGATCGATAGACAGACCGACGGAATTGAGAAAATGTTTTTCGGCATCTAGAGATCCTAAAAAGATCTGAAAAAATGTCGGAGGGTGGTTATTTCACAATTACAATACTTTCATATATAATCTATAGCAATGTTGCTTGTACCTTAACGCTGGGGAAAATGGCTACTAACCGTGGCCCGAATTATTTGTTTCCCGTTTTACTAAGTAATAGTTGTCGATTTCCGTAATCAAAAGCCTTAGACATATGGCAATACACCACTTCCGTAAAATTTTTTATTATTAAGGTGATTTGATATTGTATACTAATTTGCTAATTTAAGCAGACTTCATACTGACAGCTGCAGTTATGCTGCATTAACAATTAGTATCTTAGCCGACAAAACGTACATTATCGTGATTTCCTACCACAACTTTACCAATTTATCTCTATATCACACTTAGTGCTTGAACAAAATTTTAAATTAGTCCAATAAGTAGTGTTTTCGGGCTGATTGTTGTTGTTTTTTGTGCAAAATTTGAGGTAAAGCCGATAATTAGTTTTTTAAATAATATTTTTTTTAAGTTTCACTAGGCCGCCATCTTATTCCGGCATATTGGATTTTAACCAAAATTTTACCCAAGTTATCCCCATATGACCCTTAATTTTTGAACAATAATCAATAGGATAACTAGTTTTTAAGCTATGCCGTGAACTGACAAAGAAAAAGACAAACCGATAGGCGGACCGACGGAATTGATAAGACATATTTTTTAGCATAACTCTAAAATGTGAAAATATGTAAATCGTCGTAGGGTGATTTTTTTCACGATTACAAATATTATTTAACCGCCATTTTGTGCCGCCATCTTGAATTAGTACCACAGTGTTACTAGTTCATCTGCATGCCACAATTATTTATGACACAAATTTTGAAATCAATCCATTAAGTAGTTTTTAAGGCAAAATATTTGAATAATTTATTAAGCCTCCATTTTGTTCCACCATTTTGAATTCGTACCAAAAATTTTGACGTTGACTTCTACATGTGTTCAAAATTTGAGATAAATTGGATAAGTAGTTTTTTAATAATAAATTTTTTAACATTTCATTAGGCCGCCATTTTGTTTTGTCAAGTCAGACCGATAGACAGACAAACCGACGGAATTAAGAAAACATATTTTTCGGCATATAGAGATCCTAAAAAGATCTGAAAAAAATCTCGGAGGATGATTATTTCACGATTACAATACTTCTATATATAATGTATAACAATGTTGCAGTTATCTTAAGGCGGGGGAAAAGGGCTACTAACCGTGGCCCGAATTATTTGTTTCCAGTTTTACTAGGTGATAGTTGTCGACTTTCGTAATCATAAGCCTTAGACATGTGGCAATAAACCACTTCGGTAATTTTTTTTATTATAAAGGTGATTTGATATTGTATACTAATTTACTAATTTAAGCAGACCTAATACTGACAGCTGCAGTTATGCTGCATTAACAATTAGTATCTTAGCCGACAAAACGTACACTAAGCAGCATCGGTACTAGAAAAAAAATCCCGAAGCTGTTACATAATTCAAGAAAAACGTATGTCGTATACATAAAACATGGCGTGGTACCGGTACGTCACATAACAGTCTAGAGTCGCACGTAACTCTTCCCGAGATATTGTTATGTGCGAATAAAATAGAATGGACACGATAAAATGTCCATCGAAAGGCAGCCCACGCACGGATTCCCATAGATAGGCTTGCTTTTTATTCCTTTAACGAGCCCGATTTATGGGATTTTGATAAATTAATATGTAACATTAAATCTAAAATACATATTTTTTGCATTTCTAATTTCTAAGACTATCACGAAATAATAATTATCTGTCGGCAAAGTAGTTACTTACGGGGCTATGAAAAAGGAATGGCACTCCATTTCGCAGTAAACTTCAAAACAATAGGTTTTGCTTTCAGTATTATCTTAATATTAATAAATCATTATTTCGATGGGTTTTTGACGAAACATCGTAAGAGCCAAAAGTCACCTATTAGAGGAAACTGTATTTTTAAAAATATAAGTTTTAAAATTTGCAGAGATATTGTTGTTTTAACCGTTTAAAATAATAGTAATAAATGAAATCCTACATTTTCATGGTAAATTGTAACATGCGATATTCTGTCGTCACTCTTTTTGTAGCATTTGTATTTGCAAATAATGACCAAATTGTATTGGCGAATGCATGCTTAAGGCAGGGTGTGTGGTGAAAAATTGACATAAATTGTAAGCGATTGTTATTGTTAATTTTTACCCTCGTAAAGGGAAGTATTGTAATCGTAAAAAAATCACTCTCCGAGATTTTTTCAGGTCTTCTCGTTTCAAGGTCCCTAGATGACGAAAAACATGTTTTCTCAACTCCGTTGGTCTATCTGTATGGGGATGATCTGGTAACATTTGGGTAAAAATTCAAAAGGAGTAACAAAATGGTGGCCTAGTGAAATGTTAAAAATTATTATTAAAAAACTACTTATCCAATTTATCTCATATTTTGCACAAACATTATGTATTATATATTATTATCAACTGGTAACATTTTGGTACAAATCCATGATAGCAAAACAAAATAATAATAAAATATTTAAAAAATCAACCTCAAAATATTATTTATTAAATTAATTTCAATTTTTGTGCAAGAATTAAGTGTGATATAAAGGTAAATTGGTAAAGTTTTGGTACGAATTTAAGATGGTGAAACAAAATAACATTTTTTAAACATTTTATAAGACTTCCATTTTGTTCCACCGACTTGAATTCATACTAGAATGTTACCAATTGTGTTCTATATCTAGTTCTTGCCCAAAATTTTAAATTAGTCGATTAAGAAATTTTTCAGACTCAGTTAAAAACATGTAATTGAGTCGCCATTTTCTTTTGTCGTATTGAATTTGTATAAAATGTTTATCAAAATGTTAGCATCTTAACCTCACACGACCCCTCATTCTTGGCCAAAATTTTGAAGTGAATCTGATTAATGATTTTTTTATCTATGCTGCGAACAGATAGGCAAATAGACAAACAGACCGAAGGAATTGAGCAAACATATTTTTTGGCGTGAAACATGACAAATTAATCGAATAGTTTCAAGTAAATAGGATAAGTAGATGTTTAATAATATATTTTCTAATATTGTGCTAAGTCGCCGTTTTATTCCCCCATATTGGATTTTTACCAGAATTTTAGCATGGCAACTACATATGAACAAAATTTCAAAAGTCATTCGGATAAGTAGTTTTTTAGCCATGCCACGAACAGACAGACATACCGACGGAATTGAGAAAACATCTTTTTTGGAGTGAAACACGACAAATTTATCAGTTCATTCCAATAACACACTTAATTTTTGTGAATAATTTTAGGTAAATAGGATAAGTCGTTTTTTAGTAATAATTTTCTTAACAGGCTAGATGTAGTGACCCTTAATTTTTGACTGACCAAAATGAGTCAGAGATACAGACAGAAAGACGATATTGAGAAAACATGTTTTGTGGCATCTAGGGACCATGAAACGTAAATATCTGAAAAATTCTCGTAGGCTAATTTTTTTACGATACAATTTTATTTGGCTCTCATTTAATCGAATAAGTACCTAGTTCTTTGAGACTGATTGACAATTGAATCAGCAGTTTTTTTGATACTGATGTTTTAAACATTTCATTAAGCAGTAACTTTAGTCAAAAATTAAAGGTCATATGGAGATATTTTGGAAAAAATCCAAAATGCCGGAACAAGTTGGCGGCATAGTGAAATGTTAAAACAATTATTACTAAAATAGTATTTTGCCTAACAAGTGTGGAAAATGAATTTTTCCTCAAGAAACTGCCATTGAGTGCTGAAAACACATTTTCCACACGCGTTAGGAACATTTGATTTTCTACAAACGTGTGGAAATAACCAATGTCCAACAGTCATATTACAATTTTTATTTTTTTAAAGTTTTAAATTTTATTATTTATTTATATAATAATTTGTAACAAAAGTACAGTTAGTTGCATTAACCACATTGATGGCCGGTTCCAACTGGTTGCTTCTGCTTGGCATTGTATTATCGCTATTGATTCTAATTGGCGTTATTCTAATTTCTTCAGATTCCATTGTTTGAATGTCGGCGTGCTGGGACACGGTTCTGGTAAAATTGTGTTTGATTTAAAAATAGCTGGAGGTCGTGAGCAAGTTGATGAACAAGGTGTGGGAACATCTTTTGTTTTCTACAGATTCATCTAAATATTCCTTCTACTTTAGTAGACATCCATCCCCCATGGCTTTTCAAGTTAGTTGCCCACTCCGGTGTCCGCCAATATAGTCGCAGATGACCGCCTATAACAGTGCCTGTTATAGGCAGTTGTTCTGGATTAGGCAACTTTATATATGTTGCAACTTCTGCTGGGATTTTTCCTGAATTTGTTAATACCAATGCATTGAACAGTACATTTCCCGTTTTGGTAGTTAACGAAAAATATTTCATGAGGTGTACCTTTGGGACGTAACGATGGATATTTTTTATTTAAATTTAGGTTATAGTCACCAGTGACAACAAAATTTCTACTGCGATGGGTTTTGTTGTCTGGGATTTAAAAAAAAAACATAAAATCCTGTTCTTGGATATTGTCTAACGTAAGATTAAATAATTCTTCCCGTCTGCAAGCTCCCGCAATCCCGATGATTGTAGCAATTTTCAATAACAGGTAAACATGATCGGGAACTTCTGTCAAAAACTTCTTGATGTCATCTTGGGTTAAAATTTTAGATTTTTACGGGCGGAAACCTACGCTTTTCTTTTTTAGGAAAGCGGTTACTTTGAACTATTTGCTCATATCAATGTTCTTTTTACCTTTAAACATTGTTTTCAGCATTGAAAATCTCGACCAAAGTGTTGACGGCTAGCAGGTTTTTGAAAGCTCGGGTAAATAAACTAAAATTACGTCCTTCTTTTCATAGTTGCTCATATTCTTTTGTAGGCGCCATTGGCTAAATATTTCATATTCTTTGTAGTATCTTCTTTCCGATTTTTCAGGTTAAAACGAATTAACACTTTTTGCGGCCTCAATGATCTCCTCTGGGACTTTTTTGAGGTTTTAACTACAGCCATTTTTTTGCGATATGGACTATAAACCTTACAAAAAAAAACTCGGACTTAAATCGAATTCTCATACATAGAAACTATTTGTTTATATAGGTAAGTTTTATAAGATAGTTAATAAATTAATGGAAAATTATAATAACATGTATGCTGACCACGCCCACGGAGAAAGAATATAAAATAATGTTATCTTTAATTTAAATGTCAATTAATGCATCTTCCGTTCGCGAACTACAACTTAACCAGATTGCTGTGGGTCGCGATGTATATTCAACGGGTTGTTAATCACAACAAATTTAACCTGGTTGTTATGTTACTCCGGTTTGTTGATAAAATTTTCTGCACTAAAATATGTGTTGAAAATTAGATTTTCCGCACGTTTGTAGAAAAAAACTATTTATTCAATTTACCTCAAATTTTGCACAAATCAAGTGTTACATAGGAATAAACTGTAACATTTATTTAAAAAATCAGCCTAAAAAAAACCACTTATTAGATTAGTTTCAAACTTTACGCAAGCATTAAGTGTAATATAGAGCTAAACTGGTAAAGTTGTGGAACGAAGATGGAGGAACAAAATGGCCGCCAACTAAATAGTATAAAATATCATAATAATAAAATCTTATTCAATTGATCCAAATATCCAATTTACCTCAAATTTTGCAGATAAATTAAATGTGGTTTAGGGATAAATTGGTACGAATTCAACATGGTGTACTTATTGAATTTATTTTGAATTATGTCCAAAAATCAAGTGTGGCGTAGGTAAAATATTGGTAGGAATCCAATAAGATGGAACAAAATGGCGCTCAATAAAAATGTTTGAAAGGACAGGATCATGTGTAACTAAATGACCATGTACTGAACTAAATTGGGTCACACTTCACTTTTCCTAATAACAGGAAAGATTGGTAAAGTGGGAAGTTCCGGGTAAAGGAAATTTAACGATTTTTTCTTTTTATTTTAGGAAGTATGTATATACGTTAAATATGCAAAAAAAGCTTATTTTGGTCATCATGTTTTGCCTATGTATTTTTTATGGGATTTGAGCAAAGTTTATATATAATATTTCCTTAATTAAATAGATTCTTAAATTAAATTTCGAAAGTTATCTTTATGCTGTAAAGTACTGTAAAGTATTCCCAACGTTATTATTACCATCACCTATTAGCATCACTTTAACATTTGAAAGTAACGCTCTATCTTAAGAGCTCATGTACTACAATGCTTTAGATTTACCGAAAATGTTTAGCACAAATATTTTATCTTACATGGAAACATCAAATGGGGTGGTAAAGTACAACAAGATTTTCGTCACATAATTTGTAGCATTTCCTTTAACGCAAACAAATATTCAGAATGCTTGTCTAATGACACCTGGCCTGGATTTACATTACTGCACCTGTGTTCTCCTAACTATAACGCTGATCACATAAAAGTACCTCAGAAGATATATCAATACACATAATACAATTCAGCATCCAATACAATTACCAATCAGATATATGTAAACAGCAGACTGCAATTCAATGCTCACAATACAGAAAATGGTTATTAAGCAAATCAACATTAACCAAATGGGTGTTTACCGGTGCGTGGCCGGAGGTATAACAACAACAAAATTTGCATACGTTTATGTCACGCTGCCGCCAATTGCGTGTCTGGCAGTCCCCCATACTGTTGTAAATAACACAATCTAATACGAAATTTGCCAATTAAATGAGCCATAATTTCGAGTAGCAGGGACGCGATCTATAGAAGGGATAGCGGATTTACAGATACCAACCATATTTGTTTTAAAGTTCTGATTGGTACCATCAACATACATTCTCTGTGTTCATAAGAGAGGTTGCGTCAAACTGATAAATCGACATTTATAATAAACGTACAGTCCAGTCACTGGAGTCAAATCTCAATGAAATTAGGAAACAAGCCATTTTTCAATTGTAGGTGCTGTTTTAAACTAGTCGAAATCTACATGCTGTGCCCTCTTAAAGTTAAAAAAAATTTAATTTTTTGGCCTATATTTGCCCAAATACTGTAGATAAAGCAATAATAATATAAAAATAAAAAATATTATGCTGAACAAAAATGTATCATACACCGGGCCTTCTCTAGGGTCTGTCTGGAGCAGTTGGGTAAATTGTGGTTGAGTTGGCTATTAGTTGGCAAATTGCAAGACACATTTGCTGGCAAGCAAAACCGACATCTACACCGAAATTAATGTCATACCAATGCGCGGACCTTTCTTTTTTTTTGTTCGTTGGTGATAGTTGTCTGTTGTTATTAATACAAAAGCACAGACCTTTTTTTAATCAGTAATAATTGGCCTTCCTATACCGGGAATTTTCCTCGTAACGGATTACACCACATTGACTTAACACAGTTTATACATGTACATAGTTATTTGGTAGTAGCTTTATACACATTATATAAATAGTAATATGTGTCATTTTTCTTGGTAAAGAGAATGTTTAATTAGGAGGGAAGTCCTGTTAAAACTTACAGTATGGTTACATTGTATTCAAGTTATTGCTATATATACGATTTGTGTGTGGTGGAAATCATTACGATAGATGTTCCGAGTAAAGACCGATTCACCGATTTTTTCAATTTTTTTTCTTTATAATCATTTATTAATATTTTCTACCGTTTTTTATATTGTGTTCTCTTGTATAGTTATATTGCCCATGCGCAAATACAAATTTATAAAAATACCTTTTTTATTTAAATATCTAACAATTATTTAGATTGAAACCAATATATATTTGTCATCTCCTCAGCTATTTTTTCAGATCTCACATGTAATACATACAAACTACACACACATACGTACATTCAAACATTCAATAACTTACTATATCTACTAAAATAAACCACTGCTTCGATATTCCAGTATACCATTTTTTAAATTTGGTTTTTATTTTGTCTTAATTTTTTTTTATTATTATTTTTTTATATAATCTATAAAAAATTATTTATGACATTTATTATTCTCCTCCATAAAAAGAACGTTTTTATTCTAGAAATAGGAATTGGAATTTTGCCGATTTTTTTATACATTTAATTAGGATGCCATTTGGTTTTGCCATATAGGATTGACAAAATTTTACTAGTTCGTACCAGTTTCTTTGAATACAGATATAAACATATAATTAGACCGTCATTTTGTTTTGTTATCATAATAGCTCTTCACCAGAACTTTTCCAATATATTCCTACGTCACACTTGATATTTGGGCAAAATTTAAGGTAAATTGGAAGAGTAGCTTTTTAGTAACAATTTTTTTAGCACTGTGTTTTGCCGCCATTTTTTCCGCCATATTTAATATTTGAACAGAATTTTAAGTCAATCGGGAAAGTACTTTGTTGCTATGCCGGGAACAGATAGACCGAATGAATTAAGAAAATATGTTTTTCGACATCTAAGGGCCCTGAAATAGAAATTTTGGGGTTATTGTCTGGAAAAATAAACATTAGGAATCAAGATTTTATTTTTTATTCTAAAAAACTAAACGTTATTCAATCATAATGGTATATTCTATAACAAGATTGTGGAATATAGGGCATTCACTACGTGTTGTAGTAAAACCAAAAGTTCCAACTTTGGTAACGGACTAACAAATTTATGCCACAGGAACTGATAGTACAACTGTTATTATTTTGTTTTACTTTTGAGGTTTTTGATAGCATTAAAAAAATAGACCTAAATTTAGTAGGTAGAAGTTCAACAATGTCTCGTACACAGCAGTAATCAGTATATAAAGCATCAATATCATTTAAAATATTAAGCATATCGGGCAGTTCGGAGAAAATTTGCGTTTTTTAAGGTTAACAGAGTACTGCTTCTCGAAAAAAGAGTTATCAGAAAAAAATTGTAGCAATCTTGTGAGTATTGAAATGCTCGCTTTAAAAACTGTTCAGCTTCGGTGCCTCCGGCGTGCAACATTTTTGTCGAGAAATTTTGTAATTTGTCGGGAGTCATCACACGAACTGTCGGGAGATTCCAGGCGAATATGGCCACCATATGGCACAACACAACAATGAATTTTAAAAGGGAAATCCGTACCTACAATAGCTAATGATTAGTTTTTAACTTTCCAAAACATTGAACAAAAATGTTTAATTTGTTTTGTCTAATTTTTACGGTTTTACAGATTTAATCATATTTTTAAATATAATTGTTTATACACTTTGTCCGTATAGTATTATATCCTTAGAGGACCTGGAACAATAGGCTTGCATTACAAAGCTCGCTTTATTTATGTAGTACCTAAATAACCATTACTTTTACTTATGATGAATTTTAGTACTTTACCAAAATTCTCTAAAATCTCTTGATCAACAGCAAATAAAAACCTTAGAAATAATGATATTGTCACTTTTAGTATCATTAGAAAGCTTAAAGTGAACTGTCTACTTTTTATAGAGATTTCTCTTAAAAATTTTCCAAAATAATTTCTTTCTTTTTCTGGGGTTATTTTTTCGGTGTTTTTTCGGTGTGTTTTATAGATAAAGTCAAAGAGGAATTCACAAGATTTTCATTCATTCCATTGCGTTTCGTCTCTTGTATACATGATGAAAGAAAATTCTAAATTAAGTGAAAATATATCTCGCGGAGAACGCTTCAGCAGTTGCCCCATTGTAAGCGCGATGTGCTGTATATATCCAGCGTGCTATAGATTTCTCCATCTCAGTTAAAAAACTATTAAACTTTAGAACAACTACTCTAAAAGGGCTTTTTCTTAACAATCAAAACTTACATGTTGTTAGACTCAAATGGTCAAAATATTGACTCGTAATTTTGTAAATTGATCTCAGTATAGTTACTTATATTTTAAATTTACTATGATCAGTTAAAGTAAAAAAAAATGTATATATATATATATATATATATATATATATATATATATATATATATATATATATATATATATATATATATATATATATATATATATATATATATATATATATATATATATATATATATATATATATATATATATATATATATATATATATATATATATATATATATATATATATATATATATATATATATAATATATATATATATATATATATATATATATATATATATATATATATATATATATATATATATATATATATATATATATATATATATATATATATATATATATATATATATATATATATATATATTTATATATATATATATATATATATATATATATATATATATATATATATATATATATATATATATATATATATATATATATATATATATATATATATATATATATATATATATATATATATATATATATATATATATATATATATATATATATATATATATATATATATATATATATATATATATATATATATATATATATATATATATATATATATATATATATATATATATATATATATATATATATATATATATATATATATTATATATATATATATATATATACATTTATATATATATATATATATATATATATACATTTATATATATATATATATACATTTATATATATATATATATATATATATATGAGAATGATAAGAACTGCTTAATATTATAAAATCAAACTATGTATATGCAACCTTTTGGATTTTTTGAATATTGTTTCGGAAACTTCTAATGTATTCTTATTATTTTGTTTTTTTAATAAGACAATGATAATACTGAATATGTATTCAGTAAATATAAATTAGACCTGTCTTATTTAAAAATCATATTCACATGCAAATGCAGAAAGTTGTAATTTAACTGTAGGGAGTCGTTTTGTCTAAAATAAACTGATTATTTTAAGGCCTTTTTAACTTGAAACTTTAGTACTGAGTTTAGGATAATTGTAGCTTCTTATTCGGTAAGATCTTTTCTTGTTAAACTTGTTATACGAAATGAGGTTCGTTTCAAAAATTGCAAATATAAACACTAATAAAACAAATTTAAAGTCCTAATTTATTTTTTGCAATAGATTCATATTTGTTAATAAACGACCAATTTTAATTTTTCTTTGATATCCAGGTATCTAGTAGTCTTTTAAACCTGAAATCACAAATATAGAAAAACAAAAATCACTCAAATTTAGGCTTTTTTTAACCTTCTACATAAAAAGTTTTCTTTCATACTGTCACTGATATGGAATAATCTTCGAGACTACAATAGTCAAGTAAAAAAGTAACCTGGTAAGTCAAATTGTAATTCTGGGCGAGGGAAACTTTAATTTAACGACACTATTATTTAATGATCTTAAAAATTACTAAGTTAGCAGTCGCCTTAGTTGGATAACAAAAAAAAGATCGCGTTACAGAAAAAATGTAATTAAAAAGATGAACGAAACTAAATAACTGCATACCGGAAACCGACTAATCTCAGGTCATTACAACATGGTCACAAAAATAAATCTAGAGCCAATAATGCCAACATAGGCGGCACAATAAGTTAAAACAAACTAATCTTCGAAGGCATAAACATAAAGCTAAAGCCACTAAGACAACACATTCAGATATAAACCTATTCAATAAAGAAGTCCCTTGCGGCAAACCGTGCGGTCCAACATAATGGGTCTTTTATAGAGGTCTCTATCATTCAGAGTCAGAGTTGAGATAGTCACTTTGACAATGACCCATTGTGGGATATAAATCCACTTCGGTAAAATATAGTCTCTGCTTGTTAGTAAATTTGATTGTTTCTTTTTTGCAATGTTGCCAACTGCGGGTGTTTTTCTCGATCCCCGAATACAATTTTGAGTTTTTGGGTTTAAATAAGTATCAGGTTTGATTAGAGTGTTGCAATACGGCAATTTAATTACTAATTTAGTTTTTGTATTAATATTAAAACCAAATTTGCAAAAAACTTTACAATTCGAATAAAATTATGTTTTTTTGTGATTTCAATGATCGCCTGCGATTCGATTGTAAGGGATATCTTCAGGGATCCTTACTAGACCAGATCAAACTCTGAATTCAGTGATGAAATTGAATGATGAACAGATTACGCACAACCCGTTCTGGTCGTTTCCAAAATGGACTAAACGCATTTATTTACAAAATACACACGACCCGCCGTAGTCAGTTTTGAATGAACACACATCGAATAACTTATTTTTGCATTCTGTTATATGGTTTTGTCAGATAAATAGCTGAAAAATATTTACTAAATGTGAAAAGGGAATACTAGAACTTTTATCATTATTATTAATATTTTTAAAATGGGGGTTTTTTCTAACTTCTACTCTTTAGAAAAAAAAGTTGGGGCATATCGGTGGTTATGGTTATAGATGATTATTAGGAGGCCCACAATATTATTCAAACTCTGAAAGTCTTTGTCAGAATTAGCATTCATTTTCAGCATCACGAATATTTTTGCGGCTTTAAATCAGTTTTAATCAAACACTTCAACAGAACCAAGTTTTTGCTAAAATTAAATTGATTGCCGAAGGCTTTACATTTGATTTTGATAATAATTCGTCTTTTGCTGTTAGGTTCTGGTATTCTGGTTCTGTTTAGGCGATTTAAAATTTACTCCAATTGCATTTTAATTTTTAGATCCAAAACTCTAAGTTAAGAAAAATTTAGAATGCAGAATTATTGCGGAGAGTTTTTTTAGTAAATCGAAATAAAAATAATTCTGAAGTCCTATGTGCCGAAAAACATGTTTTCTCAATTCCGTCGGTCGGTCTGTCTATTTGTCTGTCTGTCTCTCGGTCTGTCGGTCTGTCTGTTCGAGGCACAGCTAAAAAACTACTTACCCGATTGACTTCAAATTTTGGTCAAAAATTAAGGGTCATATGGAGATGATAACATTTCAGCAAAATCCAATATGGCAAAACAAAATGGCGGCCTAGTGAAATGTTATAAAATGAATGCGAAAAAACTGCTCATAAAATGTATATCAAATTTTGCACAAAAATCAAGTATTATGTAGGAATCAACTGGTAAATTCTTGTCACGAATCCGTGTTTTTATTTGTGTGCCCCACACATCTTAAATATTTATATAGAAGCTGAAAATAAAGCAATAATTAATATTGTTGCTCTGTATAACATGTTTAACTAAAAACTATTGTAGTGCTAAGTAGAGATGGGGTTTTAGCAATATATTGATAGGAGGTGTGCTATCCCCTATCGATAGGTAAAATCTAATATCGCCCATCCCTAGTACTAAGTGAATCTACCAAGTAAAAATCGTTGTGCAAATTATAAGCATTGTTAATACAAAGGATAATAGTATTTTCTGTATACTTACAAATATATCATTAATTAAATATCGAGTATCATACTAAAGTCTGTTCAAATTCAAAATAGACTGCGTGTAAACAAAGGTTATTGTGCTTGCAATACGCCTTTAAAAGTTTGCTAAAAACTTATATAATAATCGGTTACCTTTATTTATCTTGAATTGGAATAGAGTTTAGTGTATTTTTAAAACGAATCTACATAAGTTAATTTTATTATAAATCAAATTTTTCATACATTTTTTATATTCAGTGTTATTTCTAGTTTTAAAAACCTCGCAAAACTCGTTCCTTACAAATCCTATCCATAGCCCTAGAGCACAAGACCAAAATTTTGTATTCATCGCTGCGCATCTGATAAACTGACATTCTGATCCAGTTCCTAGATTTTTACGCTCTAGGTCCAATCGGTAGTATAGTGGTGGAGGGGGAAGTTAAAGACACGGAATGTACGTGGACCCACCGCTGCGCGTATAATATTCTGGATTTACGAAATATAGGTTATGAGAAAACTAAATCCACTATATATCAGACACCGAGTCTAGTCGTTGCTTGAATAAACCTTGTTACTATCCGAAAAAAAATATGCAAAAAAATCATTTATAGCTGCGCGTCTAATATTCTAGATATTAGTTAAATAGGATACAATAATAGGCAGAAACAGTACGTGTAACCCAGTTCAAATTGCGAAATTTTGAGACTAACCTGACTCATCGCTGTGCGTATTTGTAACTATCTGATTTTAAAAGTTGTTTTTAGTTAATGTGTGTTTTACTGTTAACTTTGGACAAAAATAACAAAATTCTAAAAATCCTAAGCCGTAAAATTTGTTTTTACTATGTATGAATGAAATGGTAGTGTTTAAAGATCTTTGCCAGGGTCTATGATAATTAAATTTGAGTATATGTGCTATAATAAAATCTGATTAGAAAGTGAAAAAAAAGATGATTTATTAAAAAATATTTAGGCAACTTATTTTTAAGACATATTCTATCCCACTTTGCCGTAATTAGATAGTCTTTTTAGACAAAAAACTGTAAAATCTGCAAAACTCCAAGAAATAGAAAACGTCTTTTAAATAATTTAGAATTCTCAAGTCAAATTTGCCAAATTTGTAGAAATAATTTAGACAGCCTGTGTAAGAGACATATCAATTAAAAATATATAAATCTTCTTCACACTAAACACATTTAAAGAATGACACTTTTAAATGCCAGCAGCAGAAATTTGCTGGAATTTCTATTTTTATTTTCTTAAAATATGTTTTTTTTTTCGGAACGAAACAATAATTGTTGAGTAAGTACTTTATTAAACTTGTAACAAACGTGTATGCTTCCGGGGTACCTACTAAATGTTGGCTTAACCGTCTGTTTTATAAGTAACAGCTGTTTTTCCCTCCGCTGTGTCACAGTCATGTTTACATTTTAACAAATTCTGATATTAAATATCATGGAAATAAAAAAAAAATATCGAGGTGCGGTTTTCATTGAATAATTTCATTTTACCGAAAGTTTTTTTTAAGTATATTTGTAATTTTGTTTTGACAACCGGAAGAACCAGAAACAAAATGGCCAATTTTCAGGTATAGCACCACTTTGTTATCCTAAATGAAACATTCTGTATATTTTTTCAAAATAATAAAGCTGTTTGCATCTCATTTTCAAAAATGTAATACAAGTTATAGTTACGTTCAAAAACAGAGGGTTTAAATACTGCATTTTCGGCAAAAAAAAATCAAAATTATCCAACATTTTTTTACTAGAGTATTATAAATTTCATGTGGCAAATGTTGGAAATGTCTTTCATCAACTTCAATACATTTATTTACTTTTTTTATCTATTTGTTGAAACTGTGTATTAAAAATTTTTTATTATTTTCTATACATTCTGTTACATTTCGAGTATTTAATTTCAGTTGACCCAATGTTTGTGGCACTGGATTACAAGCATGGTTCTTTACATACCCACAAGAAAAAATCTGGAACGGTCAAGTCCGGAGAGTGAGGAGACTATGGTATAGGGCCTTCTCTTCCAGTCAATCGGCTCCTAAAAACATTATTTTACGAATCACTGGTAATTCTAGCGTAATGTGGTGTATACCCATCTTGCTGAAAATAGATGTAATTAAATACATTTTCTTGTCGATGCTGAAGGTAGAACATATCGACATATGAGATAGAATTAATTATTGGGTTGGCAAAAAAGAAAGGCCCGTATATTTTTTGTTTAGAAATTCCACATCAAACTGGTACCTTGGTCGAATCTCTGACAAATTCCCAAAAACGTCGGAGATTTTATGATGCCAATATTTTGCAGTTGTGCTTATTTACTTTGCCATTTCGATGAAACTTGGCTTTCTCAATCATTATAGATGTTTCCATAAAATTTCTTTTTTATTACATTTTTTTATAGTTTGACATAATTGTCTTTTGGGAAAATCACTTTCTTTTAACTAATTTATAGAGTTAGTGTTTTAGATGTTTTCTCATGATTGTCTTTACCGTTGATTGGATTATTGCCGTACAGCCGGCAACTTGTTGATCAACGTAGATCTGCCTGCATGATAACTCAAAAGCTCGTGACAAAAAAACAGCAAGAGTTTTGTAATTTCAATATGATGTAGTATTAAGGGTGTAAATGAGTCGCAGCCACTCGCAAAGTCAGATGGTTTGACATCTGCCGGCAGCGCGCTTTGATCGAACATTGATATTTCCGATTTTTGGTTTTTCCCTTCCTACGGAGCGATTTGACATCTGTTCGCAAAGATATTTTTACAGATCGATAGAAGGAGTTAAGATCTATCGCTGACTTGTTATGTTACTTAGTGAAGGCCCCAATGGCGAAAAACTATATCTCAGGAGCCAAAAAAAGCCCAAAAATAACTATTTTGACAATATTTGACATTTACAAGTGACATTGACAGATGGCTTGTGTGACGTGATTATTTAGCGCTTCCGCAGACTTAAATAATGCCCGCCTGGAAGAAAAATACCTTAAAAGCGCTGCTGCTCAGAGCGCGTTGGAGACCAGCGTCCGTGGGTGGGGGTTCTAATCTGAATATCTCTGACGTCAGGCATTTCCCGTCCACGTGGGCATTATTTCGGTCTGAGCAAGCGTTAACTATCAAGTGTCACATATCATCTGAGAATGTCACCTGTCAACCCTCATTTGTCAAGTGTGTGTGGCAGGAACTGATGAAATATGATATCATAAGCATTTATATTATATATTATTACTATATTTATATATAGATTTTATATATAGTAGGACCTTAACGAATTGACCTAGCAGGTCATGCTTTAGGTGAGTGATATCTTAACCCCTTTGTCGATCTGTGAAAAAATATTTGCGAAAATATGTAAGATGTGGTCAGAGGAAAGAAAAAAAAATGAAAATTCCAAATTAATGCCCGATTAGAAAACAAACCCAATAGTTTTTAGCTATTAGGACATACGTCAAATCGCGCCTTCTCTAAATGTCCCACTACCTAACCTTGCGAGTAAGTGCTGTCTTATTTACATTCTTCATACTATATCATATTAAAATATGAGTCATTACCAAACTCATTTGCAGTTTTTTGTCACGAGCTCCCCGGCTATTACTCTTAGAAATTGCAGAGGTCTGTTCAATAAATTTTCGTTATTGACTATTCTTTTTTGTTTTGTGCTTTAAAGGTTCTGTAGTCCAAAAGTTTCTATACCATGACTTGAAGGTGGATGGATCCTTTTATAAAAATGATCTTAAATCACCTTTGTGTTTATTTGAGTGACTTAGTTTCGGCAAACATTATTATACATTTATTTTAGCTTTTTTACTTAAAGAAAAAAATTGACACAGCTAATGACTTGTCAAGACTACCACTAACGTCTGTACTCAGATTCGCGTCTGATACTGGATTTGAACTTTCAAAATATTAAAATGAACCAATACTCTGAATATCAGACGAGCAGCGGTGAATCTACAACTTTCCCCTCCGGTCACTATTATAGCACATACTGGCCGACCGTACTCAGAGAGAGAAAATCTAGAAGTTGTATCGTAATTAATATATTTATGAATTTATTTGTCCAACTTACGATGTCTTTATTATTGCGTTCTTCGCATCATTTCGACTAGTTAATAATTCTCAAGTGTAAAGTAACTAGTCAAAACATTGTGAAGAAATCAACAATAAAGACAATACAAAATTCTTTCCATAATCATATATTGTGTACAACTTTCAAAGAAATCAGAATTAAAAGGTTAAAGTAGTAACACAAATATCCACAAACTGAGGCTTACCGTTTTTCAAATACTGTATTCGGTAACATATGGAATTAGTGTAATACAAAATTGTACCGATTACATAAAACCAGCGAAAAGCTAAGTTGCAATATTAGCCTCATAAATCCAGGGCCGGCCTGCTAGCGGATTACTTATGGGCCATTCTTCGTCGGCTCGCGCCCACACGCCGATCGGCCGTCACGGGCCCCCCGCCCCATAGACAAGCTTTACGAGGCCCCTTAGTGCCCCGGCGTAACAAACGAGTGTCGGCTTAAAATATCTTAGATCCCTAACGGGGATTCCATTGTGTAGAAAGCCATGTTTATTACAGAATATCGTATTTTATTGCTTAAATTAAAATTAACTTTGGCAGTCAGTAGATTATTTTATTTAAATGTTTTCTTATGAGCCAGTCCATAGATCTAAAGACGAAACTAATACTAAAAAATGTTTTTTAGAGAATAAAGGAAAAAACAAAATATGCATAAGCAAAAATTATATACTTTCGTTTTTTCTTAGACGGTGCTATTGAAGCAATTTTTATTAGCCTCACATCCGCTGTATTATTTAGTAAACACGAAAGAATCTCTACAACTGACAAGAACACTTGATCGAAATAAAAGCTCGCGAGTTAGAATTATTATGAAACACCCATCGATTTGTTTTTTACTTCCCTCGTTAGTAATCGTGAGAAAACACTCTCCGAGATTTTTTCGGAGCATTACATTTCAGTGTACCTAGAGGGAAAAA